>CAJQUW010002914.1:0-197637 GCA_907163375.1 Prostheceraeus crozeri | reverse complement strand
AGTGTGTGGCGATCAGCTGATGACGTAATACCCATCATCCAAACACTAAAAATCCCGTCTATCTCGGTTCTAGTGCTCCGATTGAGCTGGAAATACGCCATTTCCATGTAGAATTTGACGCTGAATCCGAATCTGGCCTCCGTTTTCCCATCCGATGCTTCGTTTTGGCTCTACAGTAGGCAGCCATCGCAAAAATTCTAACTCTGTCGTTTTTCCGAAAAATGTTGAAAATTTTTCTCGCCGATGACTTGAAACTCTCCGATTGACATGAAACTCACCATATAGATAAAGAATCTGACGCTGATTCCAAATCTGAAATCCGTTTTCCAATCCGATGCTTCGTTTTGAAGCTAGAGCCCAAAACGTCCCAAATTCTAACTCTGTCGTTTTTCACCAATGTCCCAAAATCTTAAATGGTGTCTCACATCTAAACGAAGACAGATAGGAACAAGCCGATTCTTTCAGTGAATTGGTCTCACTCTTAGCTTTCAAACGAGCTATCGCACGACAAAATCCATCCACTGGAAGCCAAAATCGAAGCAAGCTGTCCAGAGGGGGGGGGACGTCAGCGAAAAATTTTCTCTCTCCGATTGCTTTCAAATTCACCATACAGATGCAGAATTTCACGTAGATTCCGAATCTGGCCTCCGTTTTCTCATCCGATGCTTCGTTTGGGCGCTACACACCAAAACGTCCCAAATTCTAACTCTGTCGTTTTTTCGAAAAATGTTGAAAATTTTTTCTCTCCGATTGACTTGAAACTCACCATACAGATAAAGAATTTCACGCTGATTCCAAATCTGAAATCCGTTTTCCCATCCGATGCTTCGTTTTGAAGCTAGAGCCCAAAACGTCCCAAATTCTAACTCTGTCGTTTTTCGCCAATGTCCCAAAATCTTAAATGGCGTCTCACACCTAAACGAAGACAGATAGGAACAAGCCGATTCTTTCACTGAACTTGTCTTACTCTTAGCTTTCAAACGAGCTATCGCACGACAAAATCCGTCCACTGGAAGCCAAAATCGAAGCAAGCTGTCCAGAGGGGGGGGGACGTCAGTGAAATTTCTAAATTTGATGAAAAATGTTTTGGTGACGGTCCCAGGTCGAAATTCCACACTTTGGAAAATTTTCAAAATTTTACCCATACAAAGTCACTCTGACACTTAGGATTTTTTCAGGTAAGCGAGCTCCGACCTAAAATCTTGTAACCGCTCTAACTTTTGAACGAAGACAGATAGGAACAAGCCGATTCTTTCACTGAATTTGTCTCACTCTTAGCTTTCAAACGAGCTATCGCACGACAAAATCCGTCCACTGGAAGCCAAAATCGAAGCAAGCTGTCCAGAGGGGGGGGGGAGGTCAGCCGAAAATTTTTTCTCTCCGATTTCGCTGGAAACATCCTTCCTAACCCAAAATTTCACGTAGATTCCGAATCTGGCCTCCGTTTTCTCATCCGATGCTTCGTTTGGGCGCTACACACCAAAAACATCACACACTATAGCCTCAAGACTAATCCTGGCGGTCGCCCACGTCAACCTAGACGGTCGCCCACGTCAACCAGGCGGTCGGACCAACGCACCCGAGTCTCACACTCTGTTGTTGCAGAGGGGGGGGGACGTCAGCGAACATGTTGTGAACGTGGACTCACCCGGCCGGCACACCACGACAGACCACAACCTCTGTCGTTCCAGAGGGGGGGGGACGCAGCGATGGCCGCCATCTTGCGCGGTCCAGAAGTGGAGTTTTGCTTACTACTGCTACTGAATGAGATGATGCTGCGACATGATACGAAGGCATAACTTGATTGCATCCGGCCTATCTGAAAATGCTACTGGATCACAAAATGACAATAGTGAAAATGTTTTGAGAATTTCAAGCGAATCATTGAAGATATTGGTCTTGATGAATCTGATATTGGTCCCTTTTCATTTAAAAGAATTGGTAAGACAAATGAGAAGCCAAGACCATACTTCGTGTTCGATGATCCGACTTGAGCATGAAGTAGAATACCTCGAGAAAATCACGTAACTTAAACAAAAGTTTATTGTATAGAAAATTCTACATTCACCCTGATTTGGCTCACCTGCAAAAAGAGTAAGAAAAGGAATTACAAACTGAACTCAAGGGCGAAATAATGGCGAAGATATTGCGATTTGGAATTCTTATGATTATGACAAAAGAAAGCAGGACAAAAATTTTCATTAAGAGTTTTACTATGTTCTCTGGAATCGTATTTGAACAAAACTCCCTAATATCCGTCTATTTTATGTTCCAATACGTAGCTAGGATTCTTCTCTATTCCACGATGAGAGGGCTATACTTTTCAAACAGAAAGTTTACATGAGGACGAAGTTGCAGTTGTCTATCTCAATAAGCTCCCAAGAGTTTGATTTATGAAGACCATGATATCGATTGTCTATTAATATTTGGTTGCCCAATTTCATCTTCACTCCAGCGATTGGATCTTGAAGACCATGTTAACTGAGTCTTTTGTGGAAGAGAGAATGTAAGGCGCCATCTGTTACCCCATGCTGTCATCTCTGATAAATGAGGTCTCAAAGTCTACCAGCCAGCATGAGGAGAAAACCATTGGAAGAGTACAATGCAACGTCATCTGCGTAAATGGAATCTCCTTTCAAATGTCCGCGAGGAATAGGCATATCCTAAACATATACAGTATATCAAATAAAGTGGAGAACCTTGTGGCACACCATTCCTTACCGCGAAAATTCGAGATAAACAATCAGTTTCTGTCAATGAAGCCACGCGATTATTTAAAAATGAATAAATCCAACGAGCTGCTCGGTCAGTTGTTATACTCAAACATTCAAACATCTCCGAAGTAGGCCCGAGTTCTAAACATTGTCATAAGCTTTATTGATGTCTAGCGAAGCCACTACCGAGACAAGACCACCGTTCATTGTTTGACCGATGCGTTGTGATAAAAGAACTGCTTGCTCAATTCCATGTCTATTGTTGAGGAAGCCCGACTGTTCATGTGAAAAATCCTCCTTTTTTTACGACATACCTGCAACCGTATTGCGAATATTCTTTCAGGCAGTTTATCTATGCATGAAGTCAGAGATATTGGACGAGAATCTTCAGGTTTTTCCAGTTCTCTTCCTGATTTAGGAGGCACACGTTTGACTGCATAGCGCCATTTAGATGGAACACATCCTTCCTTCAATCATGCGGCAAAAAGTTTCGACAATTCAATAGCGATTCCAAAAGGTGATTTTGTAACATGTCAGATGATACACCGTCAACCACTGGTGCTTTTCGTGATCTTCAGCGATCCAACTCCTTTTTAACTTCGCTAGGCGACAAGGGAAGTGTTGGGTCGTCTTCCATGAGATTCTCATTCAAGCGCTCATTATTTTGACTTTCCTCTATAAAACGATCGACGAAATCCTCTATCTCTGTTCGAATTCCACGCTGAAAAGGTTTTGATTTGAGCCACCAAAAGTTCTTTCCAAATGATTTGCGAACACTCTAACGTGATCTGCAGATGATCTGAAACTTATTCTGTGTTGCATCCAATGGTGGAATTAAAGGGGTTGGCTCTTTAAACCACTCCTTTACAACCGACCAGAAATTGGATCCTCCAGATCCTTCTGCTAAGTGCTTCGCCCTTTGTTTAATTAAGTGTTTCGACTTGTACTGAATTCTAGGCCCTCTTCGAGTTGCCAAATCGATGTGACCTTGGCAACTCGAAAAAAATTGCACTTTTTACATGAACTTCGTCAAGGTCTCTTCGAAATTTTTAGTCGGTCAGAGCTCGATTATTTTGGGAAAACCGGCAATTCTAAGTTTGAAAGCAAATTAGTAAATTGCAATTGCGTGTAATTTGTGATCACGTTTCATCCAAAATATTCTGACAAAACCAAAAGTTTAGATTTCTTTGTTGTACTGTATGGTCATGCACAGGAAAATTTAAAATGTCGAAAAGCCTATGCATACAGTTAATGCTTTTGATGTTGATGTCCAATTTTTTTTCCTATTCTCCAACTCCAATCTCTAGTGTAGTCTTTCTGTTAATGTCCACTCATCAATTTAAGCTAAATTCATAGCACGGTGATTATTCATTGAAATACTATATATACTAATATATCATTGAGAGGCAAGTATTTCCTCCGCAAATAATGCTATTCTCTGGTCGGTTTAGATGCAGTGTCTCCCATTGTAAGGCAATGGGATCAATCATCAATCAACATTCCTCTGGATTGCGCATGCAATTGAAAAAATACTCTGGCTGGTAGCACAAAAGAAGTCTTATCTCATTTCATAAGGACATCGTGTGCGCCGACCCTAATAAGGAGAGTTCGTTTTAATTTGCAACCTAATCATATTTCAATGAATAATCACCGTGCTATGAATTTAGCTTAAATTGATGAGTGGACATTAACAGAAAGACTACACTAGAGATTGGAGTTGGAGAATAGGAAAAAAAATTGGACATCAACATCAAAAGCATTAACTGTATGCATAGGCTTTTCGACATTTTAAATTTTCCTGTGCATGACCATACAGTAAAACAAAGAAATCTAAACTTTTGGTTTTGTCAGAATATTTTGGATGAAACGTGATCACAAATTACACGCAATTGCAATTTACTAATTTGCTTTCAAACTTAGAATTGCCGGTTTTCCCAAAATAATCGAGCTCTGACCGACTAAAAATTTCGAAGAGACCTTGACGAAGTTCATGTAAAAAGTGCAAATTTTTGCAAATAATTACCTTTTCGAGTTGCCAAGGTCACATCGATTTGGCAACTCGAAAAGGGCCCTAATGTTGCATGTTTGAAGAGCAGTGTGATAGCTATGAAGTGATAGAATACTCACCATTCGATATCTCGATGACATCATATGCATCTTTTTCGACGACTCTGCACGCATGAACTACCGACTCTCATTCTATAATTCGTCAGGCATTTGAAATGCGAGAATCCAATCTATGTAAGTTTCCTATGATTGGGGAGAATAGTAGTCTAGGAGCTTCGTAAACGATGAAGGCATTTTTCTGAATGACAAATGTATTCGGTTTCACTCGCGAATTCAAAATGCAGCTGATCAAAGATTGCCAATTACATTCGTTGCACTGCAGACGACAGACCATCGGTTACTGCTGTTATTAAAAATCTCATTAATAAGCGCTTGGAGGTATATCTTTGTTGAGATTTCGTGAGAGACTATCATCCAAAATTCAAAGTTCGAGCAAACTTAGTTAAAGCAAAATTTAAGTGGACTAAGAAAATCAGCGCCAATACTGTCTATGGAAAGCCGAAAACGTTCAACTTCGCACAAAATCTTTAACTCTCATCATATCACTTTGTCAATTTTTGATTCTATTGAATATGGGCTAGACTCCATCAATTCTACATTTAGCTATGTTTTTCTTCCTCAAGATCTTGATAGTATTCCTACTGACACTTACTGTTCTTATGAAGAGATTGACGACGGTTGAACTTAGTATATTCCTGCGGAGCTAATTTGCAAGCTTATCGACGAATGCCCTAACAACAAGGCTATGTTTGACTTGCCGTCCCTAATATTCAAATCATTGAGTTTCATCATCTTAGCTGAATCGCTCAGTATATTATTTCAACCGTCTATTCAACAACAAGCTGTTCCAAGATTTTGGAAAATCTCAGCTGGTTGTCCTATCTCTAAAGCTCCTACACCAACGATCAATGACATGCGAACGATCAGTCTCTTATGCTTTCCTGCAAAGTTACTTGAGAAAGTTGTAATAACATTTTTGAGTCGAACTTCCTCAGACATTATGATGAATCCCAATTTGGATTTATACCAAAGTCCTCAACACTTTGTGCTTTGGTTTCGTTGAATGAACATTTACGCAATACTTACACAACGGAGAAACTTGCAGTGTTGATAATATCCTATGATTATTCAAAGGCGTTCGATAAATTGAAGTCAGATATAATCACACAACGATTGATCGATTGCGGGTTTCTATGGAAGAATGTACAATGAATACTAAGTTATCTAAGTGAGAGAAATTGCTTACATCTGCCTCACACAACAAGTTATGAATGTCCTGTAACCTCAGGACATTCAGTAACCCCGAGCCTGTAACCTCAGGCTCCATATTCAGTCCATAAATGTATGCCTTTACAACAGCGACGTATAAAATAGCAACCCAAAATAGTAACTTAATACAATATGCGGATGACATTACCCTATATACTTGCCGATTCATTACTCGAAAGGGTTTGATTTTATCAAAACTGAACATGATAGTATGCTAATGTGGTCACAAGAAATGTCTTTACCCCTTAACTCGATCAAATGCAAGGCACCTTTGATAAGAAAACGCGAATTTAACGAAATAACTATTGAAAATCAATTTACCTAATGTCACAATGGCAAGCAATTTGAGCATTATAGGGTAAAAATGACGCATTGACGTGTCAAATGTAACCTGTCTAAGATTTGGACTCCTCAAAATTATTAGAAACATCACTCGTGAATGACGTTTCTGACATGCATGTTACCAGATATTTATAGAATGCCGTGCGTGCATCCATGGAACTAAGAAGGATGAAATCCAAAGAAGAAGACACTTTAAACCAGATGATCCAATTTTTTCTGATATTTTTCGGAACCCAACTTTAAAGATTTTACAGACAGAAAATCATCTGGTTCTCCGAAATTTTCGAATGGGAACAGTCGTCGACGTAGTCGTCATGTTTAAGGTTGTATTCACTCGCATATCCAGGGATGGCCAGTGAGATTGGGACCCATGGTAATGTGAGTCCATGGTCCTGAAATGGGCCCAAGACGTAATCTTATATATTGTTTGCGTGTGTTTCGACATTTTGAATACTCAAAAAATCGATTTGTCAAGCTTGTCAGTCGGAGAGAGAAACGAATCTTATTATAATATTCACCACAAATGCTGAAGTCCATCTTAGAAGTCCTCAAACTCAAACGCAGATAAAGGCCTTATACTACTAACTTCAAGCCAAATTTCACTTGCACAGAACTTCTACTTTGCACATTAGAGGAGAGAACGGAAATGCCACCGTCAGTACAGCCGTACTATCATCGATTTTGAGGCGAAAACTACAATGCCACGCGACATTCCAAGTGATTTGAAACATGAAGGAAATCCCGCGGACGTGCTTTCTTAGCAGTTATCTATCAGTTAAAACCCTTGTCTGCCCGGCACAAGTTTATCTCAAGCTTTGTGACGATCGTTTCATTTCAATGGTCCTCAGATAGCCAATAAGTCAATAAATGTTTATTTCAAAATACATTGGAAAAAATTGGACGAAATGTGTGAACAAGAAACATTCGTATTTCAAAACATAACTAAGGAAACTTCATCAGACATCACAGTAGAATATGTTGCCAGTATTGTATGCTACTGCACCATACAAGACACGGTCTTTGATATTATTATTATTAGGGCCTTGATTAACGTCTTAATAAGCATTTATCGCAATAAATTTATCGTCATTTATGTCAAGGCTTGCCAACAATGGTTTTCTAACACAGTATGTCTGGACATTTCATACACGTATCTCCAGTGGCGAGAGCAGTTAATCGATTCCGCACGATTAATCGTACGACGGAATCAATCGCGCGATTCTTGAATGACCAGGAATCGTGCGATTTTTTTTGCGATGTGACTTCTCATTGAGAGGTAAAAACAATGTTTCTATTCATTCTTTCATCGTTTGAGATAGTTGTAATGTGCGGGTGCTCAATCCGCATCCATTTACTGTTAACCATGTAAGCAAATAGTCCATGACCACAAACCCGGTGCTTGCCTGTTCGTTGTCAGTTTTGACTAATGATCTAATCAGTCATGTGATTTTTCTGGTGATTGCTGAAATTTCGGTTGCACTCCCTATTCTAGTCTCTAACACAAATTTCTTAAATTTAAATTGACCCAATGAAATTGCCGTACATCATCAATTTGCGTCGGTCTTCCCTGATTAAGATCATAATTATAACTATCTAATAAGAGATCGATTTTTAAATAAGGTGCCTTGTAACTGGCTCTATATTGAATTCGAATGGTCATTTTTGGAGAATAAGGCTTCATTAAATTAGTTTGACACTCATATTGTTCTATGTAAAAATAACTAGATGTGATCTCTTGTATCGCCAAATGACATTTAGATCACTAAATTAGAAGGCCTTTATCAATTTACTCATGATTGATTAATGAACAGATATTATTTGTTGTTCTATGGAGAACCGTAATATTGTCCTATGCATAGAGAGAATAATTCTATCATGTAATCTAAATTTGTAACTCTGCTATCTTGTGTCGCTAAATATACCTTTCATAATCAATAAGTTAGACCTGCATAAATTTATTTTTGATCAACTATCTTATATCTGTCATTATTTGTAAACTTTATCGTAACAGGTAAATTACTACAATCTACTACAAATTGAATAATAAATGTAGTTAAGCCATACGTTTGTCAGGCACAGCAACCAAGCACGGTTTAATTGGTTTCGAATACTTGATGTCCGTGCTTGATCCGCAACCGCTCCCGTGCTTGTGACCGTGCCCGTGCCTGTAAAAAAAAGCCGGGTAATGGCCGTGCACGTGCCCGTGCCGGTGCCCGGTCGATCCTTAATTAATGCCTGATTCACATTTAGCATGCACACTAAGAGCATAACCCGGTAGCAATTGCACTTGCAGATTTGCTTATTGCGGTACAAAGATTGTAGAGCGCCAGTTCGCCTGGGCATCGAATAGAAAGGTGTCCTCAGACTTGAACTTTTTAAGTACAGTATAAAAATTCCTTGGCAGCAGTAGACGCTGCGCTTTTCTCCCTAAAAAAGGGCTCGCCAGTTAAGCTCGAAAATGCTCAAAGTAGCTTAAAATATCTGGAATGGCTGAGTAAACTGAAGGACTGCACAACTGGCTGCTTTGTGTTTATTTATCCTGGCTTTGTCGTGTGCCGATGATCATAAGGATTATGGAGTGCCAATTCTAGATATTTTAAGCTAGTCCGGGCCATTCCGAACAGCCCTCACGAGCCCTTGCAAGGGAAAACTCAGTGTCCAAGACTGTCACAGAATTCTTGTGCTTAAAATTCTTCAAGTCTGAGTACATCTCTCTACTGCATTTGCCAATGTTTTGCAAACTTAATAAGTCTAATAGTTTGATTTAATTGATGTATAATTATGTTTATTTCAGGACTGATAGAAGAAACGGCAAATACCTGCACACCTACAACCATGTTCGATAAAATATGATTGATAAAGACCACAAGAACCGAAAATGGGAAATAAAGATATCAATAATACTTACTGTATATACTTACTTCATAGTTCATGCACATGATGTAGTACTTACTACTTGCAGTACTTCCATGATGGCAGTTTTCCAGTAGAGTCTTATTAATAGATGATTAAGACTTTTTATGCAATCTGATTAATTATGCTGTTTTCCCAAGAATTTACAAATCGAGGACCGCATTTATTAATACGATAGTTATAATTTCAGTCTAAATACACTATTCGAGTGTCACATGCTCTCAATTTCAAAGAACATTTTTAATAAAGAATTGTCAAGATATGAAAAATAATGCAAGCTAGCTTAACTGTAGGCTTTTAGTCACTGAATCTCAAGATATTCAGAATCGCGCGATTTTCGATTAATCGTGCGCTGAGTCGCACGATTCGGAATCGCGCCCGCCACTCTATCTACCATTTTTCTTTCTGTGTTGAATTATGCTTATTCACTACTTTTGTGCGTCTCTTTGTTACCTCTAAATCTAGAGTTATAATTTCAATGTCCGCTTTGTGGAGCCTCACGATTCTCAGTATTGAGGCAAATTATATAAATAAAGACACTATTATTATCATAAGCCTTTCAGAACATTTTTCAGCAGCAAAAAACAATTAAGTTGTCGCATTATTTGTATGATGAATTATCATTTTCACAGATTTAGCTTATATGAACATGCATCTAATTATATGAGACTGACACAATAGGCTGTTGAAGATGATTGTTGAAAGTCCGTGGGACCATGGGATTCCTTCGGCTTGATGATTCATAAATCACGTGGGATAGGATGGGCCTTGGAATAAAGAAGTCGTCCCATATATATCCCTGCGTGTATCGTACCAAAAATTGGAGGTTCAAACCGCTAGACTATGTCAGGTGATAGGAGATTAAAAAGGTTGACAAAAACATTTATGACAAAAATTTCGCCTTCTTTGGCTTTTTTGGTGTCACTCATGGATAATTTTGTATGAGAACTAAATATTTTTATACAATTATTGTCTGAGATCTGCTCTTAATCGATGTCAGTTAATTTGTAATCGAATCGTTACTTGACTGGTAGGACCGTTTACTTTCTTCGGGAAATTGGGTATACTGCACATACTAAGGCTGTTTTTCAGGGTTGCCGAGGGTATGGGGATTCTGTTGGGATCCCCATGGGTATGGGGTGGGTATGGGGATTGAGGCCATCCCCACAGCTCCCATAGGGCTTCTATGGGGATTCTGAAGATTTTTGACATTCACTAGAAACAATCGGAACTGACATCGTATCACATAATCAACTTCGATGTTGAATTACAAAGTATCACACAGCCTACTCATCTCACCACTTAAAATGCATGAAATATCAATGCTGATCATTTTTGCATTAGTAACACACGTTCAATAATTTTGAATGACTTATAATGATAGTTCCAGGGGTGTCAAGGACGTCTGAAGTGGAAGAATTCTGCAAGTCTCCTTTGCTGCAGAGCCGAATGGAGACTTACAAATATTTGCTCTAATATAAATAGCTGATAAAATTATTTGTGATATAATTAAGCTTGCGTGATCAATGCGATTAATCATTATTAACCTAGATTTCAAACTAATTACGATATGGAAGATAGCTGTTGGGTCCAACCCACAAAGCAAGACACATGAAAATGTTGAATGATTTTCGTCTGATACATGAACAGTGTGATAAAGATTTCTCACACCAAATCATTCAACTGCAAGCCATCTACTCGCATTGTAGTCATAGTTATAATGAAAGCTCAGATTTTCACTTGTCCACGACTTGTCAAAACTTTCACTTTCATCTGATAGGCATCCTTAACTGCACACTTAAGTGTACATCAATAAATGGTTCATTGTACTGCATTTCATCATCCACAAATGGATCAACATCCTCCCAATTCTTGTGCAATAATGCGATGACAGTAGTGGTCGAGAATATCAGGATGATTTTCATCGAAGTCTTTATTCATAATAGTAGATTAGATTGATTCAAAGCTTTTTCCTTCACCAAGTGTAGGCCTATATAGTCGATTTCTACTGCGAAACAATTCTAGACTTGAAATGCATAAAGGCTAAACTCGCTTTGACATTTTACTTCTTTATCGGCATTAGTGGAGATAGAATTATCAATGACTGCTAAATTATATCAATTAACGAATATCAAACGGGACTATTCACACATATGAACATGGCATGATCTACTGAGCAATAAACGATGGCTATAATACACATTGGTAGACCGCGAACATATAGTGAAGGCCTAGATAAGAATTTTTAACAGGTGACTTTTTTGTGTTAGAGTGACCATTTTGAAGTACTGGCAGTGTAGTAACATATGAATATTTTTAATTTATGCTCAACCCTGTCTTTGTATGTTGATCAACTTCCTATTATTTGAAAATAGCACCTCTATGAGCATAACCAAACGAATGAAAACTCACATTGGGAACTCCAAATACCAACTTACAGGACAGCCCAGGATTATATTCTCACAAATGGAACATGTGAAACTCGTATATAATCTATCAAAACAGCCAAATGCGTGACCTTAAAATTATTTGCAGTAAAAATCGAGTCTTCACGAAAAGCAGCTGACTAAAAATATTGTGGGAACATTGAGGTCCTTCAGGACTTAAACTAACAGTTACAATGTCAATAGATACTCGTATATTGATAAATATTCATGCTTGCTTTTGTGAAACATGTCGTGCTTAATCACGATTGTCTACAGCGAGGAATTTAAGTAGGTTCTTTTGAAATGAGTGTGTGTATATTTCATGAGAATGCTTCGCATAACATGTATACATGATGTAATGTAAGCTTAGGTTTGATTTTACTTGATGTAGACTGGTTGCTTAGTGTTATAACAGCGAACGGTAAAAGGCGAATATAAGAAACATCGAAATTGCAGAATAGCGTACTGTGCAATGCTCGAGTGTTGTGCAGAACTAAGTACATACTCGTATTAATATTTCATCCCAACATTTTAATAAGGCCATGTTTCCTTTAGTCTACATGCATAGTTGCTGAATTTTTATACGAATGTGTCTCCTTTAAGGGAGCAGTAATGCAAAAATTGTACCCTTAAAATAATTCTGTAGCAAAATGAAGTAGGATCGACATGGTCAATAACTAGGTTAAGTGAACCAAAAAATCCAGAGTGAGTAAAAGATGAAGTTTGAAAAGCACAAGCTGATCAATAACCGATATGTTATAAAAGCAAAGAAATAAAGACAATGTCGTCATACTATTAAAAAGAAACATTTCGAGATAGAATTGCGTTTACGATAAACTACGTTATGGCAGTTTTATGGAAAAAGGAAAAAGAGTATGTCATGTCTCATGAATCATTAAAGAATTAAGAGCGGAATGAGAGGAACCTATGTAAACTGTACGGGTAAGCTATGGCAGCAGACGACAAAAACTTACGAATCAGTAGAGATAGATATAGAACACTTATCTGCTTAATGCAACCAAATGATTCAAGCAAATATAAATTTGTGAGTCAAATACGTGTGCATTGAACGAGCATCTAGTTAAACTTTCGGTACAATAATTTTTAGGTGACAAGTCAGAATCAAGGCTCAATAATGATAGAAAATGGGCTACTACAATTTTAAAGAGCAATAGGCCTATACTGAAGATAGAAAAGAAAAGTCATAAAAGTTACAGCACGCAGTCGGTGACTTTCTTCAAGGACTCCCATTCCACATCTCTGGGGTCAAATACGGCCTTCGGATCGTTGAATTATGTGCAGAACTTCCACTGAGATGGAGATATTGGACATCAAGCATTCTATACGAACAAGAGCCTATCCTGTGGGGGCGTGGGGATTCTGTGCGGATACCCACAGGTTTTTCTGTGGGTATGGGGTGGGGATTCAAATATCAATCCCCACGGCAACCCTGCTGTTTTTGCATAGATACAGGTGCGTTTCTTCGGGGTCAGAGATCATAATACACATACATAAGAACGTCATTCACTAACGATGAAAAAAGTGGAAAAATCATATCTGTGCCAGTACATGTACTTATATCTACTTTGATCTAAAATGCCGTATTGATATCTAGTCGTTCAAAATGCGATTGATCGCTCCACCTGCTTTATTAGATTTGAATAATCAGCAGAGGGGAAATCGTTCACGATCAACATTACGGAATTTAAGTTCATTTTCTGAGAGCATTTAGCTTTCTAATAGCCCTACAGTAAGGTGTATGGGTTGACGGTGACCATTTTTCTCAGTAATCAATGAGTATGTAAACAAGATCGAAACGTCGGTATAGCAACAATCGCACCGCTACCGGTGTTGCAGCTTGCAACTCATGCTTCACCGTAAATTCTTCCATCTTATTCAAGTGCAATGAAAACTCAGCACGCAAATCCATCATACAAATGGAAAATAGTATATGGGGTCTCGATTCCTTCGAGTTAGGACGTCTGGGAAGTGCTATCGCTATCACTTGAAATATTTACTGACCCGAAAGTAAGTACAATTCACTTGTTGCCACTCTAAGTATAGCTTCATTATTTGATTGGGCCAGGATTCTAGAAAGAGCGAAAAATCAATTTGCAAATTTAGTTTAAATTGAAAACGTATCACACTTTCTCGCTATCACTGAAGAACAGAATATATAGCTAGAATTCTGATATGTTGAACAATCAACTGACTGCTTCCTGAATTCTGAGTTTCCCGCTGTCGGTGAAACATGCTTTTCATCTATTTTAAATATCTTCCCTTCATTTTATTTGCATAGCCGATCAGCACATACGTTTCATTAAAAAAAGAAATTGACCGAGCGATTAATCAGAAACCGATCAGCATTATTGCCTTTTAATGGAAAAAATGAAGAAAATACACTGTCAACAAAATATGTTATAGGACTTCGCGGGTACATAGCATTTATGCCCCTTTTGCACCCATACTCGCAACTGTTGATAATCCGACGAAACTAGAGTGATTTCGACATTTCATCCCTTATAAACGTAGAAAATCCATTGAATCACGATTAGATCTTCAAAAAAATATACTATGTAATAGTTAGGCTAATGCAAAGATATGAGGTCATTATTGCTATAATTACCGAGAGCCGAAGGCTCGAGGTTATCATGACAAATAATGACCGAAGAAATCTATGCATTGTCTGTTATAACGCATGACTTTTTTCATAGAAGTCTACACCAGGTTATTAATTTCCAACCACGAAAATAAGTACCTGCTTCGTGGAACTTATTAACCTGTTAACGTAAAAAAGCCTTGCAAAATCATGCATTATATAAATTATACATGTAATCGCAGAAATGAAAATTTGTTACTATGGTACTTTACTCAGTAGAACATTTTAACGGCATCTGTGAATGACACCTTTTGATGGCTGAGGATAGGTGGCTGGTAGAGCAAATAGGATAAAAAACAAGTCTGTTAACTTACGTGCGCAGAAAGTCGGACAGTGTCATCTCGCTATCCACTGCAGCGGAATATGGCCAAGTGAAGACACCGCCGATGAAGTTAAGAAGTTAATCGAACACAGAACCGTGACACGCCACACGTAGCAGCCTAGTCAATTTTGCCCTCCACCGACGCCCACCAGCAAAGTATTTAGAGACACTTAACACTGATATTTCCACCACAAACGATAGGCGAGAACCTGTTTCCTCAAGATCGCGCTGTCACAGTTGATTGTTCTCACCCTAATCGAAGAATGGATAAAACGTCGCTGGCAGTTTGCAAGTAAAACATCACGCAGAATTGGACTCTATCATAGACACTTCCTCCTCGATGAAATCAAGCAGCCGGCTAGGTCGTCGTTCCTAGCAGTGTCTGTCAAGCGTTGAAGACACGCGCGAAACCGCTATCGTTCTGCGTTCTCTCTCCCTCCATCTCTATAGACACAAAGCTGACTCGCCGCGCTCAGCATAATAATCGCACGAATACGCACTGAAGCAGGGTA
Organism: Prostheceraeus crozeri; assembly: GCA_907163375.1. NCBI lineage: Eukaryota > Metazoa > Platyhelminthes > Polycladida > Euryleptidae > Prostheceraeus > Prostheceraeus crozeri. The sequence continues at coordinate 182,413 of CAJQUW010002914.1, read as the reverse complement.
ACTCCGATGATGCTCCGTTTTAACACGGATGTAATCAAAATTCTATTTGCATGGAACGGGATAAAAAAGTTAATTTCTCTAACAATTCAAGATTTGAAACAACATCATACTACTTGCGAATGCTTGGCTGTTACATGTTCGCAATGACAAATGTCAACTGACAGGTAATAAAGCGAAGTTTTAATTAAATCACCTCAAAGGAAAAGATGGTGTGATCAGAATGAAGATGTGACAATCTTTGATGGTACTGAAATTTTCGCACAGTAATTCAGAATTATGTGTTTTTTAATTAAGTGTCCCGGTTCGTAAAGACGGTTGCGGTATTCGACTCGACTCAACGGTCGATTGTTCGACCGACTCGGATTGGCGCTCGAGTACAAAGACTCGACTCGACGTTAAGCAATATTGCTCGCGCACTTGACTGACTCGACTCGAAGTTCAATTATTGTATTTCAAGAATTCGATCGACTCGAATTTCAATTACTGAAGCTGAAGCACCCGATCGACTGTACTTTCAAGTATTGTGCCTCAAGTACTGGAACCGACTCGATGTTCCATTACTGTAGCTCGAGTGCTCCACAGACTCGATTCGACATTAAAAGATTTGATTCGACTTTCAAGTATTGCAGCTCAAGTATTCCATTCGATGCTCTACTACTGCTGCAGCTCAAGTGCTCGACTCGACTTGCAAGTATTACATATCGAGTGCTCCGTCGATTCGATTCGACGTTAAAACATTTGCAGCTCGACGAGTCGACTCGACTTTGAAGTATAGCATAGTAGCTCAAGTACTCAATCTGCTTGACTTTCAAGTGCTGCAGCCCAAGTATTCGAATCGACTCGATGCTGCATCTCTGTAACAGAAGAGTCTGTATTCCTTCATGTGTCTATTCTCTGAAGAAATATAAACAAGTTGCCATGAAGTGTATCTTCTATCGTGCAAAAACGGATCTGCAGCACTTACATTCACTTCAAGAAGATATGTGATTTCATTATTTATTTATTCATTCGCTTTCAGCATCAACTTTCTTCTGGATATTAAACGGAAGTTCGATCAGAGAGTTGTCAAGCATACATGTAGAGTAAGTATATAGTAAGTAGAGTGTCGACTCAAAGAAATGTCAGCATGCAGTGAAAATTTTTACATCACTCTTCTATCACCGTCTACAGACTCATACTCGCAAAGTTTAATGATAATCTGAAAGTTTTTAAGCCACTTGTCAGATACATTAGTTTTCGACAAAGATTTGACAGGATCAAAAATAATAGGCTAGGAATAACGGATTTTCAACAAAGTTCAATGGAAAACGACAAAATGTCCCAGCTAAAAACATGATGAATAAGAGTAAAATTTTACTATTGAATTTATTTATCGCTTCATCGACCCTGTTCTTACCAGGATCATTGAAGCGAACTGTATTAAATCATGTGGTCTGACAATCGGAAACATGAGCTGATGAGCTGTCATTAGCTGTATACATACCCATCGTCCTAGAGGCTTTACTTTGTTGCCCATGATTAAGTCCGCGGTGGACGAAACGTCGGGGTTTTGCTATTCGTACATTTTACTTGAATAAACTGTCTAAAAAAGCAGAGAGAGCCTTTTTTAATTTTTGATTCTGTCAAATTATGATAAATCATCTCCCGTACGACGACGTCAATTCGACAAAGATTTCGGTGGGTAAAATGGGTTTTTCCAAACAGAGAAAAATGAGCTTTATGGGTTTTTCAAATTTTGCTGAATTAAGTAGCGATACGTAAAGTATTTTCACATACTCTCAACCATGGATGGGTAAGATGCTTTCCTCAAAATAAGCGATGTAAATAAAATCATGAAATGATGCATTTCCAGATGCGATGAGCCGACGAATTTACACGGAGATCGGCTTTGTTAGGATAGGCTACCTGTACTGATCTGATCTGTTAGCAGTATTACATTGTTATGAGTAACTTCACTATCACTCAGTTATTTCTAGTTGCATATGTTTAAATTGGCTCTTAATTCCATTCCTCCCGCCAGGTACCCTGCTACCTCTAAGAGACTGCTCAATTCGCACCTGTAATAAGTAAGAAGGCATATTCATTGTTCACCCAACGATGATATGCGCTTTCTAAAAAGTCTACAATAAAATCAAACCTATGTACTTTGGCGTCAATCAGACCGATGGTTGCTAAGTTATATTAACACTACTATTATAACAACATTATAACCACTCATGAGGATGAGACCTCAAATTTACCTTAGTCCTAAGGCATATATAGTCACAGACCTGCCAACCTTGAAACATGAAAATCCGGGACAAATTTTATTACCTAACTACCCGCGTATAGGACGATACCATGTATAGGACGCAGTGGATATTTGACCCCAAAAGCGATGGAAAGACTGTGTGCCTGCGTATAGGACGCATCCTAATTTTAATCCTTAATTTTCATTATTTTTTATAGAAACGGTGTCATTAAGTTAAGTCATCTCCATTCAATTGCTACGATCGCAGTGTGTGCTGATTCATGACTCACTCATCCTGTCAGTCAAAAATATTGACATATTGATAAATATTGACAAATATTGCAAGAATGATTATGCATAATTGACGTTTACAAGTCAACAGTATGGTCTCAAGTCTCTTCAACAGAAAGATCAGTCTGAAAGCAAGATCATAAGATACATCCCACCTTATTAACAGCATTCGTCGCAAAAACTGGAATGCAAATTTGGAAAACACTTACTACCTTTTTAAACTCAATAGAAGGAAATACATCCGGGCTACATAATGATTAATAAAAGACATCAGCGTGAAAGGACAATGCCACTAAGAAATCCACAAACTTCATCATCATGCATGTTTCCTTATCTTAGGATTGCGCGCGCAGCGCAAATTTTTGAAATATGCGTTCTTAAACGATCTAGAATTCATCTTAGGTCAATAAATTCAGAATCCGGGACAGCATTTTAACTTTTCCGGGACATCCGGGACAGCTCCAAAATCCGGGACTGTCCCGGAAAATCCGAGACAGTTGGCAGGTCTGTAGTCAGCTTTCACAATTCTGCTCTCCGGTTATTTGGGAAGTAGCGTGCATTCCAGTCGTCCATGTATCTAGTAACTGGCAACGTCAAAACCGTGCAATTTAAGTACGGACTTTATTTAAGGGAGGGAGGGTTGTATGAATAAATTCTCAAATTGCTGTGTAACAGTCTCGATTTTTCACTAATTAAATGCAGACACGCACATTGATGATGAGGCGGAAAACGAAAGGAAAGAAATCAAAGAGAACCATGAATTCGTCAGCGACAATGAACACGCGACTCAATATTTGAAAGAAGTAGAACTAGAAGCTTGTGTGGAGTGACGATGTGGTAGAGTTTTTCTTTTCATTGATAGCTCTACATCGACTTTCATGAATAAGGCTGAATGATTGTCTATTGCATCCATTTTTGTCACTGATAAAACTTTAATCCATCCTGAAGATAACAATAAAGTATGAAGTCATATTTGAAGTACCAGTTATTTTTTTATTATGATTGAAAGAAGCACCAACATGCAATATTAAACTATGATCTATATCACGTTGATTATGTGGAAATCAAGAACTTATGTGTCAGCCTCCTGCTAAATAATAACAATTACTGTCAACCACTGTTGGGCTACTCAGACTTGTATGTCAGACGCCTTCTTCCAGTGTGAGGGATGTTATAACAATTAACAACACTCGCAAAATCTTCTTAGTTGAACAATATACATGTAGGTGAGGTTTCTTTTTGAGAAAAAAACGGCTGTTCACATCATTGTGCTATAGCCGGGTTGCTTAGAAGCCGGTGATCTGAGTGATGAAAATCTTATTCAATGTTTGCATTAGTAATCATATCTTAGGGATGGGAAAGATTGAATACTGATGCCAATTTAATTCTAGCTTACCATCATTCCGTCTGGAATGGCTGCACAAAATTCCAAAAAAACGAAATGAATGCACGCGTTACTTAGTGCCCTTAAAACTCTATCCTCGTCCCTTGTGCATTGTACTTTTGCACATTGTATAAGTTCACATGCACATTGTATAACAGCATATTGGGAGATGGTTCCAAACCAACTTGCTACCAACTTGCTTTAAAAACTTGAAAATTGTGATCAAAAGTTTTTTGAAAAAGCCCAAAAAACACATTCAGTTAACCCATTTTACCACTTATTAAACCCATTGGGTCTTTTTCCATCCTAAGTGTTTACACAGCCCGTCGCATCAGGGGATAGAAGTAAAATCACTACATAGAAATGTAGGAATATTTCAAATCTTATAGCGAGCTGATGACCAGATGAGAATGGAAAACATAGAATTACACGAATAAACATAAAAGTTTAGAAGTTGAGTATCATCATTATTGATCGCTTATTATTAATTTCAATATGGATAATTGAAAAAACAAAATAAAGTTGACCACTTCGCGGTTATTTGATCACTTTCTTGTGCTAGAATTCCTAGTGGTACATCATAATTGCATTGTTTAATTAAGTGTTTGTAAACTGATGGAGAATCTTATGTTGTTATTATCTGTCAATCAACTTGCCATAAAATTTGAAAATTGACGATATTTGTATGCATGAGCCTGTGAAAGCGAAGATTTGGGAGCATTGAATCTTGTGTAGCAGCATCGGATTAATACAATTACAGTTATATTTGATGAAGCCGTTTAAGTGAACTAATTATTTTTTGAAAGTCTTCAAAAGAGGATTTTACCTATTCTACATGTGTATGTCCGTAGATGTAAATTTAAAGTCTTTGGTGATATTCAAAAGATGCGATTGTAATATCATGATATAAACAGGCGTGCATTTATCAATCATCACTAGAAACTTGTACTTGAATTTTGAAGAATCTTGCTATGAATCTATATAATATTTGACTTGCATCATAGCCATGCTTGCATCAACTTCCACATCACTTTTTAGAAAAGTAGCGATTATTATATGCGATGCATAGGGATTCGTCAGAGAAAAAGAATTTGAAGAGAAAAGCGAAAGACCTACAATAAACCGCGAAAAGAACATGAAATAGCATCTTGTGTAGTATCACCTAACACAATGCTTCAAGACGGGAAACCAACTTCGCCATTAGATTCCGCTGCATGAGCTTGGAAACCACAGCAAAGGAATTCATTGCTAAATAGGACTGTTGTCGTTCAAAATTCGGAAATTTTTAATCGCTCGTTGATGAGTGCAACAGGTTCTCTGCAATCCATGTTGCATGAGTGTCTTGTAACGAAAAACCGGATTATGATGTTACTGATTTTATGCTCTTCAAACCGCGTCACAATTTGACACAGATCTTGACATATGTGCATGCATATACTCTTACTGCATGACATGTAACATAGCATGTTGAGCTTGGTTTGTCCCCAGTCCTTAGAATGCGATGCGTCGCCCTTGATAAACTAAATAAATTTCGGATGCTAAATTTGATGCGTTTGTACTAACTGAAACTGCGCGAGAACTTTATCTTAAATGGAAAAGCTGTCTATGTCAAATAAAACCCCATGATGCAAGCCTTCAATCAATACGCAATTTGAACAAATTGAAAATTTTTCCACAGAGATGGATTTAAATTAAATCGTTGCTGATTTTTTAAACAAATTGTGCAACTAGCTACTATCAAATTGTATAGGTATTATATGACTAGCAGAAGACACTTATGAAAGCTGGCATCTTGTTTTCAAAGCTAATGATTTAATTTGCATAAGTGCATCTTAAATCGCATGCCAGCTTGAAAAAGCTAAAAAAACAAGTAGTAGTGACAACAGCAAAACAAGTTTTTATAAGTAAATAACTTAGGAAAACGTATCAATAAAACATGTTTTTAACCCTACTTGGGAATATGAGGAAAAACAAATTTCTTGCTTCTTCTTGGCGAAGACCTACAAGCTACATTTGCATCATTGCGAAAATATTGCCAGTAGCGGAAGAGATAACTGAATTGGCCAGAACGTTTGAAGAGGTGATCCGGTGAGTAGGATCGCCAGCAATATTTTGGTGCTCTTTTTTTGCATTCGTTGTTTGGCAACTCTTTTTTTAATGATTTTTGAGAGAATATTTTGTACAACTGAAATTTTGAAGTCACGTTGGCACTGTATCAGGGATCCGTCCTCAGCCCGTTACCATTTGATCTCGTCATGGACAGTATGACCAGAGACATTTAGAGAGAGGCACTTTGTGATGCGCTTTTGCAGACAATATCGTGCTGTGTCGAAAGACAACAGAGGAAGTAGAACAGAAGCTGGAAATTTTAAGAGGAGTGATGGAGGAAAGAGGCATGAAAGTAAGCAGACAGAAGAGGGAATACCTTAGGCTGAAGGCAACAACGGAGGAAGACGATGATGTGAAGATCCAGTGAAGTTCCAGGGGGAGGTGGTGAAACAAGTGAAGGTGTTCAAGGACCTTGAATCGACTGTGCAGACTGGCGAGAGAATGTTACGAGTATCATGTATTTTTCTTAACTTTGGTAATGATAATATTCTGTAACATTAATCTTCGTCTAAATTGCTCATTGGCCACTGGCCTGTGTCGGCTTCCAGCCTTTTATCATATATTGGGTTCTTAACGTTGTTGTCTTGCTTTTCAATGCAGCATTGAAATGGCATGAGGACTGACTCACAAAATGCTCGAAGCATTTCAACGAGGATGTCATTCATTGTCGCCCGTATCCGTTGTTTGCGTTCCTGTCTAAGTAACACTCTACCCAAAACGCAAAACCACTATGCAGTATCCGGCTGGATATTCGCTATACGGTGCATCCCTAGTCATTGACCTAATCCGCTGCTCAGCGTCCGGGGAGGAGGCCCTTTCGCCTCCTTCAGTAATTTCTTTCAATCTGAAGACCATCCTCCCGAAGAAACATGATTCCAAGCTTTCTGTATCAATAAGAATTCAGAACTTAATATTTAGTATTAATGAGAAACCTTTCTGCCTACTTATCAACATAGCAAAGCAGTGTAGCATGTGCAAGGTGATAGCATGTGATGTACAAAGTGAGACTTTCAGTCGCATTCGCAAAAGGTAGACAAAAAGAGAATAAAATTTATCAAGATTTTGAAAATTTATAAGTCAAAACATCATTTTTACATGATTATCCTTGCACAGACATGCTAGATTCTGGAACAGTGGCCATGTGGTAGAGTGTTCGATCTGCGTGCAGGAGACCTGGGTTCAAACATTGGTCGGGTCAAGCAGACCTAAGACTTTCAAAATATGAACACTTTGCCATAAAGTAGAGATATATAGGTAGAGTGTCGACTCAAAAAAGTGTCTGTATACAGTAAAAAAATTTATATCAAAAGATTCAGTTTTTTGCGGAGATTACGTTCCCGTGGTCCAAAAAAATATTTGAGCACTTTTGATAAAAGTGCTAATTTGCCAATTTATATACTACCGAGATGACTCTCCTATATAAGCAGTATGAAACAAGTTGGATATCAAAAGGAATGAATATTTGCTAATAAGCATCCTAACAAAGTGGAAATCAAGCTGATTATCAAGGGAATTTCATGAATTGTATTATAATGAAAGTCTTCATGAAAAAGTCGCGGTATTATTCGTGCTTTTTTTGGCTGAAATTTCAAGTTTTTAATTCAATTTTCACCGGTATGTTTTTATGATTCACTAAATTCATGTTTCATTTCTTGAATCTGAATAGTGGTGTGGACCCATTTACATCTTTCAAAGTTAATTGAAATCATTGTCTTTGATTATGTTATTTTTCTCTACCAGTGGCAGGCTGCTTATAAATGATCACACTTAAGAAGATTCACTTGAGATTGAGCATGAAAGCAGTAGCAGGTCATCGAGTTGCCAATTCAACAAATATTACCTCTCCAAGGCTGTCATGACACGGACGATCTGTAAAATAATATCATTTCCTTCTGCTTTATGCTATCATGATCAGTTAATTACGTGGTAATTTCTTCAAAACTGCATAAATGTGCATATCTCACATTTGGAAACAATTCCGACTGTATCTCCCTTGAGTTCATTTAATAAAATCGAAGGTGTATACACATTTGGGATTTAATAAATGCGGAGTTATCACTCTACCTAAATATACTTACTCTATGCACTTTGCATTCCTACAAAACACTCAGATCAAAAGAATGAGAGTGGAGTAAATACAAACTCAGTCACATGGAAGGTCGCTTGTCTACTGCATTTCCGATCACAAACAAGAATTATTCATTGAGCGTTTTCCTTTGTAGATTCTGCGCCTATTTTGAAAGCAAAACCAGAAGAAAATGCAGTCGAAATTCAATCTGCATTAGTCCATGTTTCCATGGAGGATGCTCCATCCTATTGTTAAAAGATTAATTGCCAATTCCAAAGCGAACAACCGCATGTTGTCATTTGATGATGCTGCTGTGACCGGCCGATTTCTGCAACACGAGAAGTCAAAATGCAATTGTCGAAAAAGCAGTAGCAGAAGAACCACACCTCTTTAAATGAACTTGAAAAAGAAAATGAAATCCCTAAGACTTCGATCCACCACTAACTGGAAGAAGTCCTCCGTTGTCATAATGTCTGTAACTAACTGTGTTCCGAAAACAAGTCTCAAACCAGAAGCATCTTTATCCAGCAATCAGTGTTTGAGAGCGGCTTGAGTTTGGGAGAACGACATGTAGTTTAGGAGATCGTGCACATTCGCGCAGTATAAGATGAAGCTTGAATACAACACAGCGTAGAACACACCCAATGACGAGCAAAAGTTAGGAAATCACCTGAAAATAAACGTCCGCAAATTACAGCCAACAACCTGACACTTAACAAATGCCTCTCTCTTTGATTGCGTTCGCTTCCAACAAAGGAATCGTTGTTCGTACACTTCCATGTGGAATAACTAACAACAATTGATGGTTACGTTTACGAATACTTTGTTAACTAAACAGACGTGAAATGGCGAAAATTGCAAACTGATCCTATCCGACAGGATCAACCAGTGTGGCAACCTAACATTGATAGGCCTCCTACCAATACGAACACCCAAATTGCAGTACTTTTCTCTCGCAGAGGAATTGAGTCAATTCCACAGACTCCCTATTCTCCTGACCTGAACATGTGCGATCAGTAATTCAATCAACACATCGAGAAGCAGTTGTGAAAAATTAACACGGCTTCGTGATCACAAAAAAGTGGATCATTAAAGTCATTTGTGTCATGAGAGCGACTAAGGTAATATTTATCGAAATAGAGCAAGAAAGCATTTTGAAAAATTTCAAAAGTTATCCCTTGTAATGGTGTCTACATGACACCCTCTCAAGTGATGTTGAAATTGTCATTGCTACTTAGTCTTTTTTGCTTGCTCAAATGTTGTCACAGCACTTTGCTGGAAAGCAAAGCATACCGGGTGTCCGCGCAAATTTGAATGAAAATTTCCAGGTGTTTTCCAGGATTTCTAGGGAAAAATTCATTTTCCAGGTTTTCCAGGGAAATTTACCAAAAATCAGGGGTCAAATTTGAACGAAAATGTTCAGACTTTCTGCAAGGAAATTTTACTCAAATACACGTGTCAAATTTAAAAGAAAAATTCTGGGAAAAATCTACCCAAAGTTCTGTGCTAATGAGCTTGCATACCATAAAATTAATATTATTGACGAAAAAAATTTGAAAGTTGGCGTGAAATTGGCTGAATTTCTAAGGCGCAGGTGATTCCAAATAAAAAATACCAATATGTGCATCAGACGGCTACATTTCTAGAAAAAAATGAAAAGTCCGACAACATAGTTGACCATACCACACAGTTCGGTCTCATTCATGTTATATACGTTATGATAACATATTAGACTCCAGTCACTGCAATATTCTAAAAACAAAATAATTGTATGAGAATGAAGGCTATATTTGTAACGAATAAGTAGAGATATGAAAAACAAAATCTGGAAAAATAGAAAACACTTCAACCATAGAGTAAGTATGACTTCAAAAACTTGCAGTTAATGTTTTATTAAGTCTCATAATTTCCAGGAGTTTTCCAGGGTAAAATTTCATTTTCCATGAGTTTTCCAGGGTAAAATTCATTTTCCAGGTGTTTTCCAGGTTTTCCAGGGAGCGCAGACACCCTGAGCATAGCAGTCTGGGAATTCATGGCTTTCTATCTCTTCAGATCAGCATATTCTTTTCATTTGATGAAGAAAAAGAACATGACTTTATGTTTCAAGTCTCATTTCGCTGCTTTACAAATAAACACATGAAATCAATTTCATCACTGGATAATGATGTGAGTAACGAATTACTACCAAACTGTTTTTTTTCGCTACAAAGTTGGCCAGCAAACAGATTTCGAGGACCTGCAAGTATTATTATTGCCAAAAGGTCGATAACCTGCACAATTTGATCAATCGCCACAAAATTTCAGATACTGTAAAATGAGTGCATTTTCAATCTCACACAAAATTTCATGCAGATTGGATAAAAAAACGAATAGACCCTAGTGCTCTATGTGTGAGTGATCTTTGATGGTCACATAAGATGAGATGTAAGACTATTCTCTCTCTCTCTCTCTCTCTCTCGTTATGGAGACATCAATGTCTCTAACGCAGCTGAGTATTCACGGCAACTTCGAAAATGACACTGAAAAGCTCAACAATAGTATCCCAGGAGATGAAAAATGTCAGGGATTGAGATTTTAACAAAATAGTAGAATTCTGTCTTAAGTGAGAAATGCTGACGATGATAAAACCACCATGAATTCACGCACAACAGATATTGCTTCATAGTCTTTGATCTACACACTTCAACATAATCTCCAAAGACAATAGTTTAGAAAGTTTATAGAACAGAAAAAAAAGAAATTGCAAAAAGAAATATAAAATCACAGCTTAAAAGTTCACTAGTTATGAGGCAAAAATGAGATCGTTTAAGTCATTGATCACTAACGCTGACATGACTACAAAGCAACTTTGTCTCAGGCATGTTCTTTAAAATGGTTTTTGAGCCTCCAACTATAAATAAATACAGCACAACAGACGATAAGAAGCGATCGTTCCTCTTGGAAATTACAGTAATAGAAAAATTTCTGGACTTTCATTGAAATGGACGTAACAGTTCACGATCTCACTTGAACATTCGGTTGATAATTTTCAAAGATTCGTGCTCCATCATGCCAAATAGCCATGAGCAATACATGAGAAAATCTAGGACTATACTTCTTAACAAAAACCATGTGCCGTCATGGTTTAGTCACTGTGAAGAATCTTTAACATCCTCTGAAGCAAGCCTAGAAAATACTGCGAAAATGGTCAACTCAAGTAAAGTAACCAATATTCGAAAACCGAATTTCTGTAACCGATTAAAGAAGCCTTTTGAATATAAGTCGAGGATTCCCACTTGCCATTTGTTAACAAAGTTGCCATTTGCAGGTATGAGAGTTATGCACTGTTGTGTTATTGATATCACCAGTTTGTGGTGAACACGCAATCCCGACATTAACAATCGTATTTATGCCACAGTTGAGATGTAAAGGGTGAAACAGTGAAATATACCCACCAAACCACCTTTGTTTTTTGTTTTATTAGCCTCTAGTCCCGGGATCGACCAATCTGTTTTGGCATCCCAATCTGTCAGCATAGCAAATTGAGCAAATAGTTGTGATTTTTATTATCTTACCGCATTACTCGTAGCCAGTAAGTTCATATTTTGTCAATCACGATCCCCACCCAAATTTACTTGCAGACTTTTCGATATTGACTTCTAAGTCAATACAAGTTAAATGCTGTTTTATTATTATACCCTATCTATACAAGGTTCGGGATCGGGATTAACTCTTAGCAAAACAATGCGAGCTTGACGTTGAATAAGTACGATGGAACCGGTGATGATACCGGATATCGGGATCGGGATCACTAGACTCAACAAAGACACGGGTTTCGGGATTGGGATCAGGATTGACTCCTCTAAGATTACACTAGCTAGACGCTGAATAAGTAGTAGACCCAGCGATTATACTTCATTTTGCGATCCTATAATGATCATTCATGTACAGAGTTGATAACGCACGTTGTGATATCACTAGACACAAGAGGCTGATCAAAACAATAAAACTATGCTACTATAAAAAATATTGGTAGAAGTCATATAGAAAATCTAATCAAAACATGAAAAACAAATCATGATCAAATTCAACCTTATAATCTTATACAACACAACACTGGACTGCTGACGGACACATAATTAGACTATATAGCTAATAAAATGATATAGTACAGCTCCACCTATCACTTACGCACTTTGTTAATTGAGTGTTGTGAAAGTCCGTCATATAACTTTTCTTAACATAGTTCAATGTACTAGTTGTTCGGAATTGATGATGAAAGCGAGTCCTAGAATGTCTGCTGCTCTCGTACATTTAGTATGGTCCGGCAACCAGAGCGAGTTTCTGCAGGGGACGAGGCCGAAAATTAGACTTCCACGGAATGATGTACACCCTATGCCTACTACGAATCTGCACGCCTGCCGAGTTCTACTTGGCTCCTCTTCTTGTCAGACACAATCAAAGAAAAACACATCCTAATCCAATGGGACGAAGATTGAAGTTTTTGGTTAATATGAACATTTTTATGTTTTCACTTGTTAAGTTAAAAATACTAAGTCTAGAGGCACAATTTTTGACATAGAATGTCTTCAGGTCATTTCCTATCATGTTCATATACTCCTGTCTATGAAACTGTACAAATTCATATTTGGCAAGCCATCTGATGTCGGAAAACACAAGCATTTTCAGCAATTTAATCTACATTTAACCACATTCTCGCATACATTGCCAATTAGAATCATGATAATATAGGAATTGTAGCTATCTGTCGAGGGTATAAATTGGAAGATATCTGAGGGCATCTTCGCACGAGGATGTCTTCGAATTGATACCCGATGACAGATAGCTATAATTTCTATTCATGCCTGTACCTGAACTATCATGGTTTAAAAAACACGTGTGACGTGGTCCATAGATGTCGATGAACGAATAGTAATAGCATTGAAATAATTATTTTTAAGATAGATGCATGAAAACGGAGGGCATAAGTGGGAAGTTGCGGCTCCATTGAAGATACATTGAAATTGGCTGTCATAAATTGGAAATTTCCAGTTTATGCCCGGCAACCTTGATAGAATGCTATGATGTGAAGGCATGGGTACTTATGGGTTATCTCCCCCACCCACGTTTTCAAATGTCTACAATCCGTAGAAATAAATCAATCGTCACAAAGCTTTAGGCACACGTAAGTGAGGATATTTTCTACCTACTTACCAAAATTTGCGCAAATCGAACAAGTAATATTTGAATTAGGGGCGATAGCATGATGAGTCTGCAGCTTGATCTGACCTCATCGTCTGAGCAGAAAGCACTTGAGGTTAACAAAGTAATTTCCCGACAACTCGTGAAGTGATGATGACCAGGCCACAACCCTTACACTAACATTTTTAAATAAAGAAGTGTGGCAAGGTAGTGGTCGTGGGAAGAATTCAAATAGCAGTGGATGAGAAGAAGAGGGAGAGAGAACAATGCACACACGAGTAACAGTAATGAGCCGAAAGGACGAAGTCGGATCAAGCTGTTGACATCGCTACCTTCGTGTTATCGTCTCTAAAGCAAAAAGTACTGGTCGGATCTGGATAAACTTTTGTATGTTACTAGAAAATATGCTTAAGTACGTCTACCTGAAGTTCGGTGACGATTGATTCATTTGGGCAGATTCTAGGCAAATTTGAAAGCCTGGGGTGAGATAGCCCACAAGTACCAAGACAGTGTTAGATTTGAGGGGAGGGAAAGTGGGGAAGTTCCCCTGCACTGCCTCGTCTCATCCCTGGTAATGAAGATGTGCCCTCCTTTCATGAGGGGGAAGAATATTTCTGGTAATAGGCTTCATATTGCCGCAATCAGATTGATTGAGCATCAATTTATTATTTTTGTGAATATTAACAACATTGACTGGTGTTGGCCTAACTTCCTCACGATTCTTCATATACGTAATTGTCTAATCATCAATAATTAAATTTCTTTGTTCAGAAAGATGAAAAATGAATTCGAGAAGCAGAAAATGCTTAATGGAATAATTAAAGGTGGCGAAACTATCACAAAAAGAGTGGAATCTAGAGTGCTACATTGCTTCTTTCACGATATTGCCGACAACGCATACATGGTATACCATTCATGTTTATGTAATAAAATTCTTCACAATCCAGAAAATCAAGTTCAGAAGCATCATTTACCTTTCACTCTGAATATTGATAGAAGTCCGAACTTTGTGAATTCATTATAGGTCTAGTTGCAATAAAACCTCTTAGAAATATTTATTGGGATCTTCACATGCGTAGAACTACCATAAATTTCTGATTCACATGGATATCTACGGACCCTATCTAAAACATTATTTGACTAAATACGGGTAGCACCAAATGCATGCATTAAAGAGTCTCTTTCAAGCATCAAATGGGCCGACATGTATCGCCTCTTTATTGAATTTATGGTTCAATTATTTTCAAATTATTCGCGGGCCTTCTAGGTGCGAGGATAACAGTGGTGCTACAAGAATCGATGTCCTCTTCCTTTTGCTCACCACTTTTTCCGGCTTTGGTTACGACGTTGGCCCAAAAACGTCCGGTCGAAAACTTCCTCCCTACTGCTATCAAGTTCAAATCCAACAGTGCCATGACATACAACTTCACATCAAAGGAAATGACTTGAAGACATCTTACATCAAAAATTGTGCCTCTAGACTTAGTATTCTTAACTTAACAAGTGTAAACATAAAAATGTTCATATTAACCAAAAACTTCAATCTGCGTCCCATTGGATTAGGATGTGTTTTTCTTTGATTGTGTCTGACAAGAAGAGGAGCCAAGTACAATTCAGCAGACGCGCAGATTCGTAGTAGGCATAGGGTGTACATCTTTCTGTGGAAGCTTCATTTTCGGCCTCGTCCCCTACAGAACTCACTTTGATGATCCTACCAATTTATTGACCATTTAAGCTAATACCAGGATTGAAAGGCGCTGATTCCCGGATTTCGGAGTCCCGGTTTTCGTGATTGTAAGCTCTAGCCCAGACTCCACAAATCCTGAATCTAGTGATCATCAAAAGTTGGTAGGTAAATTGCGATTGTTCCCTGTTACTCTTTTGCTACCATTATCAATCTGGGTTCAAAAAAGTATATTAACTTTAAGTTTTGACAATTGTGGAACTCATTTGGTGATCCCAAATTCCTAAGTCTTCGCCAATCCCACATCCCAGGATCTACATCTATTACTGGAATTAGAGGTCACTGAATTGAGACAGAAAAATGCTTATAACAATTCAATGAAAACAATACAATTGACTCGTCCCAATATACGAAGAAATACATGTAATAAGAGCCTGTCTGCACTCACCAAGATTATGCAGCTAATACTCGATCAAAGATTCACTTGAAATTTGTAAGCGTATGATCAGGAAAATAAATCATTATCCGTAGATGCCGAGGACTCCTTTCTTCTGAGTTCTGATTGATTGCGGATAACCCACTAGCAATTAAACAAATTCAGTCACACAATTGCTGATCTGTCACTTGTAAATGCTTCTAAACACTGGTTGTCGGGAATAGCTAATCATTGGCATGTTAATAGACAAGAAACTCAATTTCAAACAAAGACAGAGCTGTTGAAGTGACGTTCAAAGGGAACAGATCCCTATCAAAGCCAAACTAGTGTGTGCGCTTCATTTCAACTAATCAATGTAAAGAGTCGAGTTAGCTTGATGAACAATAGCGTCCTGCCTTCATTATCTACAACAGCGCAACATAACTACCACACGCCACCGTCCTCCAGACAAAACCTATAAACTAGCGACTTTCTTTCCACAGAAGAAAATCTCTCTCAGATGATCTATCGTTCACCACGCAAGTTCCCATTGTCAGCATAGTCTCTCCCCACAACACGCTCTTAAATCCTCTCCTCACAAAATTTCCTACACTCAATCCCAACATGTCAAACACTATTATCGCATCAGTAATTAATGGCACAGGCCTATGCCTTATATTTTTTTATATTGAAAGTAAATTGTGTACACTGAAATAAAAAGAGCATTACACAGTGCAACATTTGGAAAACTCCTACAAAGTGCAACCGCAGTTGAAGAAAATATAAAGTTCACGAAGTATGTTTTTGACTCAATCAGGGTCAGACTAACGAACTCATATGAATAGTATAATTCAGTCTCAAGTTGTCCACTTAATTCCAGAAATGATGCGAGAAAACTGCATATTTTCTTGTTTATTTATGAAAATTATCATCTATCGCTAGCGATGCCGAGATGTTTGATAATAAAATGACAAAACATTTTGCGTTTACCATCACCTGCCTCTCAACGCACTTTTATTCATTCTCGTCAATAACGATGCGCTCGGATTCATTATAAAAATAGTCAATATTTGTGATACATAAATAGATGGATGCAGTATACGCCAAGATGGGCTAAATCGAAAATAAAAGTGAAAGAGCCTGAAGCTCACAATTTTAAACTTTTTGCTATTTTTCATTTACTTGTTTTATCAAAAACATAATGAGCATTAGACTGGCAACCAGGCCGGATTTTTCGGCCTGTGACCGGTTTTGTTTAAATTCAGAAACTATTTGAATACAATCGTCAATTATGCCTGTATAATCAATTACCATAATACAAGATTCACTCAAGATGCTATCCTATTCAGAACTAAGGCATAAGAATGTTTACAAGTCTATTAGCGGCACATATGTATACAATTTTTGATTGATATAGTAAGTGTATGTATGCTCTTAAATATGCGCATTCATAATTCAAAGTTTGCAAACGTGTGTTTGCTTTTCAAACCGTAATCATGACTCGCACCCGCGAAGGAAATTTCCGTGATATTGATAACTTATCACGTCAATTAAATACTGTAAAAACTATGTCATGTCTCACTGAAATCTTTCTCATGAACTGCTCTATGCAGGACGTGATGGTCTTAAAATCCATTGATAGGATCATTTTTAGGAAGAAGATTATATCCTAACTTTAGATAGAAGCTCATATCCTAACCAATGTTCATCATGATAGACATAATTGCAAACCGAACACATGACACTCGATTGTTCATCAATGCAATATCAAAGAAATGTCAAGGAAATGATCTTGAAAATCGGCGGGTTTTCAAAAACCCGGACTAGGCTCAATCCGCTTTTGTCCTGGTTCCCACTCTGATACAGATGCTATGCCGCTTAATGCACTGTTATAAACATTTTTCATAAACAAGCACATATCTTAAAACAGATCGAGAAAGGCTTCACTAGCCATCCCGTGACCCATACATAAGATCAACTTTATGTATAAATAAATCTTTTCAAAACTTTTGAATCGAAGTAAGGAATCAAAAATCCCCTGAGGTTGAATCTCGCCGATGTCTGCCCCAAATTATATTTTAAGGTCCGGGTGTAATGACTGAGGTTATTTATGTGTTTCTTCCTGTGGTTTAGAAGTTTAGCTCATGTCCAAATGGTGGTCTGCATTTGATCCCATATCGTTGCGAAAATTAGATATCCTATCTTTTCTAATGTGTATGGGGTGATTTGGCTATTGTGATTTTGCGGGCGACAATGCTAGTAATTTGGATTCGGTGTGGCGCGTTTTATTTAGTGATTCAATACTTTGCTCCATTACAATCCAATAATTTAAGACAATGATTCTGTCAAATATTAAATCTTAATTTACATGCACTTCGACCGGATCTTAATCAGGTAGATTCAACGTGTGTGACAGGGTAATGATATGTTACAATTTAATTAACAGATATTTATGTACAAGTAGAGGATGAGAGTTTATCACTTATTGAACCAGTCAATAACCAGCTAATTAGCCAATTCATATCATTGGCTTCCAATGCTAGTCATGCACATACTGAGCAGACTGCCTACTTTCATTAGCAAGTTGCATAACTGGGGGTCAATCAATACAATGATCATCCACAATTAAGCTATGTGGTGTCCAAACCTAAAGTAAAGAAGGAAAATAAATGCAGTGTGCGTGTCGCCTCGCCTATACTGAAAGACATGTCAGACCTCGCCTACATGGATAGTAGACAAGACAGGACCTGACTCGGTGGACAGGCCACGGTTCGACTCGGTAAAAGATGCACCCGAAGGTGCGAAGTGGGACCCGGAGTAGTCGTGCCAAATCCACACAGCACCAATCTAACAGTAGTCCTGATCACACTTGGAGGCCCTGATATGCTACAATACAGGCATACAGGGACACTCCATTAGGCCGACAAAGGACATTAGTTGCTCTTATAGGATGTCACCATCAGATTCCCTAACCCTGGCTCGTTTGCACCTGTTTCATGCTGACTTCCAACGCAAGCAACGCTGTCAGCAATCCTCCACATTATCAGGGACGCACTCATCATCGCCGACTCTGGCGTCTCAGGGACAAGTCAGTTACAATGGCGTCCCCCCAGTCATAAGCACTAGCTCGAAGGGGCCAGGAACCCTACAAGAACCAACCCTGACACAGAGTAACCAGGTCAAACTATAACTATCCCAGACATGTTGAAGCACATGCTACCGGACTTACGTGCTCCCAGAAGGAATCCTGTTGAAACTGGACCCAGTAAGAACCAGAACGGATCCCGCCAAACTGGACTTGACTTGGTGGACAGACCAAGGCTTGATTCGTGTATTATTCAGAATTTCAGGCCAGAATTACAGTTCTGTGCAGAGAGCATCACTCTCTTAGATATACTACGCCTTGATCAATAGAAAAACTTAAAAGCCACCGAACTTGATCCATTCGTGAACGTAGACAGACAGAAACATTGGGGCGTGGGCCAGGAGTGTCGTTTAGCAACGTCAAATTGAAGTCAAATTTCTCAATGTTGATTAATCAATATTACAAACAATTAGCAAAAATGACTGTATTTTAACCGTCTTAGGCAGAGTATAGGATATGTTGAAGTCATCTTGAATGATGACGGGACGAGCTGACTATTTAATTCTGTGGTCTTAGAGGTCGAGAATCTTGAATCAATTCTACATGAAAAGATTAAATTACAATCCTCTAGAAATATAGAAAACTTCGTTGCAACTTATAACGCACGCTAAGGCAGCAACCCCGAGTACTCACAAATTTCCATGGACATTGAACACCCGGAACCTCATTTTAACTCGTTAATTACCCAAATGCTAAGCATATCTCGTTCCTTCCTTCAGGGTGAAACGGCAAAATGAATGACATATTTGATTTACAACAAACGGTCAGACAGGATCACGAATGCAGTTCGCTGCACACACTTTATCACTGGACGATTGAGCAGAGTAATGGACAAGGCATAGAAATTGATAAAACAAGAATATTGCGATAAGAAAACTAAGTGCTCGTTGAAATATTAGCTGTGATATAAGGAAAAGCCAAAATAAAGAGGAAGACGGAAATATCTAAGGAATTAGCGTAGAATTACAAAGAAACTGTTTCTACGGAGGAGACTTTCTGGACATACAGAGAAGGTTGAATCAGATGAATGAGCACTGTCTCACTGAAACGTAGCTCTAGGAAGGAGGAGCGGCATTGCTTCACAACCTTGAAGGAACTTCGTATCTCAAGTTGATGCCACGCCAGATGATGCTGTGCTATCGAAAATGCTGGAAGTTCGAAGCATTTGCTTGAAATCCTCGAGCCACTTAGGTATGAACAAGTTTAACCGGTTATACTCTTATGTTAAATATTTGCTTCTCTTGTGAACGTTTGTGAGTATGTAAATGGCGAGAGAATTTAAGTTTGTTATTTTTCAACCCCAGTGACTATTTCTCAAGCAGCTTGAATAGGCTGCTATTAGAGAGTTATCAGATAATTTAAAGGCTCCAATAGATTCAAGATTATACTCAAGATTTTATATCGAAGATTAATAGCGTTTGTACATCCAGATTAAAAAAACTTCAGCCCACGAAAATAATTTTCTATAACAATTCTGTTATCTAAATAAACTGAATACTCGTCCGAAAGATTTCACCAAATAGTCAAGCATACAAAGTAGCATCACAAGCAGAGATGACAAGCTAGTAGAACTTTCCTGGAGATCAATTGAAATCTGGTCGAGGTCGCATGTGAATGGCCGCTAGATCCTTTGTAGAATATCTAATGCAGTGATGCCAGCGATAATTTGTTACATATCCTGCGCAAGTAAATTTGAATCAGCTTTATCTTTTTAGCAACTTTGGAAATTGGCGGAGTTAGATTCTACCGAGGTTCATTTGTAAACTCAGTTTTTCAACACAAAGAGAAATCACGCTTTTGCAGCGCACCACTGAAGTCGTCGATCCCCTCAGTTGTTTGTTTGACATATTGAAGAAAGAGAGAGCGGGTGTTACATATACTACGTCGTTTTTTGTCCGGTGAGCTTCGTCTGTCGCTTTTTCGTCGCCCTCATATTCTTCGAAGAACTCAAAAATTTATTGCACAAAATTGATTGAGAAAGTCTGTTTTTGATACTTATCGGACTTCCGTATACTCATCGGTCCTCTCAAAACGCATCATTAACATCACAAGTTTGTTAAGGGGACGGTCTGGTCTTTAAGAGAACTATATAATTGATTATATTGGGCTACATAATTGATGCTTTCGATCATAAAATTGAAAGGTTTTTGTAGTTTTACATCGAGTAGCTCGGATGCGAGATGCTAGCGATGCAGCATACCATATATTGTTTCTTAACTCATTTTGTCTAATTTGTCTTAAATCAATTGTAAATGATTTAGGACTGCAATGGAAGTCAAATCTTACGGAAATGTCATCGCAAGGTCTATACTATCAGAGCTCAGAAGATTTGCATGAATCTTAAGTTAATCGGTGTGGCCCGCCGGTCATTTTCAGAAAAATATGACCCTAAATAAGTTGTGCATCACTGCTTTACAACATCCCGATATTCCGGAGGTTTCTTTGTTTTCATTTTTAATCATTGATATCAAGGTTGATGGTCTCAATTAACTTGTGAATACTGAGTAATGAGTAGTGATTCTAAAATGTTAGCGAATCCAAATGTTCTCTTGTCGTAATATTTATGTGATCAGAATTGGATAATACAATTTGAAAATGTGCAACATTAATATCCATACTACTGAAAACGTTCCGTTTGTGGTAGTAACATTCTATCGTGAAAATATAAAGTGTCATTAAGATACCTTAAAGAAACTGACTAGTATTTTGAAATCAAGCCTTATCCTATGGTTAGCCTATCAACCAGTAATTGTAATCTGCTACATTGAACAATGTCATTAAATGCTGAGTGGACACAATCCGTAAGGAAACATAAAAATATACCTTGCCACCCCGACGAGCTTCTGCATGGAACGAGACCGAAGATGAAGCTTTCACAGCATGTTATACACCCTATGACTACTTCGAAAATTCCCGCCTTCCGAGTTGTGTCGAGTTCTATTGATCTGCAGACAAGATCAAAGATAAAGACATGTTAATTGAAGAAAAATTTAAGTTTTCGACCTACGTGTCAGTTTTGTGTGTTTACGCACTCGACTATTCGAGATCTATTCAACTCCAACGCCATAATTTTAGGCACGATGTGTCTTCCTATCGTCTACTATCACGTTCTATCAAGTGCTAGAAATAACTTATATGTGCGGTATTTGCAAATTTGTGGTCAGATGCTTGACGTTTGAGCTAAAATTTGATCAAAATTTTATGTTTTCTTTACTAAGATGCTTGCTGAATCCAGATATGCTTAGTTTTTGTAAGCAAAGGTATACTGTTTCATGACTTCATGAGCTGAAAATGCATCTTGCCAAAAACCATGGCGCTAGAGTTAATAGATCTCTCATAGTCGGAGTAAACACACCAAATTGTTGCATTGGTCGAAAACTTCAATTCAATTTTTCTTCAAATAACTTGTCTTTATCTTTGATCTTGTCTGCAGATCAATAGAACTCGACAGAACTCGGAAGGCGCGCATTTCCGAAGTAGTCATAGGGTGTACAACATTCTGTAAAAGCCTCATCTTCGGTCTCTTTCCATGCAGAAGCTCGTCCTGGCGAAGGGACTATAAACTATAGTTATATTTCCATGTTTCTATAGTATTTGCTACAATCATTCAGATTTTGTGATTATTCAAGATTCTTATATCCAAAGCGTCCGATAAGAAGCTATAAAGGAGCAAATCAGTATGAAAAACAAAAGAGCAAATAACAAATTATGATAAGCGAAACTTTCCGCAATTATCTGACAACTGTCCAGTCCGACCTCGACCTCGATCAAAATCTGCCTAATCGAGGTCTGCGAGGTCGAGGTCAAGGTCGAGGCTGCACCTCTGAAATTAAAGCATACGGAGCGAAAAGGAACTCACACAATCTGGCTCCTGATCGCGATAAATGAAAGAGGACGACAGGGCCCACCGTGGAGTAATTCAGGATTGCAGGCCAGTGAAGGTTAGCAAAGGTGAGCATTCAGACAGCCATTTTTAGTATAAAAATATAATTAAAAAGTTCCGAAGCTAAATAAGAAATTCACTGTGAAACCATGATGAAATCCTACATGTAAGGCACTTTTTCTATTTCAAATTCACTGCTTTGCAAGGCAAATGCTCCGTATTTTTTCTATGGATATGTAGCTCGTGTAAGTGAACCACAAGCGTGCCCAAGTAGGTGCTACATATACTTGACGCACCGCTTGACCTTAATTATCGATCAAATATAGCATCCCGAGTTCATTTACATGTACAGCAATTTTACATTTTATCAAATTTAGTCAAATTTTATTAATTTAGTTAAATTTTATTTCTATGTGGTAATAAACCAAGAAAATTGAAAATACAGACAGACAAAATTATAGTTTCCTTTTCAGACAATGAAACAGCATACTTAACAGCCTGGATCGGTCAGTAAATTGATTGCAGCTTCAAACTTGCACTATGGGCGTGGTGAAGCTTAAGGGTTGCTTATGCGCTTTGGAGAGTTAATGGCCTGATTAAGCTGCCTGGAATACACTGATGTCAGAGCAGATATCATCATTTACTTGTCCTCAGTTCGTGTGATAATTCATGAGGAAAAGCTGCATTTTGCCATTGAATGAACGACAGCAAATCACATCATCAAAGTTTATAAATTTCAGTGGTCAAAAAGGTAAAATAGACAAATAGACGAGAAGATAAAATATTTTCTACATTTTATTACACGATTTTGATATTTCAGGTAGTAGTAAGCACATTCCAAAATCAAGTGCAAATTGTGAAATGCTGAGTCATCATGCTGAACGCAAGTGCAAATTGTGAAATGCTGAGTCATCAGGCGGACGCAAGTGCAAAATGTGAAATGTGGAGTCATGAGGCTGCCTGAGTCCCTCTGGCAGGCAGTGTGAGGGACATGGCCAAGGATGTGCTGGGAGGAATGGGTCCGTGAGGAGGAAACGGGTCCCCCCCCCAACGACTCAACTGACTAAATTGGTTGAAAAGACCAAAGTTGTTCAGAATCATGTGAAACAAACTTCTATCAAGGTTTCAGGTTGAAATTCGTCCAAAAAATTTTTTCGAAAATTTTCACTACGGTGGTCTCGACACTTAGGATTTTTTCGTGAAAAAAAAAAATTTTTCAAAATGTTGGAATGGAGCTCCGAGACCCATCCCATCGTGTTTGTCGTCAAAAGTTGGGTCGGTGAAGTTTCGGTGAAAAAACCGCCCCCCCCCCCCCAACGACTCAACTGACTAAATTGGTTGAAAAGACCAAAGTTGTTCAGAATCATGTGAAACAAACTTCTATCAAGGTTTCAGGTTGAAATTCGTCCAAAAAATTTTTTCGAAAATTTTCACTACGGTGGTCTCGACACTCAGGATTTTTTCATGAAAAAAAAAAATTTTTTTTCAAAATGTTGGAATTGAGCTCCGAGACCCATCCCATCGTGTTTGTCGTCAAAAGTTGGGTCGGTGAAGTTTCGGTGAAAAAACCGCCCCCCCCCCCCAACGACTCAACTGACCAAATTGGTTGAAAAGACCAAAGTTGTTCAGAATCATGTGAAACAAACTTCTATCAAGGTTTCAGGTTGAAATTCGTCCAAAAAATTTTTTCGAAAATTTTCACTACGGTGGTCTCGACACTTAGGATTTTTTCAAGTCCAAATGTGAAATGTCGCTTTTTTTTGCCAACTTGGACGATGAATTGTGGAGGATTGGAAGTGAATGAAGAGCTCGGGTTTCTTTTAGCGGCAAGACCGCACTTTGTTCTCTAGGATCTCCTCTTTTCAGATGCGTGGCAGGCTCCGTTTCCAAATGAGAGCCTGTTAAAAATCGAGTTTTTGTGCATTTTCCAAGATTTTTCATCTCGGCTTCTGGTCATCGTAGAGGGTCGAGGGATGTCTTATATGAAAGGGGAGAGCGAGAAAACGTGACACTCAAAATTTGGAGTCAATCGGAGCACTAGAACCGGAGATAGACGGGTTTAAAGTTTTTGGATGATGGGTGTTACGTCATCAGCTGATCGCCACACACTATATAAGCTGGGAACCGAGAGAGACTTGTCATTAAGACGAGAGCGATTGTCAGAGGTAGGTCGTCTCTCTGAGCTCCGATGATAGCTTCGGACATTCCAAATTCCGAGTTTCTGTAAGAAACCGACTTAGAAAATTTCATTGCTGAACTCAGCTAAGGCGTCAGACTTAGAGGTTCGCCAGGAGATGGCCTTCGTCTCCAGGCCATAAAAGACTCCAAAACTTTAAAGGCTTGTAACTTTGCTTCTACAAGTCCGTTTGACTTGATTCAAAAAAGGTTCGGTTGCTATTGACCTGCTCTAAGTGATAGACTACTTATAAAATGTTGTAAGTAGTGCTAAAAAGTTGAAAAATTTAAATTCACTAGTTTTGGAGGTTTTCTGGGGTTTTCGACCCTGCTGAATTCAACTAAGACATTTACAAAGTTGCCAGAGGCGAGCTTCGGCTCGAGACTTGTTTCCTGATGTAAATAACTCCACCGATTTTCATGTCAAAATCGGGGCCCGGATACCAACACAGTGACATGACGCACGCTCTGTCCGCTCGAGGTTGGATTTGTGGGTCGAGGTCTTGGAGTTGGGATAATATCCCCTCTGAGAAATGCCTGTGACGGATTCATCAGCTTAACTTGTCTTTCCTCTAAGCGAAGTTGTCTTTGTGATAGCACTGGGCGACTATCGATTCTGTCTTTGTATAGCATGGGCCTTCACGACTGAAAGCCCAGTAACTCAGGCTTGGCAACTTCTATCGTTTGTCATTGTAACTTGGTAAAAATGGGTTGGTTACTGCAAGTATTGACGTCAAGCCTTTTCGCGTCATAGGGGAATCCGTCTTTGTGTTGGGAGTTGGAAACAGAAAGCATGGCGACTGCCGATGCCCATACATGGTAAAACTGCTGTTGTCAAGTTAAAAGCATGGTCAAATAAGGAAGGTCTGAATCATGGCTTTGTGCTCCCTGGGTATATAAACCGCTGACTCTCATTTAATTTCATTTCAGTCATGCAGACGCCGAACACTCTGGTCAGCTCTCCTGACAAGTCTCGGTTGAAGCCGAGAAATCTATTTGAAGAGTTTCAGCGGGCTGAAGAGCGAGAAAGGATTTATGACAATCTTGCTCGAATTGGTTCATCGGCTTTTGATGATGATACCGATTCAACAGAGTGGGGCTATATACCGCCCTCTGACAGTCGGGTGGTAGTAGAGGAGGTTGATACCGCTGACATAGAGAGACTAAGAGTCTCTCTCAGCAGGATCGGCCAGTCCCGTCCAAGTTAGACGTTAGTCTTTTTAAAAACATAAGATCAACTTTCATACATGCAACACATTCTTTCATCACCCTTCGTCGGGAACGCCTCATGAGCCCTCTTAAGGGCTACCTTCTAATGCAGCTAAAGCGGTCCCAAGCCCGCCACATATCTACGGATATGGAATGCAGAGGGGAAGAAAATTGATGAATGGAATGAAGGGAGACCACCCTTGCACCACATGCAACACAACAGACTTCTCTCTTCGCTAGTGAACAAGCTCTTGTCAGTGTCATCAGAAACTAACATGTTGTACAAAGGTTTTACTGCAGCACAGGTTGATGTATAGTTAGAAAAGTTTGATCATGATGTTTTATGAAACACACATGTCATAAAAGCGCTAGTGTAGTCAACTAGTTTTTACTACAACTCATGTTTGTGAAAATAAAGTTTGATCATTGACGTTGTATTCGTAAGTCTAGTCAGAAAGTCTATCATGGTTTGTAAAAGTTTTACTGCAACACAAGTTGATAAAGTGAAAAAAGGAATCTTCATCTAAATTAGAATCATTCTGATTGGTTGTTGAGGAATTCATTGTTAAATAACTATATAAGTGAAACGATTGCAGCACTTCTCATTCACGTTATACGATCGAACACTCTAGTATGGAAAACTCTTCTGAAGCCATGAATATTTTCTTCAAAATTTTCGAAGTTGTTGACGAGTGGGATGAAGACAAGCGTGAACAAGAGGAGGAGTCCCGCAAGAAAGTCGTCATTGAAAAAGTAGTGTGGACTGATGCTGAATTCACGCCAAAAACGACGCGTGTTAGAAAAGTGCCCGACGCACCAAAACGGCCAAGGTGTTATAAAGTGTACAGTGACTTAGAGGTTATTCCGCTTGACTTTTCCTCGCTGTAAAGTATATGTGATTCAATTATAAATAAACCTACATACTACATGTCTTTGTTTTGCAATGTATTTATCTTGAAATGGAAATAAATGGAGGAATTTAGATATGGGGTTAGTTAACACATTTACTATCGGTCTACTTTTCTATCAAAAGGGATCATACCATTAGAGAAGATAGAAAATGATTTTGTATACGTGTGGTATAAGAGTGACAAGCAGAACTCATGACTCATTCTCAGATAACGTTGCTTCAAGTGATTCACCTAAATCATGTTTTATATCATGAACGATTTCTAGTAACTGTGTTAAGTGTCTAGATGATAGGATATCTTATTCTAACAATAGCTCCCAATCGATACTATGCTTACTCGATGATCCTTTCGAAGCCATGTAGTTTATATGAAGGAAAAACAACACTGTCATAATACACATTTATTGAAAAGAAATAAAAGCAATACGTTTTGTAATAAGACGGTACATGACGTCTACTAAGTCAAACTCTTCTTGATTGCGGGGCTGACTAGAAGGAGAGAAGAGGTCTAGCCAGCTCCGGAGAGTCTCAATACACCGCTCCATCAACACGTCCTTTGGAGACACACTCAGGAAGGCAGCCCTGATTGTATCACTACTATCCTCTTCATCGTCGGAAATGATGATGATTTCCTCATTGAACTGCAGCGGCTCGACCTCACCATCGTAAATGCTTTTCACTTGCCTCTTGCGAGGGGCATTGGGCATGAGTAAGGCATAGGCGTTCGGTGGTGTATCCATTTTAATGATATTATGAGGAAATGGTCATTGTATCACACTTATATAGATTCTCTCTCCCTGCTTCGTGCTCTCTCATTGGGTGACAGCCATTTATCAATCACACTGCATCATTCTCATATATAAAGAAGAGTGTTTTGCATTTCACTATCATAGTCATGTCTAACACAGAGGAAACGTTCACACCTCTTGCTAGCTCAACTCCTACGAAGAAGGAACTTGAGAGAAAGTTTCAACAAAAAGAGGAAGAGGAAGAAAGACAAATGATTGAAGGCTGCAAGCAGCTCACTCTACAAACGGTTGAGAGTGAGCCTTTCATAAACGAGGCTGACTTTCAGGAGTGAAAAGCCCTTTGATGAGACAGAGAATGCCCCAAACGGTCTTTATGAGACCACGGCCTTAACGGCCGCCTAATCAAGAAAGAAAAGACATTGACTGCGCCACACGCAACATTAGTGATTTGATGTTATCTGACGAAAATGAAGTGTTAAGACAGTACGACCACCAATGAATTGAATTGGATTACCACTATCATCATAGATACCAAATTTGCAATGGGATAATCGTGATACATTAACTGGAATGTATACCTTGTTCAGGAACTCCCTGTGCATGGTCACGCCAAAGTCGCCACTGTCAATAGGAATATATCTTAAAAGGGGAACCATTTGACCACCAACTTGTGTTGAATGGATAAAGTTAGTGTAAATGTAAAAGTGATTGATATTCATATCGAGCAAGGATGTTGAGCCACAATACTTCTCGTCGTAGAATATGTCACGTTTGAATCCTAAAATCTTTGTCAACTCTTTTGAAATGTGAATGACCGTTTTACCATGTACACTGATACAGAATGTATTTTCTTTAGGATCATAGTCAAAATGATATGAGTGTAGATTTGATACACCCTTGTTCAAGTATGTACAAACATCATAACCATTGCTATAATGCTTGGGAGGTATCGGTAACTTTTCAGTTGGCTTCCATGTAAGACTGGGACGTAAAACAGGGTCTGTACGTTTGAAGTAAAGGACCATTCGACAATCGGATTGCTGTTCAGATGTTATTTTCACATTCCCCCATTCATGGTATGACCATAAGACGTCTGTTTTTAAAGAGAGCAAATCACGAAATTTAGAATTGATGTGAACAAATCCAATGTGTGAACGCTCATAATCATTTCGGAAATCAATCCTTGCTTTATTGTGTACTCGAGTGATGGACATAGATAATCCATTTATTTCATTTACCTGTTTGATCAAGTCATCAACAGTACCAGATTTAAAAAGCACAAAGCGCTCATGCATGCGATCAAGGGGAAGAAGGGTAATATTAAATTTTTTCCTGTGCCAATTTGGATATTTCTTAATCTGCTTTGATACTTTCATGGACACTTGAGCTCTCAAAGGGAAGGCACCACCTCCTTTTACTTCTGCAAATTTTGTGATAGGTAGAAAGAACCGTGATTTAAGATTCAATATCTTTTGCAGAGGTCCACTCACATAAAATCCATGGGAAATAGTAGTCGGTCTCATGTAGAGGGTAACTTTATGTAGATTTGGATCCATTTGCCAGAACCATAGATCCTTTGCCAAATCATTCATAACATTCAACAGGCGTTGAATTTTCATATAATAGTATGATTGCTCTAAACGATGACGGAATGATGGGTTTGTAGGTTGTTTCCATTTCAGGGGTGAGGCATTTTTAGCAATGGGTATGTCTGTATCTGCAGTGATAATTAAAGTAGGGCCATTTACAATCTCATCAACAGCTCGCTTTCACCGACGGGTGTTTACTGTAGGAATAGAATTCCACTCTGCTGCATGTTCATTCAAGGTGTAGGTATGTACTTTATCATTTCGCTCTAGTTTTGGAAAGTACAAGTCTTGATTCGTTGCAGTGCCTAATGTAATCTCTTCATTTGCGATGGTTCTTATATTATTCACATAACTCAAATCTTGCAGGGCCACTTCCCAATCACCATTTAAGTCAATCGGCTGTGTTAAATCAGTCTCAAACTCAGCAGCTGTATTTTCATATCGCTCAGGTTGAGCATTACTGGGAAACACTGCTGTAAACTCCATGTTAAAGTATCAACATAAAGCGACGTTTGCTTAGGCGTTATGTCGCAAGACATAACGAACTGCTGCTTTCAATCTATTCACAGTAGGTACTTTCTGTCGTCCTAGGAATTTGGTTAAGAGTGATTGCCCTTTCACATAATGCACTCCCCTAAGTATGCTTGTACCGCCTTCTTTCATATTGCGATAGTTGATACAACCAAATATGACTTGATATCTTGGTCTTCTACGTTTAAAATCTGCAAGGATATGAAATATGTCACGTTTTATTGATGAGCTCACACGACAGCTATTTTTTAATTCCATTGCAATGCGACGTACAGGATTGATCAAATCGATGCCTTCTACAGGTGATCGCTTAAAGCCATAATCTGTTAACACCATTTCCCACGCATGACCCATTCGCTGACGTAAAATCTGTAGTTTGTATGCATGATTTTGCCAAGGATCGGCTATGCCGGAAAGAATTACATCTTCAATAGGTCTTGTTGCATGAATAGGTGATTTGATAAGGCGAACTGCATCATCTAATCCTCGTCCCGCTAATGTCACTATTGCAAATGATAATAGGATGATCAATCTCAACATGACTTCGTCCATTTCTAATGAATGTTTTACTTAAACGAGAAGACTAAGCAAACGTTTTTGATGTGTCTAAAACTAACCATGATTGCCAAGCTCTCTCCTCAGTGTCATGTTACATGGAAGGCTCGACGCATTACCTTTTACGATACTCATCGACACGTTAAAATAAGCTTATCACCTTTTCAAATGGATAACCTCCACGATGCTTTACATATCATGCATCATCCAATGTACTATATCCCTCTAGGTGGACGTCTATTCATTATTCGACGAGATTTCATTGCTCTTCATGATCAATATGGTATTATACATTTTACATCCTCAAGTTGGAACAAGTATAGAGAACGTATACATCCTCGCATCATGACTTACCTTAAACAAACCAACACTCATAAGTATGAATGTGACAAGTGAACAATGTCTTCTTATCTCTACCTATTCATGTTTGATGACTAAATACAACCTATTCAATCACATCATCTACTTTTCCATTGAAGTATAATAAAGAAAACAAATTTTAATCGTACATATTTATTGAAGGCTTTTATAAAAGTTACGAATGCGCTTTTCATTGACAAGGGTATCATGTGAAAAATGTTTACAAATATCATGTAAAGAGTCATAATGTAGTCGTTGCATTACAAAGTAGAGGGCATAGGCTCCACATGTTGAAGACAAGGGATGTTGATAGGCCAAAGCATTGCGAATCCATTTTCGTGAATGACGGTTCATGAAACGTGTGACATAATCACAATTTGGTAAGGCCAATGAATCAAAGATTTCACCGCAATAGCTTTTATCAATAAACAAAACTTTCCAGTGTTTGCCGGGTAGGTGTGTTGTATCAGTATTCATGATAATGAATGAGGGTGGTTTTGGTAAAACTGTGGGCATATTATTAATGGAAAACACACCTCGAAATGCTGCAACAGTGCGTTCATCACCATGTTCTTGAACGACTCTCTCTAGCTGTGCATCAGATAACCAACTCATTAACTTGTATAAGAAGCGGAAACGTCACGTAGTCTGTTAATTCGAATGGTGGAATCGAACACAGCATAGATGAGTACATTGACTGTTTTCGTCAAATCTTTTTCAAAGAAGAATTCTAGTTTAAGACCCTTCGTGGCAGTACCCGGACGATAAGAAGCACCTGCTTCATTGTTTGCTGTCAAATCAAATGCATAAAGTGTATAACCTTTAGCAAATTCATCATAAGTCAAACCATTGGTGTCATCAGTATTCCAGTATTTAAAGGTTTCCATAGTATTTTGATATGAGCGAGAATAATGACCATTAGCAAAGTCTGGGCAAAAAGGAGTACCAGGAATGCAATCGGTATCGCGATACAATCCGATTTGATTTAAACCAAAGTGTTCAAAGTTGAGGGGATTCTTCGATATATTACCATTGTATGCATCATTTGCAATCAATCCCACAATGATCATTTTTGGTGATTGTATAGGAAACAAACTATCTTTAACAAAGCTCTTTTGCGCACGAGGAATGGTGAAACTATGGATCTCAGTATGATTTACATCATAAAGAGCATCATACTTCTTTAAACCCATCTCGTGACCATTAATCACCGAAAGATTCACTGTCATTCGTCGCACATAAAGTCTAACACTTTCAAACACAATCTTAAACTCAGTCTTTGCTCCATAAGAATTCAATACAAATTTAGGATCGTTCGGTAAGAGATGAACTCGCATGTCTACTTTTGACATTAAGAAACGTGATTGACGGAAAAAGTCCAAGTATAGGGGACCATATAATTCACACACCCTACTTTCTGCAGTCCACTTTTCACGAGTGACAAATCCCTTGTTTTTGTCACTATCAAATTTACCAGCTTCATCTTTACACCAACCCATAACAGCCATGTGACTCTTTTGTGCTTGTGGCTGGAACTGCATGACTGTTGAAAAATAACCGAGATAGGGATAACTGTGTTGACCACCTTCAACCCGAGTTTCACCAATGGTTAATGATACATCCTTGAAGAGCGTTGCTATTGCCAAGTTATTCACGGCTACTTTGTCCTTATCATCAAGGTTGGTACCGTACTTATTTACTATCTTAAACTTAACATGTAGATTGATGTCATTTACATCGATGTACTCAGCATCATTTCCTGGTATTAAAAATTCAATGACACTACCAGAATCAATACTCGTCGGTGGATAACGAATAGATACATAATTTCTAATGATATCCGTCTGTATAGGTGTTCTGTCAAATAAGCAAAGGGATGTGGTTTTACATTCCATATTTAAAACAGTCCACGTCGTCTGCGTTTGCTAGGAGGTATACGAGATGCTCTTCGCTTACGTTTGCCTGAAGTAGAGAGTGGATTGATATGACTGATGACAGACCTGATACCAGCCTTACCGACATTCTTCAAACGCTGTATTCCATGACGCTTTAGCGATTCACGAATCGGCAATCTTCCTGAAAGCGCATCACTTGCTACATCTGCTGCTAATCCTACAGCTTCCTTTAAAGCTGATTTTCCCACATTTGCGATAGTGGGGAGCATCATACCTTTGACAGCACCCAATAGACTACCCCCTTTTTGACGTCTCGATCCAGCATAAACGGGAAAGCCAGCTCCATGACTAGCATAGGAGGGGGCAGAATAAAACGTAGCAGTTTGATCCATAGGTATTTATTTATTTATATTTACACAATTCATTACTTTGCTTAGGAACGTTGACTAACACGATAAAGGTCAGAATGACGAATCCAACTGTTCATTGAATTTGGATAGCCAGCCCATTTCACCAGGCTCCACTTTTCCCCTTGTCGCATTTGGTGGCGAAGTATCTTTTCAACCATGTAGTCATCATCTTCTTTGGTGATGGGTGTTATCTCATGACGATAAAAACTCCCTTCAATCTCTTCACCATGATAATCGCGAAGCTTGTAGGTAGTGGGTTTAAATTTCTTGTTAACCTCAGAGACAGTAAATATTTCTTCCGTCCAATTGGGAAGATATCCTTTTGCAAACACGCTTTTCACCTTGGAAATGCGAACTTTGTCACCAACCTGAATGTCACGTTTACCTTGTGATGGTTGCCTGCGTTTAGCATTGATTTCACGGATTGTATCCACAATGTCTGGAGTTATGTCAGCAGGTTTGTGACCAATCATACGATGGACAGAATGATTGTAAGCGTGTACAGTATCTTGTAATACATCTGTCCACTTTTGTGTTACTTTTGCAGTGAAATAGCGCCATAGACGAGTTTTCAGTGTACGGTTAAAGCGCTCGACCACTGCAGCCTTATATGCACTTTTCACACTAAACAGTTCAATGTTGTGTTTGCGAAACAAAGCACGCACATGTCTGTTTTCAAACTCTTTCCCTTGATCAGTCTGAATACGTGTGGGAATGCGTCCTTCACTGAAAATATTTTGGAAAGCCTCGGCCACTTCTTCACCACGCTTTGTCTTGAGTGGTTGAACCCAAGCATAACGAGAAAATAAGTCAATGACAGTTAGGAGAAAGCGATAGTCTTTATTCTTTTTAGCTAATAAAGAAACATCAGCCAAATCTGCTTGCCATTGTTCATCAATATCATGAACGATATAAGAACGGGTAGGATAACGTTTTCGAGCTTGTGTGTGCAATGTATATGCAGGTTGAGCTTTTAACCATCTCTTCACTTGTTTCTGTGAATAACCACTTACTTGTGACAACTTTTTCACTGAAGCATAACCTGCATAATGCTTTGGGTTATAATAAATTGATTTCAGATGTTCATCCATCGTCTATTAAGAGGGATCGTTTATTTGCTTCAAAGTATCAGTCTTTTTCTCCGCCAGGGTTTGCGTTTGTGTTTGAGTCTTGCTTTTGCTACTTTTTTGAGCCGTCTTGTATGAATCACTTTTACAACATGTACTTAAGCAGTTCAATGACACATGAATGTTTGGTAACTCTGAACATGGGATGCAACATAGCTTCTTCATTAAAAGTCTGTGATAAAATCAAATGATGGATAACGTGTTGAAGGTTTTGGTATACGCTTCGGCAACTTCTCGGGTGTTTTCAAAGTTTGCTTGATTCTCTTTTTAGGTCTCTCTACACTTTGCAACTTTCTCTTCCTAGGTGTAGAATCATTTTCCATTTCCTGTAAGGTATCACGACCAAGAATTGCTTTTGGGACATTGAATTTCTTCATACTTTTTAAAAAGAACTCCCATCCTGTAGGTGTAAAGTGACGACGACGATCACGAACAGCATGATTAATTAAATCTTCCACTCTTGAGTCCCTAATGACTGCACCATCATCACCTACCACTTCACCTCGTTGTGTGATTTTCAAGTTGGGTTCGAGACTTCGATATAAGCTCAGTGCGCGATTGCGATAGGGTTTGGGTGAACCAAGCGAAAGATCATTGCGTATTTTTTCTTTCAATTGTTTTATTTCTTCTAAGGTAGAACTCTGCTTTATCAAACGATCATATGGATTTTTACTTTGTACAGCTTCTTGTTCATATTGCTGATTAAGTTGTGACATTTGATTTGCCCAAGGTTGATGAACACTCTGCATTGTAGTTAGATGTATATATTCTTCTTGTGGAATAGCAATCATGCGTTGAAAACCACTCATAACAATTTATATATGATCATGGGTTTCTCAAAGAGATGACTGCGTAAGCGATAATCTTCAGGACACTCCTGGGTAAAGTCCAAAAATAAATAATTATAGGGTTTTTCCGTAGCAGCCTCAAATACTTCAATCAATGCTTTTGACTTGCGAGGAAGAACTTGTCGAGATAGGAATTCAACTTGACTTTTATCGCGAGGATTTTTAAAGATGATGTAGTAATGTGTGTTTAGACTTCGAGTCCGTGCTTCCTTTCCACTTGGAAAAAGATTTTGCATAATAAAAATGATAAAGCATGGTTTATGATGAGCAGCCTTGGTAAACATAGCAGTTACTTCTTGTGAGTTCTTACTCTCATTAAGTAAATCATCAAGAATGATAATATCATAGGGTTGAATATCAGCAGTGCTGATAATCCCCGGTTGAACCAAGTAACCCTTACCAACCAATTCACGATGTAAGTTATGTTGATAAATTCCATAGCACCAAACAACACAATTCGGTATGCAGTCAAAAATCTCATTACGACGCTCCAACAATTGCAGTGTTAAATGTGTCTTCCCACTATGAGAGGGTCCTACGATACACATAGTGCGATTACAACGTAAACGGAAATCCATGTTGATTTTGATGAAAAGTCATACCATTTAACTTAGTATCTATCCATTAATGGCTTTATTTGCGAGAGCACCAGCTAAACCTCCCAAAGCAGGACCGGCAGCTGCCATGATGATAGGCGCTAAAAGTGGTAAGAAGCCACCACGTTTTGATAATAGTTTGCGCTTTGTAGGAATTGATGTTTTTGGATTGCTCAAGGTACGAAGAACTTTACCATGTCTGGCAATTGCATTGGCCTTTTTGATATTTAATGTCATATAACGCACTTTTCGTATTTCCGTACACATTTTGCGAATGAAGGCATTGTTTGCCAGCTTCATTGCCTCACATCGATGAGATGGCTTTAATTTTAATAAGCGACGAAGCGTGAGACAGAATTTTTTGTTTGCATTTGATTGACACTTTTGTCTGCGTGAACGGTGAGATGAACGACGTCTAGCCATTTTTACAGGTGGATGTTAGAGTGTTCTTTGCTTAAACACGACAGCAACGTCGAAACATCACCGTCGTAAACACAATGAAATAGAGGAAGACATTGAGTACAGCACTAGTAAAAAGCAATACACTGAGAACAGCCACAGTACCAGTAGGATAGTCAGAAGCAGATACATGTGTGGGTAGCCGTAATGTATCATTCAGTGAGGTACTATAGTTCAATAGAAACAGTTCAGCTGTGTCGCTTGCTGATATGTTATGAGCCAGACATGAACAATCTGTTTGTATGACGATGTTTGTAAAGTTTAATGCCTTTGCATCAATTGTGCTTAAGTGGAAAAGGCTTCCCATAAGCAACGTGTAGAATACATAACTCCAAGCAAGGTAATGAAAGAATACCATGATGTAACAGTGATGAAAGTGTATTCGTAAACTGATTTGGTTTAAAATTATAAGATAGCATATAGTCAACATCTTCACAGTTTGCGTGAATGATGATTGCATTACTCAAACGATGTATCATCTCTCTACAATCACTGGATGATAATAGTTTTTCCAACACAAGAATCCACTGCCTTGTATAATCATGCTTTCTCATTTCAATGAGACGATGATACAGTGGTGTCATGGTCATAGATGACTGTTTTAAATTCGACTAGGATTGCATCAACATCATTTATATACATTGACTGTTGAAATTATTTCTTGATCACAGATGGGACACAACATAATTTCCAAAGGTACATAGCACGTAGAACACATAACAGAATGACAACATGGTAAAAAGAGAAGGGATCGCTCCCTTTTAAAACACTCAACGCAGTTTCGTTCACATAATAATTTAAACGTCTCTTCTTCCAATTTCTTTCTAAAGTCACTTTTATTGGTAGAGTTACTTGACAAATCAGTTGCAAATGTCACTTTTTTCTTTTTCACTCCAGATCGCACCAATTTCATCCCATTTTCACTATCATTACATTGCAGCATGGAAAAATCCTCTATCCATCTTCGATCCAAATGATGATTCATAGCGTGCTCATCTAGATCCATTAGTCTTTCAACTAAAGCGCCAGCTTTGATATTTTCATTTACATTTGCAACACTTTCTATAGCCTTCAATGAATAGCCAAGCTCTCTTGCTACAGACCATGAAGTTGGGAAACTCATGCAACTTTTCATCTTCAAATAATTTCAAATGATCATGAGTGTCAGGAATGGACGCTCAGTTGAATATGCTTGATATGACTTGTACACCTTTGACAGTATTGATGACTCTGTGTAATCTAATACTTTACTTTCACAAACATGAGTTGTAGTAAAAACTAGTTGACTACACTAACGCTTTTATGACATGTGTGTTTCATAAAACATCATGATCAAACTTTTCTAACTATACATCAACCTGTGCTGCAGTAAAACCTTTGTACGACACTGACAAGAGCTTGTTCACTAGCGAAGAGAGAAGTCTGTTGTGTTGCGTGTGGCGCATGAATGTCCTCCCTTCATTCCATTCATCATTTTTCTTCCCCTCTGCATTCCATATCCGTAGATATGTGGCGGGCTTGGGACCGCTTTAGCTGCATTAGAAGGTTGGCCCTTAAGAGAGCCCATGGGTCGTTCTCGGGACGTGGGATGTGGTGGGCTTATGACTTTTTCAGTTGGCCTGCAATGAAAGAATTAAGAATGAGAAAGATGGTACAATGTTATGTTCCAGTCATAATACTTACGAAATTTGTGCGGCTTCCTATAATCTACACGGATGTCCTCCTTGTGATGTATTTTGATGTGATAACATCGGACATCCGTGCAGTTAAAACATTCTTGTGATGTATCAGGAGTCACATCTCCATAAATTAATGGCCGCTCCGGGACATAGCCCACCACAGGAATGTGAAGGGCGGTGACCGTTTCAGGCGACACTTCCGACTGCATACTCAACTGACGCTCCAACACTCTCACTCGTTCCATCGCCTCTTCCTTCAACTCACGCTCTCGACAGACCGACTTCTCACAACTCTCCAACTTCGACTCAAGCGTCTCCCTCAACTTTCTCTCATTCACCAACTTCTGCCTCGCCTCAAACAACTCTCTCTTCACACTCGCAAAGTCCTCCGACTCTCTCTTCAAGCGATCCCTTTCCACAGTCACTTCTTTCAACGTACACTTTGCAGCATTCAACTTTCCCTGCAACCTGTCACACTCATTCCTCACATTCCCATACGCCAGCGCATCATTCTTCGTCAACACCACTTTACTCGGCACACTCGACTGACTCACTCTCACAACACAATTAGGCATCACACGCTCATCTCTCGGCGACGATTGAGCCCGTGGCTTTGCCAGTGGCTCAATCGACGCGACAGCTCGCTCAAGCTCAACATCATCACTCAACCTCTCAACACACCCCTTCTTCGTTACAACGCTCTCCATAGCCTCATCGTCATCATCATCATCACTCTCGACAATCAACTTCCTCTTTACTTTATTCACCACTTCATCATCATCCAAATCCACATTCACGACTGGGGAACGTACTGGTTCGCCTTGAACAAATGCGCTCCCCCGCTCACCACTCAACACTTGACTCATCATTTCCTTCCCAATCACACGCAGAGGACAATTGGCATGAGCCTTCACAAACTCGACATCATACGCACTACAACGAACATCACACCACACACAATACATCACCATCAACACATCATCATGCTTCATCTCACCCTTCGTCACTCTCGCCAAGACTCTCGCCTGAAACGGTCACCGCGGAAGGGCATGCCGCAACTACACTTAAAAATTTGTAATTTTTTATTGCATTCCTTCGTCATTTTCAAACTGAAAAGAGAAGAAATAATGTGTTAAATTGAGACACATTTTAGTGTTCATAAGAGGAGATCGTTAAAGGATCTCATCTAAAGTCACAGCTTGATAAAAACGTTTATATGAAGCTATTACTGTATCTGCATTAAGACAGAATAATCCTAAGTTCTAAATATTTCAAAGTTTGATAGCAAACTTCGACAGAGCACTCACCGTTCGTCTTACAACTTGAAACAGGAGTGAAGCCTAGAGAGAAGCAGTGACTTATATACCCTCCCGACACAAACCCTTGCCTTGGTCTTTCTAAATTTAGTCATGCTTTTAACTTGACAACGACGCTTTTACCAAATTTGGACAACACATCGACAGTTACTGGGCTATCAGTCGTGAAGGCCCATGCTATACAAAGACAGAATCGATAGTCGCCCAGTGCTATCACAAAGACAACTTCGCTTAGAGGAAAGACAAGTTAAGCTGATGAATCCGTCACAGGCATTTCTCAGAGGGGATATTATCCCAACTCCAAGACCTCGACCCACAAATCCAACCTCGAGCGGACAGAGCGTGCGTCATGTCACTGTGTTGGTATCCGGGCCCCGATTTTGACATGAAAATCGGTGGAGTTATTTACATCAGGAAACAAGTCTCGAGCCGAAGCTCGCCTCTGGCAACTTTGTAAATGTCTTAGTTGAATTCAGCAGGGTCGAAAACCCCAGAAAACCTCCAAAACTAGTGAATTTAAATTTTTCAACTTTTTAGCACTACTTACAACATTTTATAAGTAGTCTATCACTTAGAGCAGGTCAATAGCAACCGAACCCTTTTTGAATCAAGTCAAACGGACTTGTAGAAGCAAAGTTACAAGCCTTTAAAGTTTTGGAGTCTTTTATGGCCTGGAGACGAAGGCCATCTCCTGGCGAACCTCTAAGTCTGACGCCTTAGCTGAGTTCAGCAATGAAATTTTCTAAGTCGGTTTCTTACAGAAACTCGGAATTTGGAATGTCCGAAGCTATCATCGGAGCTCAGAGAGACGACCTACCTCTGACAATCGCTCTCGTCTTAATGACAAGTCTCTCTCGGTTCCCAGCTTATATAGTGTGTGGCGATCAGCTGATGACGTAACACCCATCATCCAAAAACTTTAAACCCGTCTATCTCCGGTTCTAGTGCTCCGATTGACTCCAAATTTTGAGTGTCACGTTTTCTCGCTCTCCCCTTTCATATAAGACATCCCTCGACCCTCTACGATGACCAGAAGCCGAGATGAAAAAACTCTGTCGTTTTTTCAAAAAGTTCCAAAATCTTGGAAAATGCACAAAAACTCGATTTTTAACAGGCTCTCATTTGGAAACGGAGCCTGTCACGCATCTGAAAAGAGGAGATCCTAGAGAACAAAGTGCGGTCTTGCCGCTAAAAGAAACCCGAGCTCTTCATTCACTTCCAATCCTCCACAATTCATCGTCCAAGTTGGCAAAAAAAAAGCGACATTTCACATTTGGACTTGAAAAAATCCTAAGTGTCGAGACCACCGTAGTGAAAATTTTCGAAAAAATTTTTTGGACGAATTTCAACCTGAAACCTTGATAGAAGTTTGTTTCACATGATTCTGAACAACTTTGGTCTTTTCGACCAATTTGGTCAGTTGAGTCGTTGGGGGGGGGGGGGCGGTTTTTTCACCGAAACTTCACCGACCCAACTTTTGACGACAAACACGATGGGATGGGTCTCGGAGCTCCATTCCAACATTTTGAAAATTTTTTTTTTTCACGAAAAAAATCCTAAGTGTCGAGACCACCGTAGTGAAAATTTTCGAAAAAATTTTTTGGACGAATTTCAACCTGAAACCTTGATAGAAGTTTGTTTCACATGATTCTGAACAACTTTGGTCTTTTCAACCAATTTAGTCAGTTGAGTCGTTGGGGGGGGGGGGGCGGTTTTTTCACCGAAACTTCACCGACCCAACTTTTGACGACAAACACGATGGGATGGGTCTCGGAGCTCCATTCCAACATTTTGAAATTTTTTTTTTTTCACGAAAAAAATCCTAAGTGTCGAGACCACCGTAGTGAAAATTTTCGAAAAAATTTTTTGGACGAATTTCAACCTGAAACCTTGATAGAAGTTTGTTTCACATGATTCTGAACAACTTTGGTCTTTTCAACCAATTTAGTCAGTTGAGTCGTTGGGGGGGGGGGACCCGTTTCCTCCTCACGGACCCATTCCTCCCAGCACATCCTTGGCCATGTCCCTCACACTGCCTGCCAGAGGGACTCAGGCAGCCTC
This sequence comes from Prostheceraeus crozeri, assembly GCA_907163375.1. NCBI lineage: Eukaryota > Metazoa > Platyhelminthes > Polycladida > Euryleptidae > Prostheceraeus > Prostheceraeus crozeri. Next base: position 141,554 of record CAJQUW010002914.1, on the reverse strand, counting down.
ATGACTCCACATTTCACATTTTGCACTTGCGTCCGCCTGATGACTCAGCATTTCACAATTTGCACTTGCGTTCAGCATGATGACTCAGCATTTCACAATTTGCACTTGATTTTGGAATGTGCTTACTACTTCAGGTCAGCTTGTGCAATGCAAATTCATGTAAATGAAGCACATGTATGCTAAAACATTCCTAAAATTAAATCTCTATTACATGACACCAAAATGATCTACTATGCAATTCCACCTAGGATGCTTTCGCCTGCTCTTGACTTTTAATTCAACAAAATCGCGGTCATGAAAATTCGAAAAAAATAGTACAGAAATTTCGGAAAACTAGAGAAATTCTAGGCGAGCTTACTTTAAATTCTGCTACTTTCCGGGGTTAAGCATGCTTGGTCGAAGTAGAAATTCTGATTTCTTCAAATTGTTAGTTTCTCCCTCGGGTCCCTTGACGTTTGCCATGCTAGGGTATTATTTGTTAGGAAGCTCTCCATGTCAGATCTTTGACCAAATTTCTTAGTGACAAACACTAAGAAATTTGGTCAAAGAGCTGGCATGGGGAGCTTCCAAACATATAATTATTCAATATTTTCATGTTAGGGTATGAAAGCTCAACCACCCATAATCTTCAACTAAAGTAGGACAAGAATAATAACACTAAACTTCCGGATGCAGTCGCTTCTTATATAACTTAGCGAGACAGATGATTATAGCTATACAATATTGCTATACAATCATTCACATAATTCCTTCATCATACATTCATGTATTTGAAATCATTAACTTCTCAAACACTTTGCCTCAGAATATATCACTTACATTTTGTAGAACAGTTGAGCGATTTCATGCAATATTTCGCACAATCTTCTCAGAATCATTGATAAAGCCCATATGCTCAGACTGGATGGGTTTGAATAATTACAAAATTATGCCTATTTGCATTTCACATTAAGGTGGAAATGTGTTCTCAAAAAAGGAGACATCTATGATGAAAATTATATAAATGAACAACTCAGACAGTGCTAGAGTTTTTTTGGATTCTTAGAAATGGATTAATGCAACAGTTGCAATATCAGCGAAAAGGCTTCTTTTGTGCAACTATATTCAATATTTTGCTTAGTCTACGCATTTTAGGATGCAAGACATGTGCAGATTTTCCAGATAAGCTCGAAAGCGAAATTAATTTAGTCACATTGGTCGGAATGGTTGATTTGAAAGATTTCAAAAGACCACACAGTTCAAAGTACATGTACATTAGGTAATAAATTATAGATCTAAATGTGAAGTTCATATACAATAAATGATGCAAGGAAACAATTTAACCCATGCATAATTTAGTGTCATGTAATACAACCTTTCAAAACAGTAAATAATATACAAAAATTGCTCAGCATAAGTAGTAATCCCGTTGCAAAATCAAGTGATGAGTCATCGATGAGTCATCATGCTGACTCAGCCCCCCCTCTGGAAGGTAGGAAGAGAGATAGCCAAGGATGTGGTGGGAGGAATGGGTCCGAGAGGAAGAAGCTGTTCCCTACCCTCCCCCTCTGGAAGGAAGGAAGGAAGGAGGAACTGTGAGGCAAGGGGTGGAATGTGGGTAGAGTGAGAAAAGGGTAGGTTTTGATGGTTTTGGGATGAGAAAGTCCATTTTTCGACATGAAGGAGTGCTCGGATAGGAAAACGGAGTGCAAATTCGGAATTTTTGGTCAATGTTGGGTCTGGGAACTTCTTTCCAGCTCAATCGGAGAGAAAAAGTTTTGACCTCCCCCCCCCCTCTTGAACGAGACTTCCAACTTTGGTTCTAGAGATCGTAGAAAGTCGTGCAATAGCTCATTTGAAAGCGAAGAGTGAGAAAAATGCAGTGGAAAACTCAGTTTGGTCCTATTTTCCTGGGTTTAGAGAGGAAAATGGCAGGAAAACGTCAAAGTTGGAAAAGGGTAGGTTTTGGATGTATTGGGATGAGAAAGTCCATTTTTCGACATGAAAGAGTGCTCGGATGGAAAAACGGAGTGCAAATTCGGATGTTTTGGCCAATTTTGGGTCTGGGAACTTTTCTTCGGAGAGAAAAAGTGCTGACCTCCCCCCCCCTCTGGAACGAGACTTCCAACTTTGGTTCTAGAGATCGTAGAAAGTCGTGTGATAGCTCATTTGAAAGCTAAGAGTGAGACAAATTCAGTGGAAGAAACGGCTTGTTCATATCTGCCTTCGTATAGATGTGAAACGCCATTGAAAATTTTGGACATTGTCGAAAAAACGACAGAGTTAGAATTTTTACGAAAACGGCTCTAGCGGGTGAACGAAGCCTCGGACGGGAAAACAGAGACCAGATTTGGAATCAGCGAGCCATTCTGCATCTAGAGGGTGAGTTTCAAGTGAATCGGAGAGAAAAAGTTGCAAATTTTCTTCACACAGGGTCTCCACACGGGATTTTTTCCTGAAAATGTTAAATTGTAGCCACCTTTGGCGACGAATAGCGGAGGATTGGAAGTGAATGAAGAACTCGGGTTTCTTTTACGGGCAAGACCGCACTTTGTTCTCTAGGATCCTATCTTTTCAGATCTGTGGAAGGTTTCGTTTCCAAATGAGAGCATGTTTAAAATCGAGTTTTTGCGCATTTTCCAAGATTTTGGAACTTTTGAATAAACGACAGTTTTTTCATCTCGGCTTCTGGTCATCGAGGGATGTCTTAAATGAAAGGTGGGAGCAAGAAAACGTGACTGTCAAAATTTGAAGTCAATCGGAGCACTAGAACCGGAGATAGACGTGTTTAAAGATTTGGATGATGGATATTACGTCATCAGCTGATCGCCACAAACTATATAAGTGGAAACTCTACTTGTGGAAATCAGTTCTCCTCCCGACTGGGTTGGGGTAGGTGAACTCCGGAGCTCTGATGATAGCATCGGACATTCCAAATTTCGGGTTTCTATAAGAAACCGACTTAGAAAATTTCATTGCTGATATCAGCTAAGGCGTCAGACTTAAAGGTTCGCCAGGAGATGGCCTTCGTCTCCAGGTCATAAAAGACTCCAAAACTTAAAAGGCTTGTAACTTTGCTTCTACAAGTCCGTTTGACTTGATTCAAAAAAGGTTCGATCGCTATTGATCAGACCTATAGTGACAGACTACTTATAAATTTCAAAACTAGTGCTAAAAAGTTGAAAAATTTTAATTCACTAGTTCTGGAGGTTTTCTGGGGTTTTCGACCCTGCTGAAGTCAATGAAGGCATGGTTAAGTGTGTACAAGCCAGCCTTACCATGATACAAGCGGCTTTTCACTGAAAGCGAGCAAGTCACGGAGAGTTTTGCTGCAATATTCCACTGACAGGGTGTTCCTTCGGGACGGCGGATGATGCCGTAGTGATAATTGCGGAAAGGGAGTGTGTCATATTTTAGACCGAAACCGCTGGGGCAACTCATGTTGGGCATTTGACACAGTTCTCAACGTAGCACTTTGAACGCCAATCGGTTGAGTCTTAGCTATCTTGTCATGGGTGGCATCTAAACATCTCCATTGCAAAACGCTTGTGAATCACGGCTTGCTATCCCTCTCTACGGCTTGTTATCAAGCTGATCAAAGCAACGACTTGGGATGTTTCCTCTTGCAAACTCCACCGGTTTTCATGTCTGGCTATCAAGTCATTGACGGTGCAAGTCACGGAGATTTTCGGTGTCATACTTCCTGTTGGTGGGCGTTCTTTCGAGACAGCGGTGAAGTCCGTAGCGATGAGTACTGCACGGGACATGGGCAATGGTAATCCTTGTGAAACCTCTCTGCGTCATGTTTCCAAGTGGTTGCCTTTCGTCTCAACGTTGTACTCTGACCGCCAGGGCGACATTTAGCTATCTGCCACAGGTTACCTCATAAAATCTCCATTGCACTTGTCTCCCGATAGTTGGCCATACATGGGAGAATGAATCATGCGTTCTGCTTGTCTCTATCACGGAGACGAAATGATGAATGGAATGAATTGGGAGGGCATTCATGCGCCACACGCTCATTTCTCTCTTCGCTAGTGAACAAGCTCTTGTGAACGTAGTCAGAAGGTATATCATGGTTTGCAAAAGTTTGACTGCAACACAGGTTGATGTACTGTTAGAAAGTTTGATCATGGCGTTTTATGAAACACAAATGTCATAAAATGTAAGCGTTAGTGTAGTCAAATAGTTTTACCATGACGCACGTTTGTGAAAGTAAAATTTGATCATCGAAGTCTTGTGAAACACAAATGTCATAAAATGTTAGCGTTGGTGTAGTCAAATAGATCTTACCGCGACACACGTTTGTAAAAGTAAAGTTTGATCATCGAAGTTTTATTCGTTAGTCTAGTCAGAAAGTGTATCATGGTTTGCAAAAGCAACGTTTAGCACAGTCAAATAGTTTTACAGTGACACACGTTTGTAAAAGTAAAGTTTGATCATCGAAGTTTTATTCGTTAGTCTAGTCAGAAAGTGTATCATAGTTAGCAAAAGCAACGTTTAGTACAGTCAAATAGTTTTACCGTGACACACGTTTGAGAAAGTAAAGTTTGATCATCGAAGTTTTATTCGCAAGTCTAGTCAGAAAGTGTATCATGGTTTGCAAAAGCAAAGTGTAGTCAAATAGTTTTACCGTGACACACGTTTGTGAAAGTAAAGTTTGATCATTGAAGTTTTATGACTGACCGAACTCACCACAGCACAAGAAAGTTTAGCACAACACAAGTGTCATGAAAAATACTTTATTTGGTCTTTGATTTAACATCATTGAAACCCACTTTACTAATACCAATGACAGTATGGTTTATTTTATTCAGAAGCAAATGATCGCCGTAACCATGAAAGTTGTCCATCCGAGAAATAATCTTCCACAGATTTCGTGCATAAAACTCAGAAGCATCAGTAACATATTATTGTCCATAGGACCGAAATTGAAAATCAACACTTTCCACTTCTTTACCATGTGGAAAATGAATGTAATTGACATGTGCAATTAAGTGAGCCTTGATGAGACTGTCTTTGAAATAAGATATCAACTCCGTAAATATTTCTCGTGTGTAGTCTAAACATGCTTCCAATTCTGTCTCCTCCCTTTGAAACTCAAGGATGCAATCTTGTATTAAGCCTCCGAAGCTCTCTTGATAAAAACGAATCGTGCAATCATCACATGCTTCAATGTATTGACTTCAGGTGCCATGGTTGTGTCTATTGCTAAACAACATTTTTGCCTAAGACGATTTCAAGAACGCGTTACAAATGTGTGTGCACATCGGGAACTCTAGCTCGTCTGTGATTGGACGAGAGGTCTCATCCATTCACCGCTTAGGAAAATTTTATAAAAGGCAGTGCATCAGCTCTGCTCTTCACATTTATCTTTCACAAGGTGAGTGTCGGTGAGCTCCTGCTATCAGGTTGTTTTGACTTGCTATCAAGTTGAATAGTCTCTTGCTATCAAGAGATTCACTTCTGCTCATAAAACATATCATCGCTGTAATACCTCCTTTGCTCGAGCGTTCCTTCGGGACGGCGGGTACTGCCGTAGAGGGATTGCGTTGCACGGGTTGTTCGTCGTTTGTTAGACCGAAACCTCTGAGCCGTTGCTCATGTTGGGCGTTCGACTTCATACTCAACGTGATGCTTTCTCTCGCCAGGTCAGAGTACCTCAGCCATTCGACAAAGGTTAGTCTTTATGATATGGAGTAGAGTGAAATGTAATTCATTAGATGTCACTTCAATGATTGTTCCCATGATAAACGTTGACTAGGCAAATGAAACGATTCTCATCTTTCCTTTTCAGTGATTGAAATCTACTAACGTAATCTGCTGTCTGTAATCGGTCAAAAATGGAATTCGCCAAAATTGAGAATTACTGCATTGCTGCTGAGATGGAGAAGGCCACCATCGAGCAATGTAAGTATTTGTATCAAGGTTGACTCACTCTATTACTAGCATCATTAGGGTAGACATCCTCATTAAAATCAAGAGCCCCTCCCTTATTTTGTTCATGTTTAAACCGAATCGAAATTTTACCTCTGCTTATCTTTGCTGTCATTCTTTTTCAGTGCATGAATGTATTCGTAATGGGGAACCCGTCCCCCAAGGAGCAATCGGGGAAGCCTATGAGCGGCTTGGCAAGTGTAAGTATCCTCACCTATGAGAACTGAGAGTTGGAATGTCATGTTTTAGCACTTCTGTATCCGTACAGCATACTCTCTATCATTATTGTCTCATTATCTAATCTCTCTTTCCTCTCTACAGACTTGGCCAAGATGAAGAAGTGGGAAGAAGCCGCGAAGCGGAGATTCGATGCTGAATTTCCGGCCCTACCTTCCCGCCCATCTCCCTCCGCTCAAGGTGCGACTCCTCTCTCGGGCATTGTCATCGCCCCATCTCCACCACCTGCTCCGCTCCCTGCACCAGTCCCTGCTCCTCGTCATCACGTCCCTCCGACACCGAAGCCCAGGACCCTTCCACCCTCGGCTCGCGTCCCACTCCTGCCTCCTCCGTGTCCATCGGTGTTGCCGGAGATCAATTCATTAGATGGTAAGTAACCGTGATTGGGAAATAGGGGGATAAGACTTCAAACTTGAAATTATGATCATGTTACTAATCTCTTTTCTCTTTTTCTCAACTGATCTGGCGGTCTATCTCCTGGATGGCGACGTTCCCTCCCGTCCCATCATCATCCCAGCATCGCCACCACCACCTGCAGCAAAAGACCTCCCTCGCCTCTCCGTTCAGTCGGTGGAGAGATTGCTGGAGGAACAAGAGTTGGAGATAGTGGGAGAGGAGATCGCAATCGAGGAGGTGTCAGGGAGAGAGAAGGACCTATGGCTCGACAGCTCAGTACTGACTGTGGGCAGGTCTTCGCGAGGCCATTCTGCCTCCGACGACACCGGCATTCTCGCTGCCCAAAAGTGAAAGGAGATCTGGAGGAGGCGCGCCGACCGATCCCATAACGACCCAAGTGTGAAGGTTGTGGACGCACGTTCCACAACAACACCAACTTGCGAGTCCACATCGAAGGCGGTTCCTGTGGCAGTGTGAGGCAACCACCGACAACAACAAGTAGGAAGCATCCTTTATCACACGTCGGCTTTTCCTGGTCTTCGTGTCGGAAGACCTTTCCTACAGAGCTTGTTCTTTCTTCGCACACACTGTCACACACATTCCACTGAGCTTTACACTGACAACAACGTCACTCTAAGGCTGAGCAAGTCTTCCCTTGAGAGGCTCGTTCGCGACTATGAGTTAGAAAGCTCTGAAGCTGTACAAGATATTCATCCTTTCTTGATGAATAATATAGGTTTGATTCATCAAATGTTGGCGAGATTAGATAGATTTTTGCTCAAAGGCATGTTCTATCTCACTGCTCGTTTCAATAAGGTAGACAGTAGCACGGGAGAAGTAGAGTCCACTGTGACCATTAGGATAGCTTCCTGTGCTGCTGATCTCATAGGTGATGTAAACGAGTGGATAGAGAGACATGCGACCTATCTCGTCAGCAACTTAAATAAATTTAATGAAGGAGACAGCGGTCTGGTTTTTGATGAGATAGAGAAAGTAGACATCAAAATCAATCTTTTAGAAAATTTACAAGGGAGTGGTTGTTTCACCCTCCCCAAAGCACTGGCTGACAAAAAGGCTGTCGTCAATGTAGAATGTCAGTCCCAGTGTTTCAAGTATGCCGTCCTCTCCATTCTTCACTATAATGATATAGGTATAAATCGTGAACGAATCACTAAATATCGTGAATAGGAGGATGAGCTTAAGTTTGAGGGGTTAGATGTCAACACATTAGATTTTAAAGGCATCGCCCAATTTGAAAAATTGAATAACATTAAGATCGTCATCCATCTCTGGGAAAAAGGTCTGACGGGCGCTAGGTATAACAACCGCCAAAGTAACTTCGACCGGGTTGTCAATCTCCTCCTAGTCTATAGCGACAACCACCCAGAATGGCATTATTGTGGCATTCCTAAAACTTCAAAGTTGTATCGCCACCAACAAAGTTATGATAACAAACATTATTACTGTGATCGTTGCACACGACGTTTCACATCTAAACCATTTTTTGAACAGCATTACGAGTGGTGCTCTCAGGGTAAACTTCAAATGGAAGTCATGCCCAAAGATAAATTTTATAGATATGAGGAAAACGGCAATGAACTCAGTCCCATATGTACCATCTATGCGGACATTGAATGTTACATTGAACAAGAAGACCTAAGTCATGAGCCGGCAGCCATTGCCTGCTATGAAGTTTCGCATTCATATTATACGAACCAAAATAAAATACATGTGTGGCAAGCCGAGGAGTGCGTTGAAAACTTCCTCAACTTTTTAGATAGGAAAGCCCGTTTTCATCAACGGTATGAAACGGAGCTGACTAGGAAACCCATGTGCTTCACAGAAGCCGATAAATTCAAATTTGGTAGGACCACGGAATGTCCTCGCTGCTGTTCATCCTTTGATGATCAGCAACATAAGAAAGTGAGGGACCATTGCCATCTCAGTGGTAAATTTAGGTTTGCCTTATGCAGTAAATGTAATATGAAACTTAGACTCAAACGGCGAACGCTCCCCGTCATCTTCCATAACTTTAAATGTTATGATGCTCACATTATCATTCGCCATGGATTCGGTAAAATGAAATCCTGGTCATCCAAAGTGATTGCACAAAGTAAGGAAAAATTTATGTGCATCACTGCTAAAGTCCAGGTTGATAAGACGAAGGAGGGGAAGCCTGTCTTCTATGACATAAAGTTTCTAGATAGCTTCCAGTTTATGTCTTCTTCCTTAGCCGCGTTGGCTAATAATTTAGAAACACTTTACCTCACTCAACATTTAAAGAAAGACTATCCCAACATAAGTGACAGTCTGATACGACGGAAAGGGGTGCTTCCTTATAGTTATTTTAGTTCAATGGATACATTGAAGGAGACATCCCTTCCGTCCATCGATAAATTTAAAAATGATTTGACGGGTGAGGACTGTTCGCTGGATGACTATAGGCATGCAGAGCAAGCATGGTTAGAATTTAGGTGTCGCACTTTTGGTGTCTACATGCTTGCCTACTTCAAATTAGACGTCTATCTGTTGGCTGACGTGTTTGAGACTTTTAGGAAAGTCGCATTAGAACAGGACGCCTTAGACCCCGTCCATTTTGTTAGTCTGCTGGGTCTGTCCTATCAGTCAGCCTTCAAGATGACGAAAGAGAGAATACATTTACTGCAAGATGCAGAAATGCACACGTTATTTGAACGTGGTATTAGGGGTGCCTTAACATTTGTCAACAAACATGTTGTCAACAGCACCCAAGACATAGGATCGACCACGCATTTAATGTACATAGACCAAAATAATTTGTATGGGAGTGCATTATCCAAGCCTTTGGCACAGTCTGACTTCCAATGGGTACAGCCCCATGACATTGAATACTTCTCCAATCTATCACACATCATGGCACAAGGAGATGAGGCCGACATAGGTTATTTATTTGAAGTCGACCTCATCTATCCAGAATGTATTAAGAATAGGACAGTTGATTTTCCTCTCGTACCCGAATCTGGCATAGTCAGTCCAGATATGTTCTCTCCCTTTATGGAGGAACACAATAAACAATACGAGGTGGAAAATGACCTAAAATATAAACTCACTAGGAAGTTGTTGTTTACCTAATTGAACAAGCAGCATTACATCGTGCACTATTCCATCCTCAAATTCTATCTAGGTATGGGGATGCAACTTGACAAAGTCCATCGCGCTATCCAGTTTAGGCAGAAGCCCTTTCTAAAACCGTATATAGAATTTAATAGTAAGAAACGGGCTGAATACAAGAATCCTTTCGAAAAGGATTTCTTTCAATTTAAGAATAATGCCCTGTTTGGTAAAACCATGGAGGATGTAAGAAAGCGCATGGACTATCGTATCGTGACTGATCCGGAAACGAGCATCAAGTTATGTCGTTCACCGTTGTTTTGCCACCATGATGTCATATCCGAAGACATTACTGGTTTTAAAATGTTAAAATCCAAAGTAGAACTTTGCAAGCCCATTTATGTCGGTCAAGCTGTCTTGGATCACTCCAAGTTAGAAATGTACAAGTTATTTTACCACACCTTTAAAACTTGTCCATTGATCCAACATGTGGAATTAGTAGGAGGCGATATAGACAGCTTCTTCCTAGCTTTGACAACCACTAGCTAAGTCAAGCAGGAAGACATTTTAAAATATTTAGCACCCAAGTTTGATAGTTCCAACTATCCCACTGACCAACCGCTTTACTCTACCACAAATAAAGCGAAGCTTGGCTGCTTCAAGGATGAGTGTGCCGGCAAACAGATAGAGAAGATGATCTTGCTTCGCCCCAAGATGTACTCCATGAAGCTAAAATCCTCAGAGCTTTCTATAAAACGGGCGAAAGGCATCTCGAAGTCAATCGTTAGAAAAATGACACATAGGGACTATCAAGATGCCTTAGATTCACTTAAAATTAAAAAAGTAGAAATGACGATTTTAAAATCACAGTCGCATCAAGTCAGAACAACGACGTTTAGGAAACGGTCTCTCAGCTTGGGAAGACAAGCGATGCTGGATGAGTCCTAACCACTCATTACCGTACGGCCATCCAGACACTCATCTACCTCCACCGTAGAGACAGAAACTTTCTCTTCCTCCGTCCGGCGATGTATGATGATGAATGCTTCCTCTCTGTTGTGGTTGATGTTTTGCTTTTTCACGTTGTGAGTGAGTGCCTTGTAACATGCGTCCAACTCCTGATCACAGCATTTCATCGATGGGGTATCCAGTGCTTTTACTGACTTTGTTTTGTCCCTGTACAGTTTCCGACACATCAGTGACTTTGTTTTCTCCCTGCACATGAGTGGCTTTGTTTTCTCCGTGTATAGTATTAACTATGTGTGACTGTGATGAAATGTCTTTCATTCAATAACATATCATGTACAGACTCTCGTTTTTCTTTTGACATAAAGATGGGATTCTCACTCAATAGACAGAAGTAAAAGTTTTGATCATTTTGTAAGATGGGTAGGGTTAGAAATAAAGTTATAACCATGTCGCTGTGTGTAAGATAGGTGAAATATAAATGAAGTCATAAGTATTTCACTGTTTGTAAAGTTAGAAATAAAGTTGACGTTTGTAAAATTAGAAATAAAGTTGACGTTTGTAAAGTTAGAAATAAAGTTGACGTTTGTAAAGTTAGAAATAAAGTTGATGATTGCAAAGTTAGTAACAAAGTTATAAACATGTCGCTGTTTGTAAGATAGGTGAAATATAAATGAAGTCAGAATCACTTCACTGTTTGTAAAGTTAGAAATAAGTTGTTGTTTGTAAAGTTTGTAAGATAGGTGAAGTATAAAATAAAGTCATAAGCATTTCACTGCTTGTAAAGTTTGTAAGATAGGTTAAGTATAAAATAAAGTCATAAGTATTCCACTGTTTGTAAAGTATAAAATAAAGTCAAAACCATGTTAGAGTTTGTAAGTTATCATCCCCACCAACGAATGTAACATCATGACAATTTCTTCGGCTTAGGAAACATCAATCACTTTGCTGACTCATGTCTATAAATAGCTCTGACTCATGAAGTGGTAAAGCACCAGTCAGTTAGATAAGAATCTAATCAGTCTTGTTCAACCTTTTACCGACACGTGTGTTGGCATGTCATTCAACATCGATGGCGCCTCGTCAGACAGCGTGACCTTTTCAGTGACACGTGTGTGGGCATGTCATTCAACATCGATGGCGCCTCGCGTCAGCGTGACCTTTTCACTGACACGTGTGTGGGCATGTCATTCAACATCGATGGCGCCTCACGTCAGACAGCGTGACCTTTTCACCAACACGTGTGTGGGCATGTCATTCAACATCGATGGCGCCTCACGTCAGACAGCGTGACCTTTTCACCGACAAGTGTGTGGGCGATAGTTAATTGCGATGACTCATTCAAAACACATCATGTGATTAACACGATTCTATTAACTGCGACTCATACAGATAACGCATTAGAGATTTAACAATGTCAGCTACTTTACTGATATCACGTAAACCAGTCATGATACAATGTCCGTTGTGAAACACTGCAATATGTACAGGATGCCACTTCCGAATCAGAGCAGCAGGAAAGAGTTCAGTTTCATAAAATATACAATGATTACTGGTTTTAATGTTGGTTAGATTCACTAACATTTTCAATTGAACAGACACTACTATATTCTTCTATGTCAGGGGACTGAGGCGTAGATGAGGCATGAGTGTTCGCATTTTCTTGACGACTTCGTAACACATGGACTGCATCACGAAATGAGAAAGGTTTCCTAGGACTTGGATTTTGCCGCAGCGAAAGATTTGAAGATTTCGACCGTAGCTCATGCGAATGACCAACATTTGTGGACGACCGCGATGATATACTGAATTGGGAAGATGGGTATGCAACTCTTCTAAATCGATGTCTCTTCTGAGATTCATTTCGCGCATGGCGTTGATGATGCGGATGGGGAGCATGATTCACAAAAGAAATGAGGGTTGAGTGAACTTCCCTTTTATACTTTTCCCATGAGGATTTTGGAATCACAATGTAGCAGTGATCATTATGTAGAATCATCTCTTGAATGCGAATAAATACAATGCCGTCTCCTACGTTAATGACACGGCAAGAGTTAGATAGGATTACTCGATGCAACTTTCGTAGTTGAAAGCGTTCTAGAGTTATCTGAAGTTGACGTTTCATATCATGAAATGTAACACACTGACGTTTCCATGATACATGGAGCCATGCTGATAATTTCCACATGATCATGATTCAAACCTGAGTGAAGAATGTCATGCCTAAGAAAGAAGGAGAGAGTAATGTTCATCTAGCTAAGCTGATGGCAGACGTTCACGATACACAGTTCTCCTTTGCAGTTTCCCGTGAAGTAGTTGTGACACTTTTGTGTTTCACTTAATCTTGCAGGTTGATTTTTATCTCACACATGTTTTGAGTGTTTCCTAACTCATATGCATTCGACTTACAACGGTACAGGTTGTTATGTGTATACTTGTATGCTGTCGATGCAGACTGCAAACACGTTTAACACTGTCTTTATTTACAAAACAGTCTACACAGCCATTCAATTTGATAAAGGCAAACAACACATTTAGTGAAGCTGTGACGCTAACGAGTGTGACTGCAGAAACATTTCCTAAAACTTTTTTCAACGTTCGCTAAGTTTTACAACATCATGTCAAAGAATTCTTACAAAACTTATTTCAACGTTTGCGTTTAGATTTTTAAGCGAACATGTGCTTCACGTATTCTACACGAACGGTTAACGCATAAGATATAAAACCCTAAATCCTTAAATCCAACCGTAGAAGACCCTACCCTTGGTTTATGGACATTAGGACTTTAGGACCCACGCGATTCAATGTCATGGAACTAGCTCTCACACACTCAACGTTTGTGACAAGACTTCACCTGGTTTTATAAAACATTCAACACTGTAGTACTTACTATGAGACCTTTTAACGCTGTGAAACAATCTACACAGTGCAGTAAAACTTTCTAGTGCTGTGGTGAACACTGTTTTCATATAACATTCTAAACTCTCAGTCTCACTGCAGTAGACAACTGCTTTTAGTAAACCTCATGAAGTATTCAGTAATCTAACAGTCATGGAATTTTCTAATGAGGGAACATTTGGCAACTGTCTCCAATAAAACTTTCCAACACTGTGGAAGCAAGTTACAAGACAATCTACACTGTGCAGTAAAACCTTTTCGATAAAACTTTCTTGTGCTGTGATGAGTTCGGTCAGTCACAAAACTTCAATGATCAAACTTCACTTTCACAAACGTGTGTCACGGTAAAACTATTTGACTGTGCTAAACGTTGCTTTTGCAAACCATGATACAATTTCTAACGACACTCACGAATAAAATTTCGATGATCAAACTTTACTTTCTCAAACGTGTGTCGCGGTAAGATCTATTTGACTACACCAACGCTAACATTTTATGACATTTGTGTTTCACAAGACTTCGATGATCAAATTTTACTTTCACAAACGTGCGTCATGGTAAAACTATTTGACTACACTAACGCTTACATTTTATGACATTTGTGTTTCATAAAACGCCATGATCAAACTTTCTAACAGTACATCAACCTGTGTTGCAGTCAAACTTTTGCAAACCATGATATACCTTCTGACTACGCTCACAAGAGCTTGTTCACTAGCGAAGAGAGAAATGAGCGTGTGGCGCATGAATGCCCTCCCAATTCATTCCATTCATCATTTCGTCTCCGTGATAGAGACAAGCAAAACGCATGATTCATTCCCCCATGTATGGCCAACTATCAGGAGACAAGTGCAATGGAGATTTTATGAGGTAACCTGTGGCAGATAGCTAAATGTCACCCTGGCGGTCAGAGTACAACGTTGAGACGAAAGGCAACCACTTGGAAACATGACGCAGAGAGGTTTCACAAGGATTACCATTGCCCATGTCCCGTGCAGTACTCATCGCTACGGACTTCACCGCTGTCTCGAAAGAACGCCCACCAACAGGAAGTATGACACCGAAAATCTCCGTGACTTGCACCGTCAATGACTTGACAGTAATGGGAAGAAGACCGTTCCAGGACATGACAAAATTCTCAAATTTTTCTTATTTTTAAAAACGACTAAATTTAAGAATTTTGGTCATTTTTTCAGGTTTTAAGACCTAAATTCATAAATTTAGTCCATTTAAAAAGTGCTATTTGAAAAATTGGCATTTTAAAAGAACGACTAAATTTAAGAATTTTGGTCATTTTTCAGGTTATGAAGACCTAAATTCATAAATTTAGGCGTTCTTAAAAATACCCAATTTTTCAAATTTTTCAAAATCTCAAATTTGAGAATTATAATTTTTCTCTTGAAGATCATGACCGTTCCAGGACACCGAAAAATCATAAAAGTTAAGAATCTCAAATTTGAGATTATGATTATTTTTCTCTTGCTCAAATCATGACCGTTCCAGGACACCGAAAATCATAAAAATTGGTAATTTTGGGAGTAGTTAAAATAACCCTAATTATCCCTAAATTTACGAATTTTTAATCATTTTTATGTCTAAACCAGGTTAAGAACCCTCTAATTCATATTTAAAATAAGTCTAGGGGAAAAATGTTTATTCAAAATATTTCTTTAAAATAATTCGATGCAAAAAAAACACATTTCCATCTTTTAAATATTTTATTCACATCAGACAAGTGCTGTGTACAAGTAGCATGGTTTACAACGAATAAAGTATGTTGACTAGAAAATGTGTTATGCCATGATACAATTGTTTCTGTATGAGTAAAATAAGGTAAGGTTCATAGAACTATAAAACCAATGAGGACAAGTAGTATGGTTTACAACGAATAAAATATATGTTACTAAAATGCATCATGGCATGATACAATTGTTTCTGGTAAATTGAAATAAGGTAATACTCATAGTACTATTATCCATTGGGAGTAGCTTACCGTTTCAATTGATTGAGTTTAATATTTGATGAAGGGTTGGGCGTTGTCTCCCATGGCGAAGATA
Organism: Prostheceraeus crozeri; assembly: GCA_907163375.1. NCBI lineage: Eukaryota > Metazoa > Platyhelminthes > Polycladida > Euryleptidae > Prostheceraeus > Prostheceraeus crozeri. The sequence continues at coordinate 125,994 of CAJQUW010002914.1, read as the reverse complement.
CGAGTCAATAATAGCGAAGTTCCTTTTGAAAAATGATATAGATTCGATCCAGTTCTTAATAAACGGAAATCGTAAATATAGTTTATAAAATTTTCTTAAAAAGATGCTATAGCCTCTCGAATAACCTAATTGTTTACAAGCATGTCGACTTCCCCGGATTATAGTCAAAGCTCTTCCTTTTAACAACGATAACTTCACAGTATTGTTCACCGAAATGTCTTCTTCTCTTCTTAAAACTGCTAAATAATTTGTTAGCTCTGATGGTAAGACGTCTCTTGGAATTTCTTCTTCAAAATTATAGTTTGAACTGATATTGATGGCGTTATCTTGCAATGTGTCTTCAAATCGATTTATCACTAAAAATTCTCTGAATGTTTTCGATGCGTGGATGTCTTCTTCTTCCCTTGGTTTAAAATATTTCTCCTGAAATTCTGTTAGCATCTCAATACACTTCTCCCGTTGTTCTTCGTTCACAATAGTGTCTGAAATTTTTCTTTTCAAATCGGCAAAGGCGATGCTTGAACGTGCCATTTTTGTCAAAACGTAGTGAATTAATTATGATAAAAATGAAATTGTTGAAAGTCGCTGATGAAATTGACCAAAATAGATGAAAGTCACAGATGATTTGTAAGCAGTCACAGTCTCGTAGAACGCTCACAGAATGAATGCACGCTGTGAGAATGACCCCAGTAAGAATGAAATTGTAATACGTGGAATAATGGCAGCAGCTGTTCAAGTGACAAGTTAAGAGTCATGCGCGGCATAAAGAATTCTCTGACTAAATAGCACAAACTGGCAGCAGCTGTTCATGCGTGAAAACAATCATGCGGGTTGAGAAATGTGGAAACAGATGTTGCTGTTGTCTGAATACAGATAAAACAATCAATATCCTCTTAATGAGAGTTCGTAAAAATAAAATGGAACATTGTTAAACAATACATTTTATTTCATGAAAAATGAGCAACATAAATGTTTTCTTAAAATTATATGGGAAGCAAACAACTACGAATTTCGATTTAAATGAGATTGCTAATCAATTTGGAATAAAGAATTTACACGTATTGATGAGAAATGAATTGCAGTTGATTAAAGATGTGCGAAGCACTAGCTCTGCTAATAAACCGATTCCTTACAATGTCACTTTTTAATTTAGATTAAATTAAATCATTTCAAAATCGAATAAGTAGTAAGGAAAGTCATCACTATGGGACAGTTTTAAATCAATACCCCCCTTTTGACTTCTAGGGGCCCCTACAAAATTTTTTTTATTATAAAATGTCTAGCATTACCGAGTTCTTAAAATTATATGGAACGCAAACAACTACAAATTTTGATCTAAAGAAAATTGCTAATCAATTGGGAATAAAGAATTTTCACACATTGATGAGAGACGAATTACAATTTCAAAAAAATAAGCCATCTATAAATTTCATAACAAATCTTCACACAACAGATGAAAAAGGAGTACATTGGTCAGCAGGTATCTTTAGTAAAAACGGTTCTAATTATTATTTCGACTCTTATGGACTTCCCCCTACAAATGAAGTCAAAGAATTACTTGGAAATGGAACATACAATACGTTTCAAATTCAAAAACCAGGATCTACTTATTGTGGTCAATTATGTCTTTATGTTTTATTTAAATTACAGGAAGGAGTACCATTTCTAGATATTATGCTAGAATTGAATAAGGGAATTTAATTCCCGAAAAACGTTAGTTCCAAAAATTAAAAATCACTTCTTTGCAATTCATTTTGATAAAATCGGTCTCTGATATCTTCATCATCTAAATCATTAATTTCATAAGTAATCGGATAAGTTTGATTTATTTTACCAACTTCAAATATTTCTTTAGTCCAATAGCCAACAAAGCCTTTTTCAAATTTATTCTTATACTTAAATATTCTAACTCTATCTCAAATCTTAAATTTCGGCTTAAGTTTCTGCAAATTCGGATTACTCTCATTCGAATGATTATTTTCGAATATTTTTTTCCGTATCAAATCAGGATCATCAGAAGCATTCTTTGGAGTTTCTTCAATACCTGAATGAATTTTATTGTTATAATCCTCAACAATTCCTGGTAATATCTTCAACCATTTCTGATTTCCTTGTTCTGTAAATTTCTTGAATAATTTATTTTTTAACGTTCTATTGAACCTCTCTATTACTACAGCCTTTCCTGCATTTTCAGTTGAATAAACAGTTTAAAATATTGCCTGAACATTTCTGTTATAAAACTCAGTCCCTTTATCAACAAACAATTTCCTTGGCTTTCTATTAGTTTCTTTAAAGATTTCTTCAAACGCATATTTAACTGACAGACCACTTTTATTTTTTAAAGGTTTTACCCAAGCGCATCGTGTATATAAATCTATAACGGTCAATGCGTATTTATAATCTTTTTCATTCGGCATATGAACAAGATCAGCACTCCAAATATCATCTTTATTAAATACTTTTACTTTCAATAGATATTTAGGCCATCTGTATTCTTTATGAATTTCAGATGCGTAGGTTTCAGAGTTATGAGTTTTGTCTAAACCCTGACCGAATAATATTTTAGCTTGTAAAGCTTTCTTAACAAACATTCTTTCAATTCTTTCTCTAAATGTAGGATTTTGGATACTATCTAATTCTTGAATCATCTTCTTATCAGCTGCATGACGAGATTTTAGGTCATGACTTCGATAAGCTAAATCATGCCTGTAAGCTGCCGCATCTACTCTATTTATTGTTTCTTCACCTGGTTTCGGATTATTATTCTCATCTAGTCTTATATCTAATCGAGTTCCTGGACCGGTATATGAATGACCAGGAAGATGTTTTTCTTTTGAATATTTACTCCAAATAAATCCAGGAAACTTTTCTAATGTTTTTTGTATATCACCTCCGGTATGCTGACAATTTGAGGTTTTATGTACTTTTAATAGATAATTCAATAAATCTAAATTAGAAATTTTTAATTTAATTAAATTTTGGGAATTTGTAGAATCCATTTTTAAAGATAAAATAAAATAAATGTTTTACCTTATCATACTAGGACTTAGATATATTCCAGAACCATCTTTAGTTTCTTTAATTTCAATTAAATCATCAACATTGTGGAGAATATTTTTAAGAACTCGTTTTCCTTCATCAACTAATTTTAATTTACTAAAAAATTATCAACTATTCCTTCACCTCTAGCAACTTTCTCTAACTCTCTATTATGTCGTTTTTGTTCTTCTAATGCTGCTTTCTCTGATTTATTTTTATTTACTGCTTGGACAATACCAACTGTCCCACCTGCAACACTTCCGGCTGCAGCTATGCCACCTATTATTAGTGGAATTAATGGGAGAATTCCACCATTCTTTTCTTCTTGTAATTGAATATTCTCAATCATTGGTTTACTTATGTAATATTTCTTTTTGCTAATCGTAATAGTTTTAGGTGTATTTTTGTCAACAATGTTACGTAATTTTAATTCAACAGTTTTATTATTATTACTTTTCGCTTGCGACATTTTTAATAAAAAAAATTAAGTTATCAAAAATTTTAATCTATTCTAGTTATAAAAAAATTTTAAGTTACAAAAAATTTTAATTAACCTATCCTAGCCATCTTTCCATTAAGAATTTCAATAGAATATTTTACATCTTCTAGCAATAAACCATAAGCCATCAATGAAGTTGTGGAATCTTTCTTTTCAATATTAATTGTTACATCACAACCAGTCTTCATAATATCTTCAGATTGTGCACTTAAATCGAAACAGAAAACAGGATATAAATGTCTCCAATCTCCAGGACTTAATTGTGGTTCAACTCCAAATTCTATACAAAGATTTCGATAAGAATCATATCCTTCCATAAATTGATTATTGGTATCATCGAATCTTAATGGATCAACTGGATATCGGATTTAATTGAAAGCAACTTGTAAACTTCGAATTGTATTAATATGGAAAAGATTGTTGTTCTTATCAAAACTTGGTGAATTATTTCTTTGAAAAGTTAGTAATAAATATCTTGGAGTATTCGAAGTTCTAGTAAAATGCCAGTTAAATCTTTGTTCGGAAAAAGTTACTGAACTAGCAGTACGCTTTAGAAAATTTACTGGAATTGGTTTGTTAGTGTTAAATCTATTTGCAATATCTAATTCGACCTCTAAGCTAGGAGTAAAATGCTTAATCCACCATTCAAGTCTATCAATTTTTAGATATGCTTTTTTTCCAGTCTTGCCATAAACGATTAATTCATTATTTGCTGTACGATGAATTATTAATTCAAATTTTAATTGACATGATATTTTGTCATAATCTAAATATCCGAATAATGGAGACAATGACCAATTTACTGTCTGTTTACTTTTCTTGTTAAATTCACGTCTTTCTTTATATGCATTATTATTTGTTTTATTTAAATGTTTTGCAATATTTTCTACATCTTTCGCAATTCCTGCTGCATCTGTTCCAGCGTGAGTTAAATCATCAACAATTATGCCATCATTACTATCAGGAAACCAACCTTCGATTTCATACTTTTTATTATTTTCACCAATTGTTACAAATCTAAGCATTGCATCAATTACACCTGGAGAATCACTTATTGTTTCCATATTTTGAGTGGCAGCATCTAAACGCATTTGTGTAAATAATCTTGGAAAAAATTACTCTCTAATGCAATATTATCGGTTTCTGGTAATGGTGTTGTAAAATTGGCATCACTATATAAAGAAGATTCACAGTGTAAAAATGAATCAGGTAGATATATATAACTGTGTTGATTATCAACTTCAAAGATTAAATCTCCTCCAGTATTTATTCTACTGGAAGAACCGGGATTCATAGCAATTCTTATATAGTCATTCTTTTTTGATTATAACTGACGAACGGAGGATCGTCTAATCTAAATTTATTTTCGATAAGAGAAGAAATTTTTATAAAAAATAATTTGACTTTTTGTTTTTCTCACACACAGAAAAAATTTTGCTAAAATAATTTTACTAAAAAATAATTTGCTAAAAAAATTTTACTAAAAAATTTTTACTAAAAAATTTTGCTAAACCAGCTCCGCTACAGCTTTGCTGGTTAGACCGAAGGTTGCTGTTAACACCATTACCTCTTATTTCTTCAATTGAACGAACCGTAGGTTCTATGGCTACGCCTGATTTCTTCTTGTGTTTACCATCAGACCCTACAGCTATGTTGGCAATTTTGTTTTTTGTTTCCTCTGAAAGTTTTTTTAATTTTTTTAGTTCTTCAGAATCATTCTTAAGTTTACGAATAGCTTCTAGTTGTTTTAATTCGTTTTGTGACTTAACAGCATTTGATATTGCACTAGCTGTACTACCTATAGCAGCTGCTCCTTTTGGAGCAGTTGCAATCAAATCTTTATTATTTTTAATTAAATTAACGATACTTCCTATACCAGAAAAGATGCCAACTCCGCTGTTTACACTAGCTCCTTCTTCTTGAATAGTTTTTACATTGTTATAATGGTAAACAGATTTCATGGATGGTTCATGTGCTATTTTTTGAATTGAAGCAAAATGTTTAAGATTGTGTTTATAAATTATAGGCATTTTTTAGTAATAAATTTGTCTTTTGGAAAAAATATTTACGTTAAGATTTACGTGTCTGATCGGCTGAAGCCTCTGAACAATGTTCTATCAAGATTTACGTGTGTGAATGTCCAACAACTTCGTGATAACTTTATTAATTTTCCGTTGCACTTTATCTACCGCGTCAAGCAGCGTGTGATGTATTTTAATTTCTTTTCTATTAACACTGAAAGGATTCTAACATGATTTCAAACTTTACAAACGTCAACTTTATTTCTAACGTTACAAACAGTGAAATGCTTGTGACACTATTTTATACTTTACTTTAATTTCTTTTCTATTAACTTGCATTTTCTCCTGATTCATCTTCAACACCGCTTTAAGAGCATTTAACTTAATTTTAAGAACATCTAATTGTCTTTTAACAGCATCAAACTGTTCTTTATTTTCTTTAGAATTTTCTTGTAAATTCTTCTTTAATTCATTTTCTAAATTGATTTTAAGAGTTTTCATTTTGTCAACTTTTTCATTAAGTGAGTTTACTTCATTTATTATTCTATTCATCTTTTTCATTTGTTGAGTAATTTTAGAACTTAATTCATCGACACTTTTTTGGAATGTAGCTTGTAACTGCTTTAAATTTTTTAAAATTCTTTCAGGAAGTTTTTCTATTTCATCTTCTAATTGTTCTTTCAATAATTCTATCTGATGTTTATTTTTAATGACTGCAGATTTTAATTTTATAGAAAGTAATATTAAAATTTTTGATTGTTCTGAAATCTTTTTAAAAAGTTTTGCTATATCTGCTTCTAGCTCTCTATCCTTTTTATCAAGTTTTAATAATTTTTCGTTTAATGATTTGTCATTAAGTTTAAGCAACTTTAATTCATTCATCAGTGGAACCAAAACATCGTTTATATATTTTTCTTTTAAGTCATTGATTTGTGTATCAACATATTGTTTATTTGTCAACTCTGTATTTTGTTGCGGAAGAATAGAAAGATGCAATGGAACAGATAAAACGTTTCCAGTTTTCATGACATAATTTTCTATTTCTGATTCACGATTATTCGGGATATATGCACCTCCACCAACATTTGGTAACATCATTTTTTAAATAAAAAAGTAATTTTTTCTAAAAATAATTTTTTTCTAAAAAGTATTTTTTTCTCACATAAAAACAATTTTTTTCTAAAAAGTAATTTTTTCTCTAAAAAGCAATTTTTTTCTCACACATAAGAAAATAAAAAAAAACTTTCTCACCTAACAGAAAAAAATAAAATTAAAAATTTTTTCTCTCACATAAGAAAAAAATAAAAAAATAAAATTTTTTCAAATAAAAAAAATGGAGATGAATCAAATTTGTCGAGTTTGCAAGATGCGTTTTTTAAATCAAACGTTATTATATTCTCATGAAAAACGCACCATGTGGTATACATGTGAATCAATTTCAAAACAATATTCAACCTATTAGTGCTATAATTGAAAAATTATATATATATATATATATATATATATATATATTAATTATACATTATATATACATTATAGATTATATATATAAAAGATATATGTTTTAATAAATTATTTTTGATAATTTTTTTACATATACACTTCAGATAAATTTCAGATATATATTTTCAGATAAATTTTTTTAAGTAAATTTTTTTTGATATTTTTTTTGATATATTTTCTTGATTAATTTTTTTTTCATAAATTTTTCCTAAATATATTTCTTATAATTTTTTATAAAAAAAAGAAATAAAAAATGTGGGAAGAGTAAAAGATAGAACATGTACCTGTTTTAAAACACTATCGTCATCCTACAAATCCTCTTACTCCAAAAAAAAGTTAAATTTTATTATCACCACAAACATATGCAATTTGTAAAAGATTGTAAAATAAAACACGGTATAAAAAGTTATGAAAGAACTAAAAATTTTCCACTTTGTTTAAGAAGTTTCCGCGTATTTCTGGATTTTAATAATTTATGGTGGTTCATAAATAAAGATAACTTAACAGTTTATGATTTAAAAACATTGCATCAATTAAATCTTCCTCCCTTTACTTCGAAAAAAATTATCAGATTTATAAAATCCAAAATTAATAAAATCTAAAATTTATAAGATTCATAAAATCTTAAATTCCTAAAATCTAAAATTTATAAGATTCATAAAATCCTAAATTTATCAGATCCAAATTTATAAAATCCAAAATTCATAAAATCTAAAATTTATAAGATTCATAAAAACTAAGATTTATGAGATTCATCAAATCCAAAATTTATAAGATCCAAAATGTATAAAATCTAAAATTTATAAAATCTGAAATTTATAAAATCAAAAAATTACAAGATTCATAAAATCTTAAATTTATAAAATCTAAAATTTATAAGATTCATAAAATCAAAAATTTATAAAACCTAGAATTTATAGAATCTAAAATTTACAGGATTCACAAAAACCAAAATTCATGCGATTCATAAAATCTTAAATTTATAAGATTTATAAAATCTAAAATTTATAAAACTTTACATTTATAAAATCTAAATTCTATAAGATTCATAAAACCTAAAATTTTTAAGGTTCATAAAATCTAAAGTTTATAAGATTCATATCATCCAAAATTTACAAAATCCAAAATTTATAAAATTTTACATTTATAAAATCTAAATTTTATAAGATTCATAAAATCTAAAATTTATAAGGTTCATAAAATCTAAAGTTTATAAGATTCATATAATCCAAAATTTATAAAATCTAAAATTTATAAAATTTAAAATTTATAAGATTCATAAAAACTAAGATTTATGAGATTCATCAAATCCAAAATTTATAAAATCTAAAATTTATAAAATCCGAAATTCATAAAATCAAAAAATTACAAGATTCATAAAATCTTAAATTTATAAAATCTAAAATTTATCAGATTCATAAAATCTAAAATTTATGAAACCTAAAATTTATAGAATCTAAAATTTACAGGATTCACAAAAATCAAAATTCATGCGATTCATAAAATCTTAAATTTATAAGATTAATAAAATCTAAAATTTATAAAATTTTACATTTATAAAATCTAAATTTTATAAGATTCATAAAATCTAAAATATATAAGATTCATAAAATCTATAATTTATAAGATTCATAAAATCCAAAATTTATAAGACTCAGAAAATCTAAAAATTAGAAATCTAAAATTTATAAAATTTTACATTTATAAAATTTAAATTTTATAAGATTCATAAAATCTAAAATTTATAAGGTTCATAAAATCTAAAGTTTATAAGATTCATATTATCCAAAATTTATAAAATCTAAAATTTATAAGATTCATAAATCCAAAATTTACAAGATTCATAAAATCTTAAATTTATAAGATTTATAAAATCTAAAATTTATAAAATTTTACATTTATAAAATCTAAATTTTATAAGATTCATAAAATCTAAAATTTATAAGGTTCATAAAATCTCAAGTTTATAAGATTCATATAATCCAAAATTTATAAAATCTAAAATTTATAAGATTCATAAATCCAAAATTTACAAGATTCATAAAATCTAAAATTTATAAGAATCATAAAATCTAAAATTTATAAGATTCATAAAATCTAAAATATATAAGATTCATAAAATCTATAATTTATAAGATTCATAAAATCCAAAATTTATAAGACTCAGAAAATCTAAAAATTAGAAATCTAAAATTTATAAAATTTATAAAATCGAAAATTTATAAAATTCATAAAATCCAAAATTTACAAAATCTAAAATTCATAAGATTCATAAATTCTAAAATTTATAAAATCCAAAATTTATCAAATCCAAAATAAAAAAAATCTGAAATTTATGAAATCCAAAATTCATAAAATCTAAAATTTAAATCCTAAATGTATAAAATCTAGAATTGATAAAATCGAAAATTTATAAAATCATAAATTTATAGGATTCGTAAAATCCAAAATTTATAAGAATCATAAAATCAAAAATTTAGAAAATTTAAGATTTATAAGATTCATAAAATCTATAATTTATAAGATTCATAAAATCCAAAATTTATAAGACTCATAAAATCTAAAAATTAGAAATCTAAAATTTATAAAATTTTACATTTATAAAATCTAAATTCTATAAGATTCATAAAACCTAAAATTTTTAAGGTTCATAAAATCTAAAGTTTATAAGATTCATATTATCCAAAATTTATAAAATCTAAAATTTATAAGACTCATAAATCCAAAACTTACAAGATTCATAAAATCTTAAATTTATAAGATTTACAAAATCCAAAATTTATAAAATTTTACATTTATAAAATCTAAATTTTATAAGATTCATAAAATCTAAAATTTATAAGGTTCATAAAATCTAAAGTTTATAAGATTCATATAATCCAAAATTTATAAAATCTAAAATTTAAAAAATTTAAAATTTATAAGATTCATAAAAACTAAGATTTATGAGATTCATCAAATCCATAATTTATAAAATCTTAAATTTATAAAATCTAAAATTTATAAGATTCATAAAATCTAAAATTTATAAAACCTAAAATTTATAGAATCTAAAATTTACAGGATTCACAAAAACCAAAATTCATGCGATTCATAAAATCTTAAATTTATAAGATTTATAAAATCTAAAATTTATAAAATTTTACATTTATAAAATCTAAATTTTATAAGATTCATAAAATCTAAAATTTATAAGGTTCATAAAATCTAATGTTTATAAGATTCATATAATCCAAAATTTATAAAATCTAAAATTTATAAGATTCATAAATCCAAAATTCACAAGATTCATAAAATCTTAAATTTATAAGATTGATAAAATCTAAAATTTATAAAATTTTACATTTATAAAATCTAAATTTTATAAGATTCATAAAATCTAAAATTTATAAGGTTCATAAAATCCAAAGTTTATAAGATTCATATAATCCAAAATTTATAAAATCTAAAATTTATAAGATTCATAAAATCTAAAATTTAGAAAATTTAAGATTTATAAGATTTATAAAATCCAAAATTTATAAAATCTTAAATTTATAGGATTCATAAAATCTTAAATTTATAGGATTCATAAAATCCAAAATTTATAAGAATCATAAAATCTAAAATTTATAAGATTCATAAAATCTAAAATATATAAGATTCATAAAATCTATAATTTATAAGATTCATAAAATCCAAAATTTATAAGACTCAGAAAATCTAAAAATTAGAAATCTAAAATTTATAAGATTTATAAAATCTAAAATTTATAAAATTTTACATTTTTTAAAATTTCAAAAAATCTAAAGTTTATAAGATTCATATTATCCAAAATTTATAAAATCTAAAATTTATAAGAATCATAAAATCTAAAATTTATAAGATTCAAAAAATCTAAAATATATAAGATTCATAAAATCTATAATTTATAAGATTCATAAAATCCAAAATTTATAAAATCTAAAATTTATAAGATTCATAAATCCAAAATTTACAAGATTCATAAAATCTAAAATTTATAAGAATCATAAAATCTAAAATTTATAAGATTCATAAAATCTAAAATATATAAGATTCATAAAATCTATAATTTATAAGATTCATAAAATCCAAAATTTATAAGACTCAGAAAATCTAAAAATTAGAAATCTAAAATTCATAAAATTTATAAAATCGAAAATTTATAAAATTCATAAAATCCAAAATTTACAAAATCTAAAATTCATAAGATTCATAAATTCTAAAATTTATAAAATCTAAAATTTATAAAATCCAAAATTTATCAAATCCAAAATAAAAAAAATCTGAAATTTATGAAATCCAAAATTCATAAAATCTAAAATTTAAATCCTAAATGTATAAAATCTAGAATTGATAAAATCCAAAATTTATAAAATCATAAATTTATAGGATTCGTAAAATCCAAAATTTATAAGAATCATAAAATCTAAAATTTAGAAAATTTAAGATTTATAAGATTCATAAAATCTATAATTTATAAGATTCATAAAATCCAAAATTTATAATACTCATAAAATCTAAAAATTATAAATCTAAAATTTATAAGATTTATAAAATCAAAAATTTATGAAATCGAAAATTTATAAAATTCATAAAATCCAAAATTTACAAAATCTAAAATTCATAAGATTCATAAAATCTAAAATTTATAAAATCTAAAATTTATCAAATCAAAAATATAAAAAATCTGAAATTTATGAAATCCAAAATTCATAAAATCTAAAATTTCAATCCTAAATCTATAAAATCTAGAATTGATAAAATCTAAAATTTATGAAATCTAAAATTTATAAGATTCATAAAATCTAAAATCTTTTGAACAAAAAAATTTATCTAAAAAATTTATCAAACAAAATTATAAAATCTAAAACACAAATTTTTTTTTAAAAATACAAAATTTGTAAAATCTAAAATTTATGAAATATAAAATTTATAAGATTCATAAAATCTAAAATCTTTTGAACAAAAAAATTTATCTAAAAAATTTATCAAAAAAAATTATAAAATCTAAAACAAATTTTTTTTTAGAAAATACAAAATTTGTAAAATCTAAAATTTATGAAATCTTAAATTTATAGAATTCATAAAATCCAAAATTCATCAGATTCATAAAGTCCAAAATTTATAAGAATCATAAAATCCAAAATTTATAAGACTCATAAAATCTAGAAATTACAAATCTAAAATTTATAAGATTTATAAAATCAACAATTTTAAAAATCTAAATTTTATAAGATTCATAAAATCTAAAATTTATAAGGTTCATAAAATCTAAAGTTTATAAGATTCATATAATCCAAAATTTATAAAATCTAAAATTTATAAGATTCATAAATCCAAAATTTAAAAGATTCATAAAATCTTAAATTTATAAAATTAATAAAATCTAAAATTTATAAAATTTTACATTTATAAAATCTAAATTTTATAAGATTCATAAAATCTAAAATTTATAAGGTTCATAAATTCTAAAGTTTATAAGATTCATATTATCCAAAATTTATAAAATCTAAAATTTATAAGATTCATAAAATCTAAAATTTAGAAAATTTAAGATTTATAAGATTCATAAAATCTAAAATATATAAGATTCATGAAATCTATAATTTATAAGGTTCATAAAATCCAAAATTTATAAGACTCATAAAATCTAAAAATTAGAAATCTAAAATTTATAAGATTTATAAAATCTAAAATTTATAAAATTTTACATTTATAAAATCTAAATTTCATAAGATTCATAAAATCTAAAATTTATAAGGTTCATAAAATCTAAAGTTTATAAGATTCATATAATCCAAAATTTATAAAATCTAAAATTTATAAGATTCATAAATCCAAAATTTACAAGATTCATAAAATCTTAAATTTATAAGATTTATAAAATCTAAAATTTATAAAATTTTACATTTATAAAATCTAAATTTCATAAGATTCATAAAATCTAAAATTTATAAGGTTCATAAAATCTAAAGTTTATAAGATTCATATTATCCAAAATTATAAAATCTAAAATTTATAAGATTCATAAATCCAAAATTTACAAGATTCATAAAATCTAAAATTTAGAAAATTTAAGATTTATAAGATTTATAAAATCCAAAATTTATGAAATCTAAAATTTATAAAATCCAAAATTTATAGAATCTTAAATTTATAGATTCATAAAATCTTAAATTTATAGGATTCATTAAATCCAAAATTTATAAGCATCATAAAATCTATAATTTATAAGATTCATAAAATCCAAAATTTATAAGACTCATAAAATCTAAAAATTATAAATCTAAAATTTATAAGATTTATAAAATCAAAAATTTATAAAATCGAAAATTTATAAAATTCATAAAATCCAAAATTTACAAAATCTAAAATTCATAAGATTCATAAAATCTAAAATTTATAAAATCCAAAATTTATCAAATCCAAAATATAAAAAATCTGAAATTTATGAAATCCAAAATTCATAAAATCTAAAATTTAAATCCTAAATCTATAAAATCTAGAATTGATAAAATCTAAAATTTATGAAATCTAAAATTTATAAGATTCATAAAATTTAAAATCTTTTGAACAAAAAAATTTATCTAAAAAATTTTATCAAAAAAAAATTATGAAATCTAAAACACAAATTTTTTTCTAGAAAATACAAAATTTGTAAAATCTAAAATTTATAAAATCTTAAATTTATAGAATTCATAAAATCCAAAATTCATCAGATTCATAAAGTCCAAAATTTTCAAGATTCATAAAATCCAAAATTTATAAGATTCATAAAATCTAAAATTTATAGGATCTGGAATTTATGAAATCTAAAATTTATAAAATCTAAAATTTATAAGATTCACAAAATCTAAAATTTACAATTACAAAGTTTAAAATTTACAAAATCCAAAATTTATAAAATCCAAAATTTATAAAATTCAAAATTTATAGGATTCATAAAGTCCAAAATTTATAAACTCTAAAATTAATGAAATAAAAGATTTTATTCATCCTTCAGAATTATGTAAAGTAAAAGATGAGTTAGGAAATGAAGATTTCATAACAGAAGCTATATTTTTAAAATCTAAATGTTATTGTTATAACACAACTAATAATATTAAAACACATAAAACATTAAAAGGAATTTCAAAGGCATCAGTGGCTAACCAAATAACATTTCAAGATTATAAGAATACATTATTTAATAATAAAATAAAAACAGTATGTAATTATAGACTTAATTCAAAGAAACATAAAATGTATTTAAAAGAGGAACATAAATTAGCATTAGATCCATTTGATGATAAAAGAAAAATTTTACCTGATGGAATAACTACTTTACCTTCTTAAAGTTTATTTATTATTATTTAAATCCGTCTAACAAAAAATTTTTATTATTTTAAACGTATAAAAATTTTTTATTACTCAGTAAACAAATGTTCTATAACTCTATCATGAATTTTTTTATCAAAATTAATTGTGATAAATCCATAATCTTTTGACCAAGCATTGTTACACGATTGTTTAAATTCATCTTTATCTCTTATACATAAATCTCTTAACAGATCACTTAGGTTTCTTGAATTTATTTCAAATAGTATAGATATATTTGCATTCTTTCTAATAACACTTCCATCTAATGAATAATACTTTGTGTTAAATAAAAAACACTACAGTTGCTATGTCTACTTCCTGTGAAATAATTTCTCTGAACTGACTGATTTCTATCATTAACACAATCATCAAAAATTACACAATGTTTCATTGTTTTATCTAGTTTACTAGGATCTTGCATATTACCACTATCATCTATTAATTGCATCTTTATATGCTTATTTTTATTGGATTCTACTAACTGATTATTTTTTGCTGCTTCTTCACACCACGAACTTATTTCTTCTTCATATTCAGAATTTTCATATTTTTTGAATAATGAAGCAATTGCTGTTTTTTAAGATTATTTTCAAATCCATATTTTAAAAATTGATAGACAGGTTGTTCTGCTGTTGTTGTATAAATTATAAGATTGTTATAATTGTTTATTGTTATGTTATTGTTTGGAGTCGTTAAAATTTTAAATAATAGATATGTTTTTCCACATCCTGATCTTCCACAAATAACTGACAAAACTTTATTAGATAAATTTGGATGATGATTAAATTTGAGGGTTTTTTTATTTAATGGAGGCACTTCACTCATTTTTTAATAAAAAATTTTTATTTTTATTTTTAAAGAAGAAGAAAAATTATACTTCTCTAACCAAAAGATCTATCATAATCTCTTCACCTCCAAAATTTATTTCTTGTCCTTTCTCATCAGTGATTCTAATGTTAATGTTGTTAATAGTTTTTCTTGTAATAGGGAAATATATTAATGTTTGTGGAATTACATTTAACTATAACCAATGGGTACAGTAAAAGCTGGAAAACTGAATATTAAATTTGATAATTTACCATTTATATATCCTCCTTCAATAATGTCACAATGTACAACAATTGAATTTATTTCAGTTATTTTTGGAATCTTCTCACCTAAATGATAACCTTGACTATAGGTTTGTTTATTAAATCCTAATAGCTTTGACAATGATCTATCATGATTAAAATCAACTTGATGATTTTCGTCTAAAGTAAGAGAAAATTTATTAACTGCCGGTTCAACTTCAAAATGTAATTGTTTCTTATCTTTAAATGGTATACCTAAATGTCTCTTAATTTCATTTGATATTGATTCAACTTCGTAAGAACCAGGAAGAAAAGTTAGTATTTTACACGTTTTGCCTTTATCAGTAGAATATCTAAATTGGTCATTCACATCTTTGATAACGTTTTGAATAGTGTTAAATGTGGAGAAACTAGTCAATGCAATTTGATAATTTTTATTTTGCTCCAAATGTAGAATGGGTTCTAAATTACAAGTGTGTGATGAAGTAGTTGTTATAATTTTTAACGTCGTACTAAATTTTGATGAACCCAAAATCTCTGTCAAATTTTCTAAATGATTATTAATTTTGTCTAAATCTGCTGAACACATTTTTAGCTAAAATTTTGAATAAATATCTTTTTATGAAATTTTTTTATAAAAAATTAAAAACAACAACATATTTCAGCTACGGGCGAAGCCCTAGAACCATCGGTTCGTTATACTTTTATAATCCTCTTCATTTAGAATCTTCTTTTCTAACAGTCTTTTCAATATAGCATGAATTTCATTGAAACTAGAATTATGTCCTTCTTTTATTGCAGATATCAAAATATTTAATCTATTTAGTAATTCTTGTGGTTCATCTGGTAAGAATACAGTTGTTTCTGTTTTAAAACCTTTTCCTACTTTAACTCCCGTTGATAATAAATTTTCTAATTGTTTATAACGTCTAAGAGATTTTACTGCACCAACTCTATCTAACATAGCTTTATATTTTATGAGATCTTCTACAGCATAATTATTTAAATCTGCTCCTCTTAAAAGATCAACAAAATTTCTATCTAAACTAAAAGGATATTTATCTGGTGAAAAATTAAACCTCGAAAAGGTTGTGGAAATATTTCTTTTTGTCCGAGATAAAATCTAGGTATTGTTTTTCCATCTATAAATGAAATAGAATGTTCAAATTGTATAGATTTTGGTAATTTCTTATTAATGTTTGATTCTAGTAATCCATAGTTATCTAATATAGTTTTGTGTTCTGGATCTGTTATATTAATTTGTTTATCATTATTTGTACTTTCTTTTTCAAGCTTTTTAAATGGTTCCATAGTTTTTCCAAAATCAGTTTTTACTTGCTCGGTTTGCTGCATTTTTTCAAACATATCAGATTGAATACCAGCTTTTATCATTCTATGCTGAAGATGATTTTCTTTCATAATATTTCTTTGTTTTATTAAATCTTCCAATTGTTTAAGTCTTTTATAATTATCAGCTCTAATTTTATCCATTTTTAAGATATAATATTTGAATTTTGTGGTAACATTGGAATACAACAAAAACATTTTACTGAACAAATTATTTTTTTATTGCTTTGGCGTCTGACATCTTTTCGTTTTAAGTTTTGTTTAATAAAGTTTTTAGTTCTTCTAAAAAAACTTAATCATTTTCTTCATTAGAAATTTTACCATCACTAGAAATTTTGCCATCCTGTTTATTCTTGTCATCAACTTTTTCTGAATGTAATTGAAATGATATTTGATTTACTTCATTAGCTATTTGATCAAATTTTTCAATGTCATCTAGCGTAATAACATTATCATCACATACTCTTTGAAAGTAGTAATGTAATTTGTCATAGACTTCTGTAATATGTAAATGCTTAGTTTTCAATGATTTTCGTTTCCTAGTTATTAAAGATTTATCTAACATTGTAACAAGTGAAGTTGCAAAAACACCCGTACCTGTTAAAGCAGTAGCAATTACTGGAATTACTAAAACACCAGAAGATATAACAATTGTCAAAGCACCTAAACGTATTGTTAAAAATATTCCAATACCTTGTGTTACATTCTTAACTTTAGACCATCTCTTTCTTAATTTATCATAATGCTCTAATCTTAATAATAATTGCGTTTCCTTATTTTTCATATATCTAACTCTATCTTTGTGTTTTTCTTTATTCAATTCACTTATTTTTAACTGTGATAACGAAGGATATATTCTTGCGGTTTCTTCCACTTTTGTTTCATCCACTTTTGTTTCTTCCATTTTTAAAGAAATATTTTTAGACACATAATTTTAGTTATCTGAAATTTTAAAAACCTGAAAAATGGATAAAATTCATGAATTTAGACGTTTTTAAAAATACGAATTTTTTTGATGTTGTGTCCTATAACGGTCATGATTTTCAAGATGAAACAATCATAATCACAAATTTGAGATTCTTAACTTTTATAATTTTCGGTGTCCTGGAACGGTCATGATTTTCAAGGGAAAAATTGTAATTCTTAAATTTGAGATTTTAAAAAATTTGAAAAATTGGGTATTTTTAAGAACGCCTAAATTTATGAATTTAGGTCTTCATAACCTGAAAATGACCAAAATTCTTGAATTTAGTCGTTCTTTTAAAATACCAATTTTTCAAATGGAACTTTTTAAATGGACTAAATTTATGAATTTAGGTCTTCATAACCTGAAAATGACCAAAATTCTTGAATTTAGTCGTTCTTTTAAAATACCAATTTTTCAAATGGAACTTTTTAAATGGACTAAATTTATGAATTTAGGTCTTAAAACCTGAAAAAATGACCAAAATTCTTAAATTTAGTCGTTTTTAAAAATACAAAAAATTTGAGAATTTTGTCCTGTCCTGGAACGGTCTTCTTCCCATTACTCTTGAAAGCCAGACATGAAAACCGGTGGAGTTATTTGCAAGAGGAAACATCCCAAGTTGTTGCTTTGATCAGCTTGATAACAAGCCGTAGAGAGGGATAGCAAGCCGTGATTCACAAGCGTTTTGCAATGGAGATGTTTAGATGCCACCCATGACAAGATAGCTAAGACTCAACCGATTGGCGTTCGAAGTGCTACGTTGAGAACTGTGTCAAATGCCCAACATGAGTTGCCCCAGCGGTTTCGGTCTAAAATATGACACACTCCCTTGCCTCACTTATCACTACGGCATCATCCGCCGTCCCGAAGGAACACCCTGTCAGTGGAATATTGCAGCAAAACTCTCCGTGACTTGCTCGCTTTCAGTGAAAAGCCGCTTGTATCATGGTAAGGCTGGCTTGTACACACTTAACCATGCCTTCATTGACTTCAGCAGGGTCGAAAACCCCAGAAAACCTCCAAAAATAGTGAATTTAAAATTTTCAACTTTTTAGCACTAATTTTGAAATTTTATAAGCAGTCTGTCACTATAGGTCTGATCAATAGCGATCGAACCTTTTTTGAATAAAGTCAAACGGACTTGTAGAAGCAAAGTTACAAGCCTCTTAAGTTTTGGAGTCTTTTATGGCCTGGAGACGAAGGCCATCTCCTGGCGAACCTTTAAGTCTGACGCCTTAGCTGATATCAGCAATGAAATTTTCTAAGTCGGTTTCTTATAGAAACCCGAAATTTGGAATGTCCGATGCTATCATCAGAGCTCCGGAGTTCACCTACCCCAACCCAGTCGGGAGGAGAACTGATTTCCACAAGTAGAGTTTCCACTTATATAGTTTGTGGCGATCAGCTGATGACGTAATATCCATCATCCAAATCTTTAAACACGTCTATCTCCGGTTCTAGTGCTCCGATTGACTTCAAATTTTGACAGTCACGTTTTCTCGCTCCCACCTTTCATTTAAGACATCCCTCGATGACCAGAAGCCGAGATGAAAAAACTGTTGTTTATTCAAAAGTTCCAAAATCTTGGAAAATGCGCAAAAACTCGATTTTAAACATGCTCTCATTTGGAAACGAAACCTTCCACAGATCTGAAAAGATAGGATCCTAGAGAACAAAGTGCGGTCTTGCCCGTAAAAGAAACCCGAGCTCTTCATTCACTTCCAATCCTCCGCTATTCGTCGCCAAAGGTGGCTACAATTTAACATTTTCAGGAAAAAATCCCGTGTGGAGACCCTGTGTGAAGAAAATTTGCAACTTTTTCTCTCCGATTCACTTGAAACTCACCTTCTAGATGCAGAATGGCTCGCTGATTCCAAATCTGGTCTCTGTTTTCCCGTCCGAGGCTTCGTTCACCCGCTAGAGCCGTTTTCGTAAAAATTCTAACTCTCGTTTTTTCGACAATGTCCAAAATTTTCAATGGCGTTTCACATCTATACGAAGGCAGATATGAACAAGCCGTTTCTTCCACTGAATTTGTCTCACTCTTAGCTTTCAAATGAGCTATCACACGACTTTCTACGATCTCTAGAACCAAAGTTGGAAGTCTCGTTCCAGAGGGGGGGGGAGGTCAGCACTTTTTCTCTCCGAAGAAAAGTTCCCAGACCCAAAATTGGCCAAAACATCCGAATTTGCACTCCGTTTTTCCATCCGAGCACTCTTTCATGTCGAAAAATGGACTTTCTCATCCCAATACATCCAAAACCTACCCTTTTCCAACTTTGACGTTTTCCTGCCATTTTCCTCTCTAAACCCAGGAAAATAGGACCAAACTGAGTTTTCCACTGCATTTTTCTCACTCTTCGCTTTCAAATGAGCTATCACACGACTTTCTACGATCTCTAGAACCAAAGTTGGAAGTCTCGTTCAAGAGGGGGGGGGAGGTCAAAACTTTTTCTCTCCGATTGAGCTGGAAAGAAGTTCCCAGACCCAACATTGACCAAAAATTCCGAATTTGCACTCCGTTTTCCTATCCGAGCACTCCTTCATGTCGAAAAATGGACTTTCTCATCCCAAAACCATCAAAACCTACCCTTTTCTCACTCTACCCACATTCCACCCCTTGCCTCACAGTTCCTCCTTCCTTCCTTCCTTCCAGAGGGGGAGGGTAGGGAACAGCTTCTTCCTCTCGGACCCATTCCTCCCACCACATCCTTGGCTATCTCTCTTCCTACCTTCCAGAGGGGGGGGCTGAGTCAGCATGATGACTCATCACTGCACCGCACTGCACTTGATTTTGCAACGGGATTACTACTATCATATTTTCATCAAATTTCGAACTGCAACAAAACTGCATGATCTTAGATAGTATACAAGCGCAAGATATTAAGATAGTGACCAAATTCAGAGGTCTACGCGCTCAATGAAAATAGCAGCTCCCCAATTCACTGCGATCTTGTATAAGCAGATATTTTAAATATACGCACTTTCAGGCACTGTTCTCTATTTCTGATGCTTCCACTTTAAAATTACTTGAGGAAAATTTAAAAAATCTTTATAATCATGTTCGCATCGTATCCAGTATTTGTATAATATTCATAATTTTTGAGAGCACGCTTTTTAGGGAACCACGTAGAGATGATTCAATTTTGGCATTAGTAGACAAATCTGGAAATAGGTGGACAAGATCAATAGTCTCCCTCGATAAAATAAAGATTCCGTATTTTCAGGTTCACATTTGATGAACCATTACTTTTACAACAAAATAGTGCGTACGTTGCAAGTCGCCTAAGTAAATACTGTGCTAAACATTGTTTTATGCATGATTAATGCTGAATAATCTGCATTTTCAGGATTCCAAGCAGAAATATTAATTTGCCTTATATTTCTAAACCTACCTTCTGGGGATAATTTGTTATTCGGCTTAAGAGAATGTATGAATCATGCTGTAGAGCCTGCAATGTGTTATTTAAATATGAGATCATACAGCAAACAGGTCAATCAAGGAGTCAGCAGACGAATTGCACATTTGTTGACGCTGATATCAATAACTAAAACGCAAACAGAGCTTGCATAAAAAAGAAACTGAGATCAATGATTTATTCAAGGCACTATATGCATGTGCTTAGCGAGATAATTTAGCGACATTGGGAAAATCTCAAGGCCTATCGTGAGAAATTCAATAAATACTGCCCATCATTTGCAAATGAGTTTTCACAGGGAAAATCTCGGATTATTACTTCGTTGACCAAATGCACACTACTGCTAGGAAAATTGTAAATTTTAGATTCCAAACTGGTGGAGAGTTGGCTGGATTCTTCTTTCCCTGATGAGCTTCTTCATTTAGAAGGCCATCGTATCAACAAAGCTGATCCTCAAGATAGCAAAGGAAATGGTACTTGTGTTTAGATGAAATAATGTCTTAATGTTTTGATATGTTTGTATGTTTTGTAAATCCATTTGTTGAGTATCGGTGCTATGCATCGAATATAAAAATTTCAGGAGCATCCTCATTACTTTATACTGTCCACTCTACACATAATACTCTCGTATAATACTTTCCTCATGCAACTAAAATGAACAAGAGCGATCAATCATCTACATATGATTCTACATATGATTCTACACAATGACAACAGATGTTCGTGAATTATAACAAATATTTTGATATGTAGCTTACGTTCTTGACCATGTTGACTTCTGCAGTGTTGTGCGTGTACTCGGTGCAACGACCGGAAGTTGCCGTCGGGATGACAAAGTTTCATATATGCAAGAAGGCATCATCTAGCATTACAATGTTGCGCCAACTAAAATCGATTTTGAACAAACTCCAACCATGTCAAGTCCGTTATTCCTGTATACGCTCAATACTTGAATATTGTTCGTCAATCTTTGTAAATTTATCCGAAGGAGACACTGGAGATTGAAATATCTGAGAGAGATGTCGTCAAGTAATTGGCTTAATTGGCTCTGAAAGTGATTGCTCTTGCACATTTTTGTTCTTTTACAATATCGCGGAAGCATATTGACGTTCTAAAATTTTCAGTCCATCGTATTTAACATTAGCGATCCGCTTTACCACCTGAAGATTCCAACGCTTTTATGCGTGGTAAATTTTCAATTCTTTCATGTCAAAGTGCAGCTCGCAGCAACAGTTCCTTTGTGAACATGTCCATTGTGATCAAATAACATGTCCATTGTTTCATGTGATCAAAGTAATGAGTAATATTTCCTTTACTTCAAGATTTCATCATAGTTTTCAACAAGAATTTCTGAGATATTAAATAGATTGAAAGCGAACTTGTGCAAGTGTCCGCAGAATTCAGCATGCCCCATTCTTTGGATCCTGTTGAACTGCCCAATTCTGCTAGATGAATAAAACATTTGAAATGAATGCCTCGATAAAATCTTCAAAGTATGAACTTGCACTGGTCAGGGAGAAAACAGCTAAGTGTCTGCAGGTACTGACTAATCAAGAAGGTCTAAGAATGCAACAGTTGCTATTAGTACTTGCGCGATATCAGACTTTACTTACAGAATTTTCACCACTAGCACAGTAAAGAGACATTGATGAAGCTAAGATTCGCTAAAGGAGAAAATATGGAAATTGGATTACTTAAGATGAAATAAGGGAAAAATGTCTTATCTTCTACGCTTGCTTAATAAAAAGGCCCCTACAGAAACCTGTTCGCACGACTGTATTGGTCAGAGAACATATATTGGTCCGAGTAAGTATATTCCATATTTGTGTCGTGTGAGCAAAATAGCTTTTCGAGCGACTCACACTGTGTGTGCGTTCTGAGCTCAAATGATAGCATGCGAGCTCATTATCTCTGTTTTTGCTTCTGGAGAGGTATCAGATTTGGGTATACTATGCACTCATTTATTGCAGAACTGCTCACACAGAAATAGCATCTGTATGTAGATGTAGTATCTGTAAGAAATATACATGTACATCCTGTCTGACGGAGCGCGGCTGCAACTCGCTAGCGAGTTTTTTACCCATAAGATTCTTGGCACGTTTCTCAACTCATTCGAAGAGGTTAGGATGTGTTTGTGGGATAGCTGCCCACAAATGGCAAGTATTTTTTCGGTTGACGGATAGTGGACTTGCAGAGGCAGCAGTCTGTGGTGGAACATTGCTGTTAGCACGAAGAAGGCTACCAATGTGTTGAGTTGTCTGCCTGTTGATGGACTGGATGTTGGGTTTTCATAACAAATCTTTGATACCCGTTAATCCAAGGAAATATCTGTAAGTTATTTTCTGACTATTGTTTGATATCTTAATGCTATTCTGGTTATCATCTCTTTAAAGTCCTCTGTGCAAAGTACTGAGGTTTGAAAGATTGAAAGAAACAAGCCATTTGGTGTCTAATTCGGAGATCCTGCGTAGGTCGTCACTACAAACGTCGTATAACCCAGACGTTGCTGGGTATTCCTTACTTGTCGCTCATTGGAGTTGAAGAGTGTCGTGTCGTCTGCACACATCACCAGCTCACTCACTAGGCAATCTGAGAAGTCACTGACACACAGCAGAAAAACAATGGGTACAAAAGCGCAATGGAAGCGTTTGAGTATCTAAGATGACAGATACCTGTAGGTCAGCGATGAAATTCATGTGTTTCAGACGCACTCCTTTCAAAATGCATTTTAACTGACCTGCCTGTTTTCTTGAGTTATGTAGATTTTGAATTTCACAAGCCTTCGATTTTGAATACTTTTTCTTATTGCCCAACCTCAAAATAGTTAATAGTTCGATATTTCTTTGTTCGTGGAGAAGTATAAAAGTAAATTAGGATTTTTTGAAACGGAACAATTTTAGAGATGTGCACGAGTAAATGTATATCCACACTTTTGTCAAATTATATGCGTAAATAATCTATATATATTATACTTTCAAAGTCTCCTTGATTGTATATGTTTCATAAAAACATCATTAATTCATCTCATTGCAGTGGCGAATTTATAAAAAGCATGATTTCCCAAATTACACGGATCGTTACACGAGTTTTCTTGATCGTTACACGAATCAGCCCATGCGCAGGGTAATGCGGATGAGTCAATATTTTAGAATTTTTGCGGAACACAGGTGTGATTGTGATTAATCTACTCTGTGGTCTATTCAACTGAAGGATTTATGCTAAGAAAAACAATATATCGATTTTTCTTTTAAAGCTCACTTGTCATGTAATCATTTGAAAACGAAAAGGTCCCCCGAATTACCCCCACACAGTCCTAATGGCATTCTAAAACATCAATTTATTTCATTCATGAATGTAATACCGGAGATGATTTGATAATCGCGGTTGGAATATCACAACACAAAACCCGTGTATGTAGCTATCCTAACCGATGCGTAATCGAAGCCCCTTCCAGCGCGTGCTGAAACGAATGAAGCTGACTTTTTGTCATCGTTTAGAATCAGAGTTGCCACGCATTTATGCAAGACGCGATAATCGGACGCAGGCTTATTCAAGGTACTCCAAAATCGATATAACATCATTTTCTTCATTTCTTGGATTTATCCTTGATCCAGCCAACCTATCTACAACTATCAAATGTGTGATAGTCTTAGTCATGGACTGTGGTCAATCATTCACGCATTGGCGCTGGAATGACGTCATCTTTCTCTACTCAGGTTGTTGATGTCCAATCATTGTCACGAAATGCGGCAACTGGAACAAACTAAATGTGCTGAATTCGGATTCAAAATGTGACTGTGACACACTTTAAACTTCCAAGTCATTCTTGAGCGGGATAATCGCAGCACAGAGCACACTAGCAGTTATAGCATTTTTCATCAAAAATGAAGGATGGTTTTTATCACGTTTTGTAACTAATTGGTAGGTATTTGATTGTGTGTGTGAAACAACGATCAGACCATTTCAATTTACCGAGCAAATCTATCACTTATATGCTATTCAATTGTAAGAAGTTGAAAAATTGCTGAATGACTTAATGTTTTCGACACAGCAAAAATTGCTGCTTTCAAGCATTTCGTATTGGGGACCTGCGAATCGGTAAATTTTCTGAGTCGAATTGAATCTCGAGTCGGATCGGGTCTTAATTCGCGAATCGAATAATTGAAAATTTGCATAAACCTACTTCAGCTTTTCGATTTACGTCTTGCTTAGAGGAAGGATCTTGAAGATTTCGTGGACTCTGAGCAAGACTTTCAAACTCAGATAGGCAACAGGTAATCAGCATCAAAAGACTCCAGATGAAATTCTCCGTTCCTGTTATGATAAAGAATCAGGGATGCGGAGTCCCGGAGTCCTATCATTTTTGCTGGAGTCGGAGTCCTATCAAATGATAGGACTCCGGCCTATAACTAAACCCGAAATATAATGCAAACAAATTATTTATTCTCGTGCATGGCTGTCACTGTCTTGATGTCAACTTTCTCCGTCAAACCAAAGTACAGAGGATTGCCGTATCACTCGGTGTTTAGTAGAGAAGACAAGCCTTCCTAGCCCCAATCACACCTACGCGCCAAAGGTCACATCAGAGACAAAAATGAAATACTAGTTAATTTGAGAACATTGCCTCTTACCCTAACGTCAATCGTGTGTGATGGCTCCTCCATAGCGCATATTAAAATCGAAAGTGCACTGATATTATTTGGAGAAGGATGGGGATTTCCCTGTCTGGTAGACTGAAGAAAAGCCGTGTGAAGCACACATCAAGAAGATGGGAGGGGCCGAGTCTCATGCATCCAACTGAAAGCGACATTTGATAAACTTTCATCGAAAATGATTGATAATTGATACAGGAATGATTACTAAATATATGTTCAGGTAAGCCTATAATGATCTATGATGTAGGTTACTAGTTAATTTTTCAAAAAACTAGGCTTTATATACGTTACCCGGAGTCGGAGTCCTATCAACACCCGGAGTGGGAGTCGGATTCGGAGTCCTATCAAAATGATAGGACTCCGCATCCCTGTAAAGAGTTTAAGAAACCTTGCGACCACCAGAATGGTGGGCGGGAAACGAGCTATAGGTAAACAAAAACTAAATTTACAATCTGTGAATGCGATAGAAAAAAGCTCTCAAAATATCTTATCCCTGAATTTTCGTTCCAAACCAAATGCTTGTAAACGAACATGATATCACTGTCCGCCGTTACCATCCTCAAATAACTCATTCAAGCAGAATTCACAACAATATATAGTTAGTAAAAATCTGCATTCCAAATGCTAAAATTTGACTTCCAAATTCGCAACTCAATGTCAGACTTCAACAAGTAAATAGGATAACGGAATATTTTGAAACTATGTCGACTATTTGCAAAAGCTTGGACCAGCCCGGGCCTCGAGATTAAAAATAATGGAAACTCTGATGGCGACATAACTTAAAAAGTTTTCATGAGTTTGAGGTTGCAATTAACAAACACTGTGTAACAGCATGTAGTTGCTTGAAATAACTCTTGTTTGGCTACCGACGGCTTCTATCGCTTTTACGGAGAATGTGTGATGAATAGCGAAATTTCTATGTTTTTTTTGTTTAAATCTGGCAAGGTCGGAAGTGGTTTAAGGTCGAAACAAGTAGTTTCGATATACATTTCCATGTTGTCGAAGTTCTGTGCGAATTGATTAACGATTCGAATTAACGATTGATTACACCTTACCGATTGACGCTGATTCCTGTTTTGTCTTCCGTTCGCTCATGTATTAAAAGTTGAACGAATTAACTAGATTACTTACAATTTGGTAGCAGAGTGTGGTTTTTACTAATATTTATCCATTACGTCCAACATTAAAGCCTAGGTAGTCCACGCCCAGCGACCGCAATTTCTTCTGTCTGATTTTCTTCTGTCTGTTTACTCGTTATACAAGAGTAGAACTAAGATAGCTTTAAGATGGGAAGACGAACTGGACTTTCCTTTAGATCCCGAGGTGACCCACCAGGAAGATAAGAACCCATCAGATGGCCAGTGGAGCACATACATTAAGAGCGCGAAACCCCGCGTCTTTGAGAAGGGACAAGATAAACGCCAGTTTCTTTCGGATTTTGATTTTTGGACCAAGATATCCAGGTTACCCGAGGAAATGAAGTCGTACATGTTTCTTTTGAACTTGTCCTCAGAAATTAGGAGAGAGATAGAAGCGTTTGAACCAGAGGTTAAGTCTCGAGATATTGCGGAAGTTCAGAGCTTGTTTATGGAGCTCGTGTCGACCACCACAGAAAGATTAGGTGCACGTGTGCCTCTTAGTTCACGAAAACAAAGAGAAAACGAATCCCTTTCTACATACATGACCAACTTGTTCTATTTGGCAAGAGAGACAAACGTGCCAGTCGTGTTCCATCAGGAAAGGGTACGGGAAGTCTTTCTTGAAGGAATCCGTAGCCCGGCCTTGCTAGATAAGATTTTTGAAGATGACGTCATATACGAGCTGTCCAAGATATATATTTTTAGATACATATTTTTCAGAATTGCCAGAAACCAAGGAAGTGCTTCCACTGCAAAGTTGTAGGTCACATGGCCCGCGATTGTCCCCAAAGACCGAACAGGAACGGAGGTTCTTCAGTTCCCTCTCAGGGAAACGCGTAGGGAGGGTTGGTGGTGGCGAACCCTCCTCTATTGAAGATATAGCCCACCATTCTCGCAGTTATACGGACTCTTCGCCAGTGCCTCCAGTTATTCCATCAGTCCCCTCTGATCCTTGCACCATGCCTGATAAATGTAGAGTTCATCCGATAACGTCCAAATCGAGGCCGCCCAAGCATTGTTTGGCTGCGGAAGTGCAGAAACAATCCCAAGTCCCCAGTAAACCAGATCTAAAAGTAAATTTATGTGTCAGTGACCTGTCTGTTCCTCAGTACCCCTCAGTTTCCACTCGTATACTTTCCAGGACGATGTTTGGGCTTATCGATAGTGGCTGCGAGGCTACCTTAATTGACAGCTCCATGTTATCAGAAATTCTACCTATCGGGGATCGTACTCTTGAGGAATCAGGTTATGGTCGTTTAGTAACAGTTAGTAGCGAACCCTTGACCATTCAGGGGAAGATTAACTTGCCTGTCCGCATGAGTAATTTTGAATGCACGTACCCTTTCATTGTGGTAGATAATTTGAGTCCCCGGCTGATTTTCGGCTCTGACTTCTGTAAGGCGTATCTCTGCTGTATCAATTACGCCGATGATACTTTTGACATTTCGAGAGCGGCATGGCGTGTTCCACTGAGTGGCCCAGATTCTCCCCAAGAAGTTCTCCCACACCATCCTGTTTCACTCCCACCGTTCTCTGAAACTGTCTTCTCTTGTCGTGTCACGAACCTTGTAGCCCCTTCCAGTACCTGTCCGCTGTTTATCCAACCCGTGAACTTGCCCGATGGAATATTGTCATATGAGTCGCTAGTGCACCTCGATAAGTTTGGACGCATCCCAACGCGTTTAGTTAACACTAAATCAAATGAAGTCAAATTGAAAATGGCTGGTGTTATTGGCCACGTTGAATCTATCGAGACTACTGAGTTGATTGAGGCTGTTAACAATGTACCGTTGGTTTTACCCTCCTCTGACACGGTGAAAGTCGCGTCGATAGGCCGCCCTTCTCCTGAATGGATAAATCAATTTGATTTCGGTGAACACCTTTCCGAACAACAGAAAGAAGCCATAGAGGTAGTTTTGATGAAACGTCAAGCAGCCACATCTAAGAACCCGGAGGATTTAGGCAATACTGACGTCATAATGCATGATATAAACACTGGTTCTCATGCTCCGGTAAAACGTCCTCCATATCGTGCTAATCCCATTAAACAGGAAGCTATTAATCAAGAAATAGAAAAATTGTTGAAGTTAGGAGTAATTGAGCCATCCAAGTCTCCATGGTCAAGCCCAGTGATTCTTGTGAAGAAGTGCGATGGAACCTAGAGGTTGTGTATCGATTACAGGGCCGTTAATGAAGTTACCGAACCCATCAGTTATCCAATGCCCAGAATTGAAGACACTTTCGAATCTCTCGGTGGTAGCAAATTCTTCTGCACACTCGACCTCAACCAAGCGTATTACCAAGTAAAAATTGACCCCAAAGATGCCCCAAAAACAGCATTCGTAACTCGGGATTCTCAATATCAGTTTGTACGGATGCCTTTCGGTCTCAACGGTGCACCATCGACATGTCAGCGTCTTATGAATTACTTACTGAAAGATTTGCTTTTCAAGTCAGCTATCGCCTACCTCGATGACATAGTTGTCTACGGGTCCACTTTTGAAGACACGCTCCTACATTTAGATGACGTTCTAGAGTGGTTAGCGCGAGCGGGTATCAAGGTCAAACCCGTCAAATGTCACCTCTTCAAATCTGAGATCATTTTCCTTGGTCACACCATCTCTCCCACTGGAATTCACACCGATCCTAGTAAGGTTGAAACAATCAGGTTATGGCCCACCCCCTTGAATGGGAAAGAGATTAAGTCCTTCTTAGGATTAGTGAACTATTACCAGAAATTTGTGCCCAATTTGTCCCAGATCGCTTCACCTTTACGTAATTTGGAAATTTCTAAGGTTTGGAATTGGACTACGGATCATGACATTGCATTCCACAAGATAAGGGAACTTTTGACCGCGGCACCCATTCTAGGTTTCCCTGACTTCAGCTCTGATTCTTCTCCGTTCATTTTATATTGTGACGCCAGTGATTCGGGTATTGGCGCCGTACTTTCCCAGACACAAGACGGTCATATGCGAGTTCTAGGGTTTGGTAGTAAGTCTTTGTCCAAAGAGCAGCGATCATATTGTCCTACGCAGAAGGAAATGCTTTCACTCGTCTTCTTCTTAGAACACTCGTCTTCAAGAGTACAACTTTGAGGTATTGTACCGCCCTGGTAAATACCATGGCAATGCCGATAGCTTGAGCCGAAGGCCTTTCAGAAAGGCAGGTCATGATGAATGCCCGTCCTGTAACCCCCACGTAGCTCTGACCAATCAGTGTCTCCCTTACGAAACCAACCGGATCCTATCTTCCATTGTGGAATGTCGAGTGGAATGGCCAGAACAACCCGAAAGGGTGGTGGCTTCTGTTACTCGCCCTCCTATCATGGTAATATCGGAGATGAATTCCTTTTCTAGCCCTCACGATGCCGATAGTGAAAGTTCCGACGGTCCTGAAGTTCCCGAAGCTCCTATTCTGTCCCCTGAAATCGATTTAAGAGCGGCTCAGGAAGCGGATTCCGAGATCAGCCCTGTCATTGACTGCCTTCGACAAGGTCAGACCAGACCCCCTAAACCAGCTCTCTTGTCATATGGTCGAATTACCAGGATTCTATTTATTCAATTCGATAAGCTTGAATTACGTGACGGTATTCTTATTCGAAAGTCTTAGAATCTATGCCAAATTGTCACCCCCTGGAAGTTACGCTCAGCCATCTTAGTCGGTGCACATAACCAATCAGGACATGGTGGGTTGCGGCAAACCCGAAGTAGGATTCACAGGAAGTTTTGGTGGCCAGATAGCACGCAGGAGATAGAGGATTATGTTAGATGTTGTCTCATTTGTGCTCAAACCAACCGGTCAACCGGTCGTCACCGAGTGGCACCCTTGCAGCCCTTACCAAAGGGGTACGTCAACCAAGCTGTTCACATAGATTTGGCGGGACCATTAACAGCATCTTCGACAGGTAATATCTACTTATGTGTAATGATTGACAGATTTACCTCATGGATCGAGGCTATCCCTATCCCCGATAAGACGGCTCGTACTGTTGCTTCAGCCTTCGTCCGTCACTGGGTTTGTCGTTTTGGCATTCCCGAGCAATTATACAGTGACCAGGGTCAGGAAGTTTCCGGTAATTTGATGAATTCTATTTGCGCGGAGTTAGGAATTGAAAGGATCCGCACCTCCCCCCGGCACCCTCAAGCTGATGGCAAGGTAGAACGCGCTATCCAACAGTTGAAGGCTGGCCTACGAGTGTTCTTGGCGGAGAAAAATGGTGATTGGGAAGACTATCTAGGACCCGTCCTTTTGAATTTGAGGACCATTGAAAGTGTTAGCTCTGGCTTTACCCCAGCAATGTTGACCTTAGGAAGGGAACTTCTCTTACCCTACGAGTCAGAGTTCGACCCATCTTCCAATGATCCTTTAGTACCTTATGAGTTCCTGGCTCAGCTTCGCAATCAGTTGCAAGTCGTCCATTCCAAGGCAAGGCTTTCCTATTTGCAAGCTCAGCGTCAGCAGAAAAGATACTTTGATGCTAAGGTGTACGGCGATAAGTTTCGAGTAGGTGACTGGGTGTTCGTCAAAGGTCAACCGAAACACACACTAGATCCCTCACAATACATAGGTCCCTACCGTATCATGGAACGACTTCCAGGATCACTCTATACTATCGAACCTGCGAGAGACGAAGAAGGAGATTTGGTGAACTCGACATTGCGTCTCAGAAGAAGGCGGATTCACTTCAATAATCTGCGACCAGTTCAAGTTCCTGAGTTTGCCCGGTTACGACAAGGGCAGCATGAGCGTTGTGTGTGTGATTGCCCGTGTCAAGGTCGTGAAACTGTGGTGGACGCGAGTGTCCAAGTTCCTGATCTACGAGTGGGGGATACCGACCATCTGTCCGACGAGGGCAGTCGTGAATGGGAGCTGGGCGAACCTCCACCCTCGGACTTGGAGAAGGCGTTACGGTGGACCCGTGAAATTCGAAACAATCAGGAAGTACGATCGGACTTCAATGCCTTAAGTGATTCGGAGAACGCGTTGCAGCGCACTCCTGAAAATGACATTAACCACGTTGTATCGTCCGACCTCACTATCTTCATTGATTCGGACACCGATCCCTGTGTTGATTCGGAGAACGCGTTGCAGCGCACTCCTGAAAATGACATTAACCACGTTGTATCGTCCGACCTCACTATCTTCAGTGATTCGGACACCGATCCCTGTGTTATTCCAACTGACTCAACGGAACGATGATTAACGATTCGAATTAACAATTGATTACACCTTACCGATTGACGCTGATTCCTGTTTTGTCTTCCGTTCGCTCATGTATTAAAAGTTGAACGAATTAACTAGATTACTTACAAATGCAACATCACAAGCTTATCAAAACATCACGTTGAAGTCGTGCAAATTGAGAGGTCACGAAACAAAAGAAAGCAATTGGTGACATATTTGGCCAGCCGAGGCGAACCGATTCGAATTTTTCTCGCATCGGCAGTCGATTCGCAAATTCAGTCAAATCTCGAAGCGTCGCAGGTCCCTATTTAATATGTATTTGCATGTGGAAGTCAAGCTCACGTGACTAAAAAGCGTGGACTCATTTTTTTTGAATATCCGTCTCATAAATTATTTCAAATGTAATGCATTCTATTAAAATGTAGGAAGAGCAAAAATATTGAACAATTTGCTCATTGGAGGCCAGAAGTCACGAGGCCAATTTTAAACTCAAATAAAATATGCTGCTTAAACAAAGTTTTCTTTCTAATTAGCGCAAAACACAGATGCCTAGTGCATTTTTTGAGAAATTAATAGCCAGATGCGGAAATGTACAGGAAGTATGTAAATTTGAAATCTTTGTTACCATCAGTGCAGATTAGCGCGCACGAGACCATCGGTTGACGGCATTTATGAAATGCTAGTAACAAGCTTCACGAGACATAGCAATGGATGCAGCTGCGTATTAATACACGGACATGACAGCTCTGCTTACTTGCTGTAAGAACACAATATCAAGCTCATTTAATACTCTGTTGGCAGAGCATTGTTTCGGTTTAACTGAATCTCTGCCGGACAAGGTTTGATTTAATGTGACCATTGAATTGCACGATCATCGATATGCACCGTTCACTCATGTCAGACGACGAACGCAAAATATGAGAAAATGACCGCTCCAACATCAGGTGGCAGGTAATACTTTTGGGTACAGAAGACATCAGAGTACTTTTGGACAAATATGCCAGCCTATGGTGCCAGCTAATGTTAAAAAATAGGAGGAAGCAAATACTTTTTATTTAAAATGAGCAACCGAATGCATTCAAATTGATGAATACAATGAATGACCGACATTATTTTTGAGTTCTCCTTCACCTGATTGGCCATGTTCTTTTTCTAGCCTGCTCCACCGAAGTACATTTTCCACAGTCACATTAAAATGAGAATACATGCCATTGAGATGCATGCCAATCTCTAGGTTAGATCTCGGAATCTCACTGCTTCTACAATATTTTACGAAATTGACAGGTGTCAGTTTGACTCTTTATATCAGCTAATTAGTTCTTTTGTTTCACAGATAGGAATTTTCTGAGATTCGTGCATGGTTTCCTGTTCAGGAAAAATTTGTAGACATGAGAAATCAAAATATAGGCCTGCCTATTCGGTCCATAGATGTATTGTGCATAGTCATTTGATGAAGTTTGGTTTAAAATTTGCATCAAATCCCCCTATATTCTATTGCAGGGCATGGATGAGTGCCTATAAAGCACTGAAAGCACACACCCAGCATGGAGTAAGAGCTATATTTAGTGATGCAAGTGGAGTATTTTCCAAAAAATTTTCCAGATTATTTTCCGGAAAATTTTCCAATTTTTTCAAAAATTTCCGGAAAATTTTGAAATTTATTTTTCGGTGATTGACGTTTTTACCCTTTGTTTTGAAGACTTATCATAGTCGTTTGAAAAGACTATGTAATATTCAAAGACCGAAAACTTCTCTTGATCTCTGCATGTTAACTTTTGGAACCAACTGCACTTTTTCCATGTCTATTTCAGATCTTTCCAAATGAATTTCAGACATTAAATGGATTTCAGATTTCTCTAATTGAATTTCAGATATCTGTCAGAAATTCAACTTTGAAAGGATCTTAAATTCAACAGGAGCGAGCAAATTCAAGGAGATCTACAATTCATCTGGAAATGTCTGAAATTCATTTAAGTAGATCTGAAATCGATTTGGAACTATCTGAACCATCTGAGCTAAAAATGGAAGATCTGTATAGTTTGCCCTCACCGAAGATATCGGACAATACGTCAGAAGTTATAAGCTATCATAGATATTCTTCTACTCATCACAGATATCTTTAGTTTCCAAATATCTCACGAGTTTACAGTCTTTATATATCTTCCAATATGCTCGTTCATTTATAATGCTGTGGTGGACTGTGCGCTTATGCTTCACATATTCATCAACACATGGAGAATTTGTATCATTATAATGAAGGCTGCATAATAAAACTTAACTTTCAAGCTATAGACAAACTCCCAAATAAAGTGCATTATTTTGGCTCCAGATCTTTCGCATTGCATGAAATTGTATCCCTATCACGAAAGAAAAAAATTCACGTTATCCCAAAAGGTGTCTGTGTGATAATATTAAAAATGCCAACAAATTACCACAAGCCACTGGTGGCAAAGGAATGCTCAAAAATCCGCGAACGGGACTCGCATTGCTACGATCGTTTTAATCGAAATGATGTGATGAAATCAAGAGTTTTAGAACAATTCTATTGATGTGTTCATGCCTCGGCTGTGGTAGAAAGCGCAAAACTTGCACCACAAAAATTCAAAATTTTCTATTATTCAAGATCGTTTTATTCAAAATAATGAACAAAGTCAGACCCATTCTATTGTATTGCCAAGCCACGCCTTATCTGCTTTGTCCATTCTGTTGGTGTGTAGCTTCCTCGGCTGTGGAAGCGAGGGAAGTATAGGGCATAGAGTAAGTATATTAGGTAGTGGTAACTCTGCATTCATTAGATCCCCAACACTTTCGATTTTATTAAATGAACTCGAGGGGGATACACTTGGTGATTGTTACCAAATGTGAGATATGCAAATTTTTGCAATTTATTACACATTACCACGGAATTGAGTGATCATGATAGTAATGCAGAAGGAATGATTGTATTTTACAGATTCTCAGTGTCATGACAGCCTTGGCGAGGTAATGTTTGTTAAATTAGCTATTCGATGGGTTCTTATTGGTTTCATGCTGAACATCAATAGTATTTTCTTAAGCGTGATCATATCACAGGCAACCTGCCACTAAGAGAGCAAAATCACATAATCAATGACAATGATTTCAATTATCATCATAAAGATGTAAGTGGGTCCACATCATTCAGATTCAAGAAATGAAACATGAATTTAGTGATCGAATCATAAAATCATGCCGATGAAAATTGAATTAAAAACTTGAAATTTCAGCCAGGAAAGCACAATAATATCGCGACTTTTTCATGAATACTTCCATTATAACACGGTTCATGAAATTCCTTTGATAATCAGCATAATTTTCGCTCAGTTAGGATGCTTGTTAGCAAATATTCATTCCTTTTGATATCAAGCCTGTTTCATACTACTTATATAGGAGAGTCATCTCGGTGGTATACAAATTGGCAAAATTTTGACTTTTTTAAAACTGCTCAAATATTTTTTTGGAACACAGAAACGATATCTGCGCAAAAAACTGAATCTTTTTATATAAAACTTTTTACTGCATGCAGATACTTTTTGAGTCGACACTCTACCTGTAGGCCTATATCTCTACTCTATAGTTGGCAGAGTGTCGACTCAAGAGAGTATCTGTATACAGTGAAAAGTTTTATATGGAAAGATTCAGTTTTTTGCGGAGATTACGTTCCTGTAGTCCAAAAAATTATTTGAACAGTTTTGAAAAAGCTAAAATTTTTGCCAGTACCGACATGACGCCCCGTTATAAGAATTGTGAAACAAGTTGAATATCAAAAAGGGATGAATATTTGCTAACAAGCATTCTAACAAAGCGGAAATGCAGCCGATTGTCAAGGGAATTTCATGAACTGCATTACAATGGAAGTCTTCATGAAAAAGTCGAGATTTGTTGTGCTTTCTTGGCTGAAATTAATTGTGTTTAATTCTATTTTCATCGGCATGAATTTATGATTCACTAAATTTATTCTTTACTTCATGAATGTGAATGGTGATGTGGACCCATTTACATCTTTCAAGGTTAATTGAAATCATTGTCTTTGATTCTGTTATTTTCCTCTACCAGTGGCAGGTTGTTTATGATATGATCACGCTTAAGAAGATTGTCTTGAGGTTCAGCATGAAAGCAAGCAGGTCATCGAATTGCTAATTTAACAAACATATCTCACGAAGGCTGTCATGACACTGAGAATCTGTAAAATACCAACATTTCTTCTGCATTACTATCATGATCACTCAATTCCGTGGTAATGTGTAATAAACTGCAAAAATTTGCATATCTCACATTCGGTATCAATGCCAACTGCATCCCCCTCGAGTTCATTTATTAATATCGAACTTAAGTGTATGCACATTGGGGATTTAATGAATGCGGAGTTACCAATCTACCTAATATACTTACTCTATGCTATATATTTACTCTATGATCCAGTGTCTGCACCAATAGCAAGGACTCCGGCATGAGTTTAGGGCAGGTGTTGCAGCGGCCTCAAGGAGGGACCTTTAGGATTCCACCGCCCCACCCTCCCAAAAACCAATATCTACTTCAGTTGCACCATAAACCCATAAAAGTTTTATATACGAGTTCGTAGTTCTTGCATAGCTTTACATGTGGAGACCGAGGCAGAACGGAACACCTCGATATTTTGTTGAACGCATCGCGCAGTTTCACTTAAGTTTCTACTAGAACTAATAATAAGTACAAATAGAACTAATAATAGTGATGAGGACGGTACAATTTCATTGGCATTTCATTGCTCTAATTATTCATAGTAAATTATTCCATTGTTATCATAGTGTAAGTATAAATAGATAGAGTGTAGACCAGTGTCGATTCAAAAAAATTGTCTCTATATACATTGAAAATTTTTATATGAAAAGATTAAGTTTTACGGAGATTACGTTCCCGTGGTCCAAAAAATTATTTGAGCAGTTTCAAAAAGTCAAAATTTTGCAAATTTGTACATATAGCCTACCACCGAGATGACGCTCCAATAAAAGTAGTATGAAACAAATTTGATATCAAAAGGGATGAATATTTGCTAATAAGCATCCTAACTAAGCGGAAATTATGCTGATGATCTAGGGAATCTAATGAACTGCATTATAATGCAAGTCCCTGCAAATCTTCAAGGAAAAGTTGAGACCTTTTTGGCTGAGACATAATTTTATGATTCACAATTGGCGTCATTTCTTGAATCTGAGTAGCGATAGTAATGTGAATCCATTTACATCTTGTAAAGTCGATTATGATCAGTTTCTATTATTCTGATGCTTTGTTCTTTCAGTGGCAGGTGTGATATGATCACGCTTAAGAAAATAATCTTATTATAATAAAGCTGAGCTTTTAGTAATAGCAACTAATCGAACTGTTGATTTAACTCATATTACCTCTCCAAGTTGTCATGACATGGAGGATTTGCGGAATACTATTCTTTCTTCCGTATTGCTATCATGATCAGTCAAATTCGTGCACATTTCTGCAAAAGTGTAAAAATTTGCATATCTCACAGGTGGTACTGTAGGTCTCGACTCATGTTCATTGAATGAAATCAAAAATGTGTGCACATTGGGGATTTAATAAATGCTGAGTCGCTACTCTAATTGTTATTGATCAAGTTTTTCACCTTTATAAAAATAAATTAGCTGTAAACATTCCTAAGTCTTTGCGCAATTTAAAGTCCTCCCATCTTATTACAAGGTTTGTATCTATTTCTCATAACAGGGGACCACTAGAAAATGTCTAAATCAGTGAGGCACTCGGGCAGTTCCAACGTTATTAGGCTACTTTCAATTGAAATGGGGCAGAATGGAACACTCTGTTCCGTTATGCCCCGAAAGTGTTCCATTCTGCCCCATAAACTATATGTCAATCTGATTGCATATCGATGCGATAGTTTTCACACACGTAGAGTCCGCAGATATCTATGGTAAAATTCAAATGTGAATTATACAGACAGTACGTTGTCATAAAGTGAATTCATTCATTCATCGACGACGAGAAAGTATGGTAAGAAGTTATCAGTGAAAGTCAAATCGGCGAGAGTGGAAATCCGACTCATTGCAGCAAGCAATTCAAGAAATGAAAATGAAGAGGGTAAGCATACGACAGGCGTCCAAAGCGTATAGAGTTCCGTTGACAACTATCCACCGACATTTGCAAAGAGAAGTGGCACCAATGTTGCGTTATCTGCCAGCTTTTACAGCAGAATTTGAGGCAATTCTAATGGAACTTTTATTGAACCCAAATGAATAGTTCTACGGTTTGTGTAGATGCCAGAAGAATCGCTTTCGAATTAGCGCAGTCATTGAAACTTCCTCAACCATTCAACAAGAACAAGAAACTTACTGAAGAAGATTTGCTACAATCCTTTATGTCCACAAATGATTTAACAGTAAGAAAACCTGAGGCAACAAGCATTGCTTGAGCCGTTGGCTTCAACCGCCACCAAGTTGGCAAGTTTACAGCATCTTAGAAGAAAGCCTTAGAAAACATGGTTTTGACGCTTATCAAATTTGGAATGTTGATGAAAGCGGCTTGACAAATGTTACTGCCAGGAAAGGTTCTAAACAAGTAGGAAAGATCACTAGTGCTGAGAAAGGACAAACTGCAGCGATCGTATGTTCGATGACTGCGACCAATGATGCCTTTCCCTTGTAAGAGAAGAAACAAGACTTCACTGAAAGGTGCTCCTGTCAACACCGTCATGGAGGTTTCCGATAGTGGATGGATGACACAGGATTTATTTATTGCATGGTTCCGACACTTCATTGAGTACACCCAACCGTCAATGGATAATGAGCAATTCCTTGATGGCCACGTCAGCCACAAATCCCATGAATTCATTGAGCTATCAAGACAAAATCATTGTGAGGTTATCTGCTTGCCACCCCATTGCACGAACAAAATACAACCATTGGATCGTGTGTTTTATGGCCCGCTAAAAACAAACTACAATACAGAGGATGATAAATGGCTATTGAGTAACCCTGGAAAATGGATTGCAATTTACTAGGGATGCAGAGTCTGAGTCCCAGAGTCCTATCATTTTTGCCAGAGTCGACTCCGGACTCTGGCCTATAACTAGACCCGAAATATAATGCAAACAAATTATTTATCCTCGTGCATAGCTCTCTCTGTACTTTTGATGTCAACTTTCTCCGTCAAACAAAAGTACAGAGAGAGCAGTGCATGTAATGCTTGTAATAGTTGAGGGAATTGAACCGTGATAGTGAAAAAGGATTGTCGTATCACTCGGTGATTTAGTAGAGAAGAAAGACAAGCCTTCCTATCTTCGATCACACATACGCATCAAAGGTCACATTGGAGACAAAAGTAAAATATCATATTGCTTGAGAACATTGCCTCTTACCCTAACGTCAATCGTGTGTGATGGCTTCTCCATAGCGCATATTAAAATCGAAAGTGTACTAATACTTTTTTGGAGAAGGATTTTGGATTTTCCTGCCTGATAGAGAGTGGAGAAAAACCGGGTGAAGCACACACCAACAAGAGATATGCAAAGTTGGCAAACTTTCACAGAAAATGATTGATTTGATACAACAATGATCGCTAAAATCAGGCTATAATGATCTATGATGCAGGTTACCAGAACTAAGCCTGATATACTTGCCAGGCCACCCGGAGTCGGAGTTGGAGTCCTATCAAACCCCGGAGTTGGAGTCCTATCAAAATGATAGTGTCACTTTGCCGCTTTGCTTTCATTCGTTAGGTCCAAAACATTTGACCGTCTTAATCATGGGCGTCTAATCAGCTCCTTGATCGAGGCTGATCTACTCAAGGACTTTATTATTTGGTGGAGTCATCTTCTCATGAACCGTCATCAATATGTGAAACTTGGACATTGTGCCAGCTGAACCACCCCAGCAGAACCACCTCAGCTATTCCGCAAGGAGGAAAACTTTCTTCGCTTCTTTTCTCCACCGATATGCTTAATGCAGAATTGGAGGAGGTTCGGTGAACGCTCTCATAAAATTATTTGCGGACCAAATTGTAGTTGTGATAGCTTTACACCCTTAGCCCTAAGATATATTCATATTATTATCTTATATATCATATTTATGTTCCTATTCATATTTTCTGAAAACTGCTAGGGCAAGTGCTAAGTCGCTGAAGTTAGCACCAACGTTGGCACCAACTTTTTGCATTTATTGACATAAAATATACTTTTTGTCATGCTATGGTTGTTAAACGGCTTTTTTGGTGTCAGAGGCAAATTTTTCGCATTGTTTTACATAAGTGAGCTGGTTTTTGCCTTTGAGCAAATTGTTTGAAAAAAGTTGGTGCTAATTTCAGCGACTTAGCACTTGCCCTAACAATTTTCAGAAAATATAAATAAAACAATTCAAAAGTCGTGCTATTTATAGGTCTTTATAAAAAGCTCCTAAATTTTCGCCTTCTCAGGCCGCATCACAGGATAGAAGGGAGTTACAACTTTGCAAACATAAATTTTAAAATTTCGATGAGTCAATAGGATAGAAGGGAATTATATAAATATAGAAACATAAATGCATTCTAAGATGTCTTGATTATGAGGTTTTTATGGCTCCTTGGTCATAGAGTTAAAGGAATAGAAATTGTCTGTATTGCTCTTCTTCTTCTCTTGAGTTAATTTTCGGTTGGTACTTTTCTATTAGTCGTGCTTCCATAAGTCGTAGATTTGTGCTATCTTTTTCATGTTTCAATATTTCAGTCTTAAAGTTGTTGGTGTCACGGTTCTTGAGATGTTTAAAGACAGACGATGTCTCTCGAGTAACATATTCTTTGATTCTCACAAGTAGTGGTCGGATGGTACTACCAATCTAAAATTGTTGGCATTGAAGACATATTACTTTATAAACAACATTTTTTTACATTACTTTATAAACAACATGTTGACAGGAGATGCAGATAATTGACAATTGGTTTTATAATTCGTTTTCTTTTTCAAGGCATTTCCTAGATTAATGTCTGATTTTTGTGCAAGTTCGACGTTGAGTTGTTCCGAATTAAGAATTTTCTCTATTTTTTGATTGATAATGTCGTTGATAAACGGTACCTTCAAAAAGCATTTGTCTTTGTTAAAGTAGTTGAATCTTCTTTGTCTTCTTCTCGATTCGTTTTTCGTTTTATGAATAAAATTTTCCGGATACCCATTCAATTTTAATACGTCAGCGAATTGTTGAAGATGTCGTTGTTCTACGAGAGGATTAGTACATCGCTCGGATATACGTTTTCTTTCATTTCTTACGATTGCTGTTTTTGTTGAGTTAGATGCATTTCAGTGAAAGTTCGGAAAAATGCTCTTTTTTGCTGTTTTTTTTGAAAAATTCGAAGGATACGTCATTATCATGAGTGGTTAAGTAACAAAAAGCGACGACCAGGTCGACACATGTCGCTCACTCTGCCCCGTTCAAGCCAAAGAAAACGATCAAGTTCGAGCACCATTCCGCCTGATCGGCTTCGTCAGTGGTGTCAGACAAGATGACCAAGGAGCAATAATTTCATCATCAAGATATCATAGAATGCATTAATCGTTCTATATCTACATAATTCCCTTCTATCCTATTGACTCATCTAAATTTTAAAATTTATATTTGCAAAGTTGTAACTCCCTTCTATCCTGTGATGCGGCCTGAGAAGGCGAAAATCTAGGAGCTTTTTATAAAGACCTATAAATAGCACGACTTTTGAATTGTTTTATTCATATAGCACCACTATTTCGGCGGAATTTCAAAATGGAAACTACAATAGAACTTCTATTGTGTTGCCTTTCCAGTAGGCCTATAAAATGAATGCTGACATATCAAGTGTCTCTGTAGCAATTTTAACTACAAGCTTGTTCTAAAACAATTGAAACTCTTGTTGCCTCTTTCAAACACAGTTATACTATTTTATGTGTAAATTGTCATGGATCAGAGGAAAAAATGAAATTTTAAATTTTGATGCAATACTTTATACTTCTATTCTTTGTTTTGGAACAGAAGGAAATGTCCATATTGCTTATGTGCATGCAATAGAACGATCTCTAAAACAATTCAAATCTTCAACTCTGCACACGAAATGAGCATTATACTCTATCTTTGAAAAATATCAAGGAACTTCTAAAGCATGCTACGATGGGCCAGAACGGCAATCTGTAAAGACACTCTTCATACACAGCAATTCGTTGCACGAACGCAAAGCTTGGTCAGACATGTCAATGAGAATGATTCTCGAATCAGCTTGGTGACTAGAGTCAGCAGTGATATGAAATTCGTGAAACTGCAGTTTATTAAGGAGTACTTCCGTAATTTGTGAAGAGGGCACACCTGCAACACCTGCAACACCCCTGCCGGCGTCCTTGACCAGCAGTGATGCTCAAACACAAAGTAGGCCTATTGATATAGCCTATATAGGAAGAATGTCAGTCCAAATGCCGAAAACCCATCCACATTCGTCACATCATCATCATCAACTGCCACTTAGAGCCAATTTTCTAATATTCAAAGGTATCTGTAATATAGCATCGTCTCAGAATACTTGTGGAAACAATTTGTCCGCATCGGACATTTTCTCCGGCTGTAATGCGAATAGAATGAACACAGAAATTTTTGTACTGTTTGTAGATATCTTGAGTCGACAAATTCAACACAAGTTTGCAGTCTCTATAGTGTTGCAGCTTTAGGATATTTGAGGCCTACCGACGTTAAATGCCTCCTATCACTAGTGACGATCTAGTGGCGCAGATTGAAACACTACAACCGTAACTTATGGATTATAGCCTCAGTCTTTCGACGTGTGCAAAGTTAGCCGCACCAACATATATGCATTCGCATTGAAAATTGTAGGCTATATGCCCATTTACACACATAAACGCCATTTACACACAATTCGTGAGTGTGTCCGTTTGTGCCATCATCAATTATTTTTTCAAAATTAAGTAGTACCTGTAATTAAAGAGAAATCGCTTTTTAATTCGCAGCCGCACAGATCCACCTTTCCTTGCAAGTTTTGGCAATCGCGTGTACCTCTCAAATCAACCATGCAAATACACTTATTAGGAATGTGTCAGCTTGTTCAGCTGAAGACGTTAATCTGATAGTTGATTGCTGGCACAAGTGATCATCCGTGACACCTCGATTTTTGATCGATGATTTCTCTGTACAATAATTTTGGAAATTAATTGATGGCACAAGTTGGCACACCCTCAAATTGTGTACAAAATCTGTTTTTCGAGAATAACACATTCGATTTTTAATATGGCATAGACAGACATGACTGACTTCACAAACACAGCTTTTCGTTAATTGTTTCATAGAATTCCTCTTCTAAATGAGTTCAGCGAAAAGTATTCCCTTCTCTATTCTGATTTCTATTCCTATCTAGTTAAGAAAATTTTAAGAGTTCGTTTTTAATTGAAGAGATAAGAGCATTCAGAAATATATTTCAATGACGATTCTCAATTCATGGGATAATGGGATAATCTAAAGAAAATTGATCGCTCAACTTTCATTTGAACACACTTTCCATTTGACGGATGAGCACATTTCATCATCCGTGTTGATGCAATCTGGCAAAGACAGTTATTGGAGAATAAAATGATTTTTTTGAATAAGATCGATTTTCAGTAAACTCAGTGTGTAAATGATGCATCAAAATGAATGATCATTTAAAGTCAAAGTCATCCTCAAAGTATTTTCAAACTTTATTTAACGTCGCAATAATGGCAGTCAATTG
The DNA here is from genome assembly GCA_907163375.1 of Prostheceraeus crozeri. Classification (NCBI taxonomy): domain Eukaryota; kingdom Metazoa; phylum Platyhelminthes; order Polycladida; family Euryleptidae; genus Prostheceraeus; species Prostheceraeus crozeri. The sequence goes on along the minus strand of CAJQUW010002914.1, from coordinate 82,059 downwards.
AATGAAACAAAGGCGCAAGAATATCGTCATCCCTAAGTGCTGATGAAAACTGAGAAGCAAGAGACCCTCATCGCCTACAGACAGAATAAATGGTTTCAAAATGACGTTGCTTCCTCATACATCGACTCGATGTCAATGCTCCCCTGAGAATTGTTGGTACATCAACTGTGTGAGCTACGAAACTAACTTCTTATCCAACAAGATTTTCAGTCATGAATTGGAAACGGATTCTCAATAGACGTAAATCTTCATCACTGACAAATTTTTTACTTACTTGTATCTTTGTAATGCTCATATGGTTCAATACTCATTCGAACGATTTTAAGTAAATCTTGCACACTTGTAACGGACTTCTTCTGCCAAAAGCATAGCAAAGAAACCAGTATATTTAGAGGGTTTAGGCACATTTTTCACTCTAAAGGTACATATCGCCACTTTGTAATCAGTGAATTGAACAAATAGCCATCGAAAATAAATGTGTCTGGTGGGACTTGAACTCATTACCACCAGTTGCAATACTGTTGAGCTTATGCTATCAGAGGCAAAGTCATTGGGCGTTAATTAATTCAGTTGTCAAAGAAATAATCGTAAAAATAGATATTACTGCATTTCAGCATCATGGCTGCCGAGTTCTCGGCAGTTACAATTTTGGTAGAGATTTTTGATTGTATTAACTGAAGTTACTTTCGATCAATCGGGACACTTCCACTTCGGAGTAAGAGCCGCTGATGGAGGTAACAACTCCGATTCCGAATTGCAAACTCTACTAGAGGAAAGTTGCTCAAACTTCTAAAGGTCATTTTTATCAGCAACATTAATTTCTTATATTTGGCACGATTTCCTCTTTAAAATTATGGTATTCTTTTATTAGCTGATTCTGACTTGCCATCAAGGAATTATGATAACTAAATCCTCACTCAAGTAAGGACAAAGGACCGTGTAAGTATCTGACTTATACATGCAATATTTGATTGACTTATCAGATATTCTTCACATGTTTGTACTGTTGCTTAAGCTTTAATCATCTTTCAGCATACATTTAAATGTTACAACACGAGCGATCACACGAGCGCGAAGTGCGAGTTTGATCGAAAGTAATAGTAATAGCAAAAATTTATTAGCCTTCAAGTGAAGAAACAACATTTCAATTAATCATGATGCATGAACAATAGTCAGAGTGAGAAAAATAGATCAATTAGATGAAAGTCAGGCTCACTGAAAGACGATAAGAATGAATTTGAGTCAATAAGGCCAGGACAATTCACTGTACTGCTGAGTCCATCATAAGGGTTAAGAAATTTGTTTCATGAATATGCAGATTTATAGGATTGATTCTGCTAGATACCACACGATCAATTAAACTGTATTTTTTGTAATCCATGTCTATATAAATAATCAAATAATGTACTTTTCCAAGAGGGGAATCTGAGTTCATGTTTAATCAATATTTCCTGAGGATTGCTGACATTCAATACTTTCCTTGTCATGTGATGACGTGCACATTGACTTTGACCCTAGGAGGCGATTGCAAAATATAACCATCAGCTTCTTGAATTGAGTCGAAATCGCTAATTGATGACTAAATTGAATCACTAATTGAAACTAATTGAATCGCTAATCACTAACTGTATGTAGGCCATGTATCAAAATTGGTTGCACTGCTGAACTGTGGACTTTGCTCTGACAAAATGGGTGAAGGCCACCTTTGTGTAATCTACGTCGCGTTAGGCTAAAAAATGCCCGCCTAGATTTTGCTATGTTGCCTTCAATTTGAGCATTGCTACTACCGTCCTTTGAACGAATTACACCCAAAATTTTTGTATTTTCTGCCTTTTCTGGAGCATCAATGCCGAGTTCGATAGAACAATTGCAGACTAAATTGCAAGATAGAATCTTAGTTTTTAAAGCGCTAAATTTGAACTTCCATTGTTTAGCCCAGCATTGCACAATTTCAAGTTGTTTGCTCATCTCATGACAAGAGCCGCTCATGAGAGTAGTATCATCAGCATAGGATAAAGGCGTGAAGGGAGTGTTTTTGCATTTTAAGGCATATCCCGAAGATCTAATTTCATTTAAAATATCATCGTTGAAAGTGAAAAAAGATATGGAGAAAGCACACTTTGTCTAACTCCGCACTGAACGTTAATAGGGTTAGACTTCTCTCCTTTCCAGGATGTCAAAATTAACTGTGCGTCATATCAACGTCTTAGTAATACCCAAGCAGAAATTTGCTCTTCTTGGATTAGCATCATTTTCATCATTATGATTCGCACAGCTGTTTTTACAAAGTTTGAAGTGTGAAGAGAGGTGTAACCGAATTGTCGCCACAGTTTTCTGTCAAACTGACACCACTTCCTCGATGCATGAGTTGTATAAATCATAGATATCGGACCGCATGACCAATGATTTCTGAAAGCGTTTCTAAACTATCGACAGGCACAATTTCATTGTCTGGTTTGTCGGTTTGTCATAGGTCCTTTTCTTTGCGCAAAATCGCACTAAAATTAGCAAAAAAGAAAACGATCTTTAACATTAAAATAATAGCGCCTACCATGAACTCTTGACTCGAGGACTGTGAGAAATTTCCATGGTCTACTAGTTGAAATGAGATGACACTGTAAGAATTTCACTAACTTTTAGTTCAAGTCCAATAAAATTGTAACGACAAGCTAGAATATGCAAAATCTGTTGTTTTGTCATCCATTGAAAGTGGTTTCATTTTAATGTCAAAAATTGTTTTCTTTTCGCCAATTTGGCTGCGATTTGACGCAAAGACAAGGCTCATAGACTCATAACGCTCAATTTCTACCCAAAATTGCTGCATTTGGACAGAAATCCATGACTTAGGTAGGAAGTACGAGTATTCTTTGTCAACTTACCCGAGTGTTCTCTATCCCTCTCTTGTGTTTTCTATCCTTTTTGCAGCTGACTTCATGATTAACGTTCATTTGCTATTGTCATGATGGAGAGAATGGACTTCTGATCAACCAGAGTGCGTCTTTTTCACTTTAGACATTGCAAACCAAGATTTTCTGCTGGGATATCAGCAGTTCAGACGGATCGTAAGTCTTTGAAATGTTCATCTTAACGTTATGTATCAGGGAACAAAGTTAGAAGACCTCTATCTTAGAAACTCATTCATTTTTGGATCTACAATGTTATAGAAATAGATTGTTTTATCTAAAGTTGATTAGAATGGAAATTGAATCAAGGTCGCGGCACATCCGGGAGAACTAAGTTGAGACATGGATCAACAACGAAAAGCTTGGAATTGCACATGTGACTGATTCTAAGCCAATGATTCAGCGGTTGACAAGTGCATCTAAGTAGAAATGCGTGCGATTTTTGTGCCACTATTGTGCATTGCATGAAGCTTTACTTCCATTCTAGAGGTTTTATTATCATCAATTTATATGTACAGTGTAATTGTTGAATTGTTAAGGCAGGAATTGCACAGAAATCGGTTCAATGTGCTGCATCACACTTGCAAAGAAGTCGCACTTGTCACACTTGTCAGTCTCAAAGCTGTGGGTGCAAGTGAATTAGAATACGCTGGACTGCGACTTAATACACCGTTACTTTTGCGACAAGTGGAAACTAATGTGCGACAATGACTATTGTCATTCTACTTTCACTTCTTAAAATGTTTATGGGGTTTGACACCGACATTTCTATAGAGCTACCGGAGTAGCATTCTATTTCGGAATGTGTATTTTTAATAGCACATGTATAACAGCATTGACTTCATTATAAACCGATTCTTTATCAATCATGTGTTTGTCATACCTTTTTTTCTATTCGTTTTGATAATTGTTGTTGCCTTAAAACTTTTAAGGCTAAATTGATACTATCGATATATTTCATTTTCTTCAGCATGATTTTAAAGATGTAAATTCTGCTTTGCTATTTCTTAAAGGGAAAGTACGTCCGTATATAAATTCAACAACTAGACTAAAGCAGGGCTGGAAGTAGCTTCTCAAGCACCCGCCCCCCCTTCAATCTACACCAGAAACCCGCTCTCGCCTCCTATTCTGCCTCCATTATCCTTATAAGAATCAATATATTGATGTTTTTATATAGTTATAAACGCACATTTAAATATTCCGTTCGTATTGACTGAAGTGCAATACTTCTTGTACTTCTACATCCTTTTTAACGTTTTAGTTCTTATTTTCAAAACATTATGTACCACTGCACTTACTAATGTACAGCATGTCTTTGCATGCAACATTCTCTAACTTTCTGGTTAGGGCAAGATTTTCTGAATGGTAAAGATTATACAGCGAAGATGACAGGTAAAGAGCGCTTGCTCTTTAATTTCTTAAAGTAAAATTCGAGATGTTATTTGAATTAATGTTCTATTTCAGCATTGAAAAGAGAAAAACTTCGGTGAGCAATTTTTTGGCCTAGGCCCTATTTGCTCATCAGCTTGGCCTATACCTATGCTCATTAGGTGGAAAATTTCAACCTACATCCAGCTTTGAATTCGCTAACTTACAGTACATGTATGAGCTAGCTATCTACGTACATATGCAGACCCCATCTAAATGAGCCTTTCGATGTTTTTATGAAACAGGAGCTTGCAGACCTAGGTCTATATAAATACACATTGTATGTGAAAGCAGAGAAACTTCCGTCCGGACAGCCTCTAAAGTAAAATCATATCGTGCTTTGCGTGGTAAAATAATCCGATTTGGCCTCTCCAAGCGGACCATCTCTTGAACCGAACCTGGTGCACCAAAGAAGAGCATCCTTAGTTGAAAAATGGGAACGGACCTGAATAGCTGCCATTTCATCCAATATCAAGAGTCATCAGCAGGACTAATTTACGTCTCTTAACCAGGGCTGTGGAGCCGGAGCCGAGCCGGAGCCGGAGCCTTAAGGAGCCGATGGTTTTGGTCGGAGCCGGAGCCGGAGCCGATTTATCACAAAGGCTCCGGCTCCGATAGTTTGAGCTTTGATATAAATCTAGAATTTTGAAAGTTATTAATTGGCATCATAAAAAAATTAAATCATTTGAAATCTAAAGATATGTCTTTTAAGTATACCAATGATCTGTCCTCCACGATATCTTTCTTTGCAGTTGCCGCCTTCTTTTGTATTATATTTATTATATATTTACACACATGTGTAATATTTTTTTATTGCATATGTTTCGTAAGACTAATTTCCATATTGACAACGTATTCTCCAAAATCCATTAATTTGAAGACTTGTCATATGCATGCTAACTAGATGATTGTAGATTCTAGAGACAAGTCGCCAGTCATTTATGTACACATTTCCAGTTCAGTTAGCAAAGATAATATAGCTACATTTCTTGCGCAATGTCTTAAATCTAATACGGTTACTATGTAGGCTATCATCTATCGGTATGGCTACTGGCAGAAGCTACTGGCATCTGTGACAATGCCAATTTCCTTAGATTGTATTATAGGCTCTTGTGCAGTCCCCCCACCTACATTTTTCAAAACAATCGATTATTCAATTTGATCAATTTTGATTGGAGGGATAACTCTTCACACTCACACGAATGACCTGACTACAAGTCCTCACATGGCTATAGATATAAGCGACCCAGCCACTTCTAGTAGCGCCCTATTATTTTAAAGGTATCTCATTCACAATGAATTTCCTTTGACTTCAAAATTCAAAGGGTATATTTCAATGCGAAAAACCCGAAGTCAAATTACAATGTTGACTTGCTGACGAAGTTTGCGACCATGACATCGCAATTACCCACGTAGATTTTTACAACAGCACGGAATGCTTCACTCAAACCGGTGATGCTGAAACGGACATCCAATGGTGCTGCATCTTTTGACCAGAGAAAAAATGGGGGGGGGGAGGACTGCACAAGAGCCGTATCGTGTAATGATATTTCCCCAAGTGTCATAGACCTGTGGATTTCAAGAATTTTCATTATTATTTTTTCCGTCTGTCAACACTTTATGCTGATATCATGCTGACTTATATGTAAACAATAAAAAAAAGACTGAGACGCTCTCAATAAAGGCGCCTTTTGACCTCCCTTTTCTATTGTCTGTGACATTAAACCGCACGCGCATTTGAAAGCTAGCAAAGTAGATGGGATTTCTGCTCGGTGCTCGCAGTCAAATATTTATTATGCATAGTAGCACCCTGCAACATACTGTGTGATACTCCGAGTTCAGTTTCATCAGCCTAACCATCATCAGAGGAATAGTGGTAATGTGTTATACATAAATTGAATATAATAATATACATGAATCATTGATGAATTATTTAGTGCAACTTTACGCCATAATGAAAAATACGAAATTAATATAATGTAAGTTAGGCCTTAACTTATTAAGTATGCTGCATAGAATTACAAAACTTGTCCTAAATTAGATATTTTTAATTTTTTAAGTATAATTTTCAATTAGCCTACACTGCAATGAGACTATCTAAATTACAATTTCTACAGATGATGAGTCGTGGGCTACCCACCGATCATATTATTCATGGACCAACAGACTATTGAATAAAGGCAATAACAAATAACAATAACAACCTAAGCTAGTCTATATACACTTCAATATTCAATAAAGCAATTGATATCTTTATTGATACGGTATATTTGGCTATATAGCCGATACCCTTTCCATGTTCGAGTAGATACAGGCCCTATAAGCTATTTAGAGGCATACGCTATCCAGTTTCATACTCAAGCTTTGTTAAAAAGCTTGTACTACTATTCGGCCCCTGTGACGGCTAATTAGGTATATCAATCATCATCACTCATGTGGTCTTATTTAATGTAGCCTCGTAGTAGACTGGTTGCATGCTAGGCCAATTTATATTTAGCCAGTGCGGGAGATCTTTATCTAATTTAACCAATCCTGGCTATAACTTTATTTTATCTTTCAGAGATAGTCAATTTATGCAAAAATATATGACAAGTATGTTATTTGTCATTATATTAGGCTATTATCATTTTTATTATTAACTTAAGTCGTTGCTTGTTAATGAAAACTAATTTGATGATTGTAGCAAGCCTCTAAAGGCCACACCGTTATCCAAAAAACCCGTTCAACGGATCCAGGATAACCAGCATAGATAGAACCTGAATTTGAAGTCGGAGCCGGAGCCGGAGCCGAGCCGGAGCCTTTCACATCAGTGTCGTGGAGCCGGAGCCGGAGCCGATGAGATAACGCATCGGCTCCACAGCCCTGCTCTTAACATCGACGCAACACCCCATTTAAAGTTGCAGCCAAACCCAGGTAAATTTAAGATCTACAATTAGTCAAATTATCAAAAATTTGACGGGTATTCATTGAATATCACTTCAAACACATTACTGACAAGAAGTTAGTGACCTGCAATAATTAATAAATGCTGCTTTTTGCAAGCACAGTGTAAATAGAGTAATTCACCATTGAGTAGCACCCTCATTTGAAACATGGGAATACATCGTCTAGCTCACATCTCTGAACATCGACATACCTGCATATTTAAAGCTTCAGTCATCGAGTAAATGGGAAAAAATGAAGAAAAGATTGTTCAGAGATATGCAAAAATGTCATCAGATGATTCCTGATATTCGATGAAATGGCAGCTATACAGCTATTCAGCGCCCATGCAGCAAAAAAGACTTCCTGCATTCGAAAGTTAATGACGGGTCATAATCAAACCGAGTTTGCCACTACAAATTGTCAAAGGTCAATTGTCCACATCCTTCAAATGTCATTATGGCCCAATTTCGCTGCGGTGACGACCACGTTTTCTTCAAGTCATCACCTGAATGGACAAACTTTAAGGCTGTCAGCATCGTTTCAAAGTCTTCATCAGACATGTCTTGGAGAAGTTACTATTAAAAATGAAGGCACGTGGAATCTATTTCAAGAAAAATACAGCTACTCTGAAAATTTAGTTCCCTTGATGCATCCACATAGGAAACTGTCGTGGCTTGAAATTCCCGAAAGCAACAAGTCAGTGGACTTGAGAACTTCCCGCTTCTGATTCTCTTGTGATGCTCGTTTTGCGAAAGTATTCTCGTCCGAAAGTAAAGTCAGCTCACTTCAGATCATTTTTGATCGAAAAATATGTTTTTAAATGAGCAAAAAAATACGGCTGCCAAGTAATTTTGTTGCTTAATTTGTTCAAGTCTGATGACATCTTTGGCACTCTGCAATCTTCATAATTAGCAAATCTGCATGTGCAGTTGTTACAGGCTTATGTTCATAGAGTGCATGTTATTAAATGTAAATTAGGCATTTACGCGCATTATTATCAATGTATTTAGATTATTTCAATGCAGAGATATAGCATCATAGGGACCTACTTTGCTTGACTGCCTCGACATGCATGATTCGTACAAATGGTGTACCTGGCCTATGGTAGCGCGTCTAATACTATGTGCGGAGCTCCCAAAAAGATTTCACACGGCAACTCTGTCTAGCCAGCTATACATGACCTCTGGAATGAGCACCCGCGCATTGCAATTATCTAAAACGATGAAAGAGTGAATAGAAACATTGTTTTTACCTCATCAAGCAAATTTCATTGATAAGTCTCACATTACAAAAAATCGCACGATCCCCATGGTCACCTATGGCGCGATTGATTCCGTCGCACGATTAATCGTGCGGAATCGATTAACTGCTCCCGCCACTGTTCTCTTGTCAAATGGGAATGTAATTTCTCTTCCAGTAAAACGAGAAAAGCAGTGGACTTAAGTTTTTATATCTTATTCACGGTAATTGAAATGGTAAAGTGAAAACAGTGACAAAAAAGCCTAAGCCCATAAAAGTAACATCCAGCACTCGCATTTTTGTGTGTAATTTCTCTTTGCATGGACACAGGGGCGACGGCAGGGGCGGGCCAGGCAGGGCCGCGGCCCTGCCAAATTTCATCTGGCCCTGCCTGTGGCCCTGCCAACTTTTTGAGAGAATTTTGAACATTTCGTAAATTAACAGTGTAGCAATATTTTATTCATTTTTTTGTATTATTCTTATTTTGTATGGTTGTTTTGCAGAGAATACAGATGAAATATTTGACACGTATTTGTTGTAACGACGGCTGTTCTCACTCCATTGACAAACCAATTATTTTTATCGGTTTGTTTAAAAACGGACAATCTAAATTGGATGTCCATGACCTTGACGATCAGCTGTGATATTTTTTTTCAAATTGTTTTACACTCTTATCATCTTGCACTCTTATTAGGCTAATCATTCACCAATACCTAATTTATGCAAATAAAATAAACTCTATAAATATAAACTGAATTCGTAATTACAATTTTAAAGAAAATTAGGACAATTAATACGCTATATTTATCGGAGGGCCAATACGGCCAAAATCTTATTTATTTCATTTTTTGGCACAGGGCTGCCGACAGTCCGGATTTCATGCGGACGTCCAGATTGACCAGATTTCATAATCAAGGAAGTATTTCCAATTTTACAGTAGTAGTTAATAGTATTGCGAAATACGCATTATGTTAGAGCAACCTTTTTAAAAGGTCGTATCATTGACGCATAGGGTCTATCCTTTAGATTTTTATGTTGTAAGATAATAGGCCTACTTTTAATTCTACATTTGAAGTATGGTAACCAAATTTGAAGCGTTACTTACGTTGTGTAACTTGAAAATGCTATATATATGCTTACATTGATTGATTTTAATTAGGCCTAATGTATTAAACACTCAGCTTCAAAAACACTTCTCTCACACCTGCAGTACGGCAGCATTCGGCATTCTCATTATACTGGCGATCTTATTTTTATGTGACAGAGCACATCATCCGTGTGCTAGATATGCGAGGTGAGACTCGCTCAGTTGATCAGGATATTTAATTTCTAAGTTTTTCAAATAAGTCTGACACAAAGATATTTTGACGAAAATACAACCAGGCAACGTTGCAGGCTGGTTGTTTCTTTTCTCAAGGATAGACAGACCTGCAAACCATTTCCTAATGGGGTTATCAATGGTCCGTAGCTTTCAACTGTTCCAGTGTTTTTCATTCTCGACTGAAAGAAGATAGTGACCAGCTAAATAATCAAATAGCAAATTCTACTTTCAAAGAAAATGGCACCATTTCTCTTCTAGATCAGGGTGGATAGAACGAAGGACTGTTAGGCCTAATAGTTTATAAATTCTTGGCACAAACAGTAACATTGAATAAATGGAAGAACAGATGTCACTGGCAGTGCAGTGTTAAGGATGGTGTGATTGGACAGCGCCTCAGCCACTTAGGTGCCACAGAAAGTCTAACAGTCAAATTCTGTAAAATGAAGGACTGGTAGGTAGTTGTGAGACGAAAATGTTTGGCTATCAATTGCCCTGAATGGAAGAGTTGGTACGCTATCAGAGACTGTGAAATCATGTCACTGGTTTACAAGTGAGAGGACGCAAGGTTACAGACGCGGATATGGACGATTCTAGCAATGTGGCCGCTAGAAGCCGATGTAAATTTTGCCTCTTCTACACAATTCAGTATCAAATGATGTGATGATGTAAATGATGGTGAGGATTGCGGGATATGAATTATAGGACGCCGCTTATAGAAGTAGAAATCTGCCTCATGTCATCAGAATATAAGCACGAATTGGCATAATTGGCTAAGCATCAGTAAATTTTGCTACTACCGTTTCGCATAGTGATAGGGCCACATAATACAGGCCTCTTGGTGACTTACTGTTCTCATTATATCTGTAGGGACCCCAAAAATGTACTTTTCAACATTGTTTGGAATGACCTTGGCATACATTTATGCGGCCCTGCCACGAATCTATTTGGCTCTGCCTTGGCCCTGCCGAAAACAGACGGCTGGCGTCGCTACTGCATGGACATGATATGTAATTATTAGCATTTATGATCAGCCTTATTGTATTCTATTTAAGCTTTCTTAATTGTTTCTCTGGGGAATAATCATGATTTTGAATTAGGTCGTTTTGTCATTGTTTCATCACTGTGGTACTCTAATGAATGTCTTCGAAAAGACTTCACAATAAATATTCATGAATATCCATAAAATTAGAAAAAGAAGCCAAAATTAATTTGATCACGTTTTACCATTTTTATTAAGGTCCTGCGAATCGGCAAATTTTCAGTCGAATCGAATCATGAAAAACTTACATAAGCCTACTTAACCTATTAATCGCGGTGGCACATACATGCCAGGTAACTTTCTTTCATTGCTGATTCGTTTTATCAGTGAAAATTATTTTTGAGAAAACATAACTTAGAACGATGCTCAAGTCAATATATGTGATGTGAAATCAACTTTTCATCTTCATTGATTTGATGAAAAATTCAAATTGTTTTTGAAAATAGCGCGAAGAAATATCTCCTTTTTTGGCAAATTCAGCTAAATATTCGATTCTGAAATTTCACAATTCTTTCATGTCCTTATTGTTTTCTTTTGGCTTATTTCCCAACGCTTTGCACCAGTCTGGTATTTAAATTTGGCTCAGCTTTGTGCCAATGACACGTACCGGAATATGTTTACATGTACACTGTACATGTGCACGCACATCGTGTAATCCGCTATTGTAAATGTCGGAAGAAGGACATCTCTTTCAGAAAAAAAAATCTTAGCGATTATGACGCTGAATGATCTAATTGCCAATGGAGAGGTTAATATTATGATAAATCCCATCATAAGATGGTGTAGACAGTGGTAAAGAGGACGAAGGTGACTTTGAACATGTCTATCGAATACCCTATACGCTTGCACTTGCTTGACAACAAAATTTTGAATATCCTATCAGTTTGTGTGGCTCTTATGATGCTTTATATGCAAATGGTGAAAATATTGCAAGAATTGTAGGAGGTGAACGACATGTGAAATCAGACTCGACCTCGGTACCCATGGTTTAGGGACGACAGACACACTCTGACACTCTACTTGCCTTCCTCGGAGCTATGTAGTTGATGTTACTGCAGTTTTCCACTCCCATCGCAAATCAACATGCCGTTTTTTAAAGACACATTTGATAATTTTCTTCTTTCTTGTTGTAAGCAAACATGATTTTGAAAATTATGCGATGCATGTGGAAACTATTTTCAAAAATTCTCTTTTATTCCAGGATAGCAACTTACGGATCTCACCGAAGTTGACGATCATGGTATAGATGAAGGTGACGATTATAAACTCAGAAAAAGAAAAAAAGATAATTGGCACATGTTTTTCGTAGTCCTCATAATCACCAGGACACAGCAATAGTGGTTCACAAGCAATAATTATGATTTGCAAATCAAAGAAACCGAAAGATTTTGTTGGATGATATGAAACTGCCATTATTTCGCTATTGCTTGCTTTTCTACATACTAAGCAGAAAAATTGACCGACAGCATCTTTGATATTAAAGTTTTCATAATGGTCACTGTCTCACACCAGTTTCAAGACTTATGTGCTGGTAATATTCAGTCGACATGATAATAGTAATAGTGACAATAGCTTGAATACATCAAAATTTTAAGTTGATCTGATTCAAGTTAAGTTGATCTCCAATTGTTGCGTAATACAGGTTTTATAGCATTGAGCTCAAAAGTCTAATGATTGCATACCACATGTAAGGCTTCTGTCTGAGGACGGGTTATTTGATGCTTTTTTGATTTTTGTGATGCAGTTTCTAATCGACAAATACGGTAATCAGTAAAATGGTTTGATCTCTGATACACTTGTTTCAAAGTAAGTATTTCTGACTTCAACAAAGCAAAGATATATTCATTCTTCTACATTATTTGGTGCCTGCTCAAATTATGCCTTCTCAAAATTTGACACCTGCACTACGAATACAGATGAACAGCAGATGCCCATAAAGTATAATTGTCTGATAACGCAAACAATTTATATTAAATTGAATCTCAAATCATTGTCAAATATGCCAAGTAAGAAACAATCAAACAGCTGCCTGAATGAACAAACAGATTATCATACCTGGAAACGGAGGACATCAGTATGAACTCCAAGAAACTCCTGTCGAGTGACAATTGAAGAAAAAGGAGCGCCGTGTTAATGTTTTGACGACTCTTCAACTTCTTTCAAACGTCGAAAAGAAAATATTTCACTTTCACGACAGCTTCTTCAGCAGAGCCGTCTCAATTAGTTAGAAACAAAATGGTAACAGATCAGAGTGATTTGATGGCAAATATTGAATCGTGTCAAATAAGATGGTTGACGGCTTTCAAGTCAATAAATGATAATTTTGGAGGTCTCTCCCCTCCTTTCTCTCTTTCCCTCTTAATCTCCCTGTCTTTCTCCCACTTTCTCGATGCCACTAATCTATTCCCGTCACTACGACAGGCACAATGATGGCAGGTAGGTGCTCAGAGCTCTGCCTTCCCGCTCCTGGCACATGCTAAGAGAAATTAGAGCAGGCAGAGTAAAAGAGAGATGCGGAAACTGAACCACAACCGAAATAAGGAAATTATCGAGCTCTTCTCTGCTTATCTGTTACAGTCGACAACTTTCGTTTGGATGTTTGAATATCTCAAAACAGTGACGATTGTGATTCAAAATGCGATCTCTAAAATCGAGCTTGGAAAACTAGCTTTTTGGATTCAAAGTTATGATTTTGTGTTGAAACATCGGATAAACATTTGTTTTAGTTCATCTACACTTAGAGTATCAAATCATGCATTTTCTTTCCCTGGTTTACAATCGATGGTCTGAATTAATTTAAATTCCTTCAAATAATTTTGAATGCTTCAAAATACATTCGAATTTCTAAATGTAGTTTGCAGTCGAAAATTATCTTTATCATTGAACCATACAGTTCACACAACTTGCCAACTTAAGTATTGATTCTATCAAACACAATGGCAAATACCGGAGTTAACAAACACAAACATGCAACAAATTTCGCATTTAATGGGTGAATATCTGATCTAAATTTCATGACCACCGGAAAATGCACAATACAGTCGGATGGCATTGTTTAGCTGATAAAGCGTTATCAAAATGACAAAGTCAAGTACTAAAACCAAAGTATGTAGTATGAAAGAGTCACAACCAAAACCAAGGTAAAAGACCTAGTATGAAATAATTTTAATTGGATTTTATTCACCACCTTCAACCGAAATTTTCGCCAACTTCAACCGCTTGAAAGATGTAAAGGGAGTTATAACTTCAAAAAAGATGAATTTGTAAATAAAGATATGTAACAGATATATCGTAAATATGAAAGAGATGATAGGACACAGACATTTTTTGTTGCCGGTAACATCTCCTATAAACATCTATATTTTTGACCAACGATTCGAAACCGGTGATTGAGTAAAATGGATGATAAAAAATTAAAATAAATTTTCCTAATGACGCAGACATAGAAAAATGCTAAATTGACTTACTTCCCTACCCTATGCGAAGCAAGCTGGCACTCTGAAGTATTCTATGATAGAAAAATATAATGTGCAAAATTATAAGCTATTTCAATAAACATAGCATTGAGCACAAAATTCACTTAATAATTAAAATGCACTTAAAAATGAAACACACCTCGCCGATATTCTTATTCTATCGATATTTGATTTATGCTAAAATTCATATATCAAGCTTTGCTTTCATGAGTCTCGTTAGTACGATGCTCTTAGCTAGCTTTTGTGTCGCTTGTGCCAGCTCCTTGGCGCGACTGCACAGAAGCAGTTTTAGATAGTGAGTTGATAGTGAAGCAAATTTCAATGGGTGAGTGATACTCTTTGCTAGCCTAGCAGTGTTTCTGTGCGGTCGCCCCTATATGTTTCAATATTGAAGATGTTTCTTGCCGACGGTAGTGTGATTAGCCGAACGAATGATATCAGTTTTAGAGAGACCCGGTCGTTTTGCGCACTTGCAGTTGGTAGTTGGCACTTGCGTTGGTTATCTTGCAACTAATAATAAGCTGTCACAAGGATCAATGCTGAGGATTCAACTGAAAAATTGATTCAATTAATAAACAATTCAAACATCGTCCTTCGTGCCATAGGCCAATAATTAACAAGCATGTTCTTTTCACGAGTTCACGATAATTGAAACGTTGTGAAACAGTTATTATTTTTGCTTTTTCAAATTCGAATTTTACAATGTCATTTTGTAAAATCGTTACACATGTTTTTAAAATGGCCGAGCATCTGAGAATGACAGTTAAATTCAGGTACCGCTTCCTGATCTGCTATCTGGGACGATGCCGGTTCACTTAACACTCAAATACCACTTCTCTTATCGAAATCCGCCTATACAAAATCTTAAATCAATCTCAAAAGCCCAGAAAAAGAGGATTATTAAAATGTTAGAAAACAAATTATGGAGTTGGTCTTGGACAGTTTCACTCGACGTTGCGGTCATTTCAGAATGTAGAGACCTTCAACTCCTAAGTATTGTAGGCGCAAGTGAGTCTACATATCAGTCAAAATAGCACGAATATTCACTTTTATTTCGCAAACTTTCGAAAAACACAATGATTGATGTGGAGAAACCAACGAACTAACCGTACATGAAATGAGTAAATATTGCTTTTAAAATTCAATTTCGAAGACCCAGCCAAACTGAATATCCGAATTTCCACATAACATGTGTTCAAACGAAAGCTATAATTCGCTTCGATTTCAAAATTCAAACTTTTCAATTTCAGTGAGCGATTTCGATTTCGAAAATAATTTTTGCCATTTCGATTTCAAAATTGTGACGATAAACAATATTTTCAACTTGCTCTTTGCTTTATAAAAAATCTAAGAAACGCCTCCAGCTTAATTAAAATTCCTTGGAAGTATGGTGTCAGTTTCACGTGCCGTTACGAAGATTGATTATAGAAAAATTATCGAGCACCTAAGTTATGGCATGGTATCGACTTACCAGCTACCTTCCTCAGTTCGGAGCTTTATAACTAAATACAATGTTTCGCCTTCCCGGTGAGGCATAAGATTGATATAAGTAGTAAGCTCATCCCAGGCGCAAGTCCAAAATGCGCAACCCCCCCTCTGTCCGGAAGGTGAGGGAGTTCGCCAAGGATGTGTTAGGAGGAATGGGTCCGAGAGGAGGAAACGGGTCCCCCCCTCTGGATGGAAGGCAGGAGTTTTCGGGTAGGGGTTGGGCAGGAAGGTGATAGGATATGTGAGGGATAGGGTTGGAAAGGGTGGGTGTTGATGGTGTTTGGGATGAGAAACGTTGGGAATCGTCATGAAGGAGGGTTTGGATTGGAAATTGGAGTTCAGATGTGGAATCTGCGTGAAATGTTGGTTGGGGAAGGATGGAAGGAGGAGTAGCAAGGGGTAGAATCTCTGAAAACGGCAGAGTTGGAAAAAGGCGGGGTTGGGTGGTTTTGGGATGAGAAAAGTTGGATTTCAGTATGAGGGAGGTCTCGGATGGGAAAATGGAGTGCAGATTCGGACTCTACGTGAAATGTTGGGTTAGGAAGGATGTTTCCAGCAAAATCGGAGAGAAAAAGATTTTGAGGACGTCCCCCCTCCTACCAAACTTCCAACTTTGGTTCCAGAGATGGTAGAAAGTCGTGCAATAGCTCATTTGAAAGCTAAAAGTGAGAAAAATGTAGTAGAAAGCTCAGTTTGGTCTAATTTACCTGGGTTGAGGAAGGAAAATGGCAGGAAAACGTCAGAGTTTGAAAGGGCAGGTTTTGGAGGTTTTAGGATGAGAAAGTCCATTTTTCGGTATGAAGGAGTGCTCGGATGGGAAAATGGAGTGCAAATTCGGACGTTTTGGCCACTTTTGGGTCTAGGAACGTCTTCCCAACTCAATCGGAGAGAAGAAGTGCTAACCCCCCTCCTACCAAATTTCCAACTTTGGTTGTAGACATCGCAGAAAGTCGTGCAATAGCTCGTTTGAAAGCTGGGAGTGAGACAAATTCAGTGGAAAACATGGCTTGTTCGTATCTGCCTTCGTTTAGAGGTGAGACGTTATTGAAATTTTGGACATTGACAAAAAAACGACAGAGTTAGAATTTTTATGAAAATCGCTCTAGCGGGTGAAGCAAGCCTCGGACGGGAAATCAGAGACCAGATTTGGAATCAGCGTGCCATGTTACACCTGAATGTCATTCATGCTATGTCTCCGAAGTGAAAGGAAGAAAGATGACAGAAGCAGCAAAGTTTACGAATGAATTTTGTTCACTACGTTTTCAACGACAAAGTCTTCGTGGTGTGATTAGGGACTCATCTCATTTCATCATGAAAAGGCAGACTTAGAATTTGCTATCGCTAAAGCTTACTTCGTTTTCCGACAGCTCATGGACAGTTTGATGAATAAAGATGTGAAAGGACGATTAGTTGCAGAGATTTAATTTGAGAAAGTGACTGATGAACATGCAGGTGAACGTGTAGTGTTTCATTTTGCATCCTATTCTGCAGAGACGATACATGATCCCAAAGATTTCTATCAGCGACACATGGCGAAAATTGCATCTCGACTAGATTCATTTCATGAGCATGGATCCAACTTGCTCTTATGTCGCATAAAACACATTCATATTCAACTCAGTGTGCTAAACTAGATTTGACTACAAGATTTGGGAAAAGCATTCATGAGTCAGTCGTCCGCGTGCCTCCTTTTCCCTGCCGCAACGAAGTCAGGGGAGAAACGGAGGTCTCTGATTGGCTCACATAGTGTCAAATGTGGATTCCCGGGAGACTATAAAAGCAGACGTCTCCCCATTTTCTCTTCATTTCATTCTCTTGACTTGGAAAGTGTGTGTGACTCGCTGAAGCCATTCTCCCCTCTCAACTTTGTCTGATCAATCCTGTTTCCAAATTTACAAGTGAGTGTCATGACGGTGTGGCCTAAACCTTACCAGCATTTTAGAAGAGAGACGCAGGAGAGTGTGTGGCCGATGATTGTGCAAGCCTATTTTGTTGAACCATCGCCACCACCACCACCGCCTCCACCACCACCGCCTCCACCACCTAGACGCTTTACGTTTAAGTCTTTTAGGGAATTGAAACTCAATTCGGGTCCTAAGCCCAAGACATTTTATTTACTGGGACGATGACGAAGACGTAGACTTTGGTGATAAGCTTTAAATCCTGTGAACGCTCCAAAAGGTCCTCTTAAGGGCCACCTCATATGTCACTGCTAAGCTAACAATTTTCTTTTCTCTGATGATCATGAATGTACTTAGTGGTATTCTTTCGTTACAGACTGCCATGGCCATGAATCCTACTCCAACTGCTGCATCACTGAATCCTCAACATCTCGAGCTGTGGAATCCGAAAATTGAAAAGGTAATTCACGGCTATCCTACCTACAAACAACAAGTGCGCTACAACGGTGTTCGACTCGATCTTCAAACGCCGGCGGTATACTTACCAAAATGGATACGCAAGTAAATCGTTGCGGTCAAAACCTGAGTATCCCTATTGATAATTGGTTGCGTCAGCAGCTTGACATTTTAGAAGACGTTGTGAGGCAAAAGGCTCTTATTCCTACTGAACTATTACAGTTGTGGCCGGAAAAGAAAACTTCTTATTATAAACCTTTGCATCGCGGCACTCGCTGCTATATTTTACAAAGCAAGTATTGTAAAGTCACTTCAGGAGTGACAGTTGAACAGTCAGTTGAAACAGAATTGTCATCGTTGGGTGCAGGCTTTTATTCATTTCATATTGAGGTGCCTGCTGTTTATGTGGGACCTCATCAATCTGACGGTAATTTGATTTCTCTCAATTTGCGCATTGCTCAAATTCATCATCAGCCTGAGTTAACAGGACTTGATCACATTGAGAAGGTCATTGATTCTTGTGTCAAAGAGTGTCAAGAACTTGTCACTAAACCTAAACGTCGTCGCACATCAAAAAAAGATGGTGCTACCACCAAAGAGAAATCTTAAGTATTGTAGTCAGTTAGTATGTAGTGAATGTGGAAAACGCGGCCTTGCGCGTTATGTTCAAATAAAACATTGTCATCATGTTGTATGTATCTTTTGTTATGTAAAGGACAGACATCCTTGTAAAGTTCCTGCTCAATGTATTATTTTGTAATGAAGTCTTTGATATTGTAGGTTGTCATCTTCATAGACAGTGAGGGAACACCCATGCAGGAATTGAGTGCTGTTGCAATCAGAGAAAGTGATCAAACTGTTGTTAGTGTATATCATAGATTTGCCTACTGTCCTCCACACAAAGACGAATGGTCACGACGTCATGTGCATGGACTTGATCCTTCTATTTTGATTCATATTGGATTTGTAAATGAAACGTATTTGATAAGTGATTTCAAACGGTGGCTGTCAGGTTTTCATATTGTTAAAATATTAGGAAATGATTCTGAACGAGAAGCAGCAACACTTCAGTTGCATATTGATAATTTATATTTACCATGTTGGGTAGATCGTGTAAGACAAGACTATCATATGCATTGTGATCAAAAGAAGTTTAGAGATGAAATGATTTTTGACATGGCTATATGTTTCGGTGAGAGACATCACCTGTACAGACCACCATCTCATTTTAATACTAGAAATAAAGCTACCTACATTGCAAAACTCTCTTCACGCTCGCATTGTAGTCTCTATGACGTTTATGAACTGTATCTATATTATTGTCAACGGCATGGGTCTATGTAAAACATGTTTTTACTCCTTGTGAATGAATGATGATCATTATATGAAGTGTATTCTGTACTTGTGAATTTTGTCTGGATTTGAATAAACTTACAGTGGAACATGATTGTTATTTCTGTTTTTTCATAATGGAAGTCATTGAAGCAATGTGAAATCTATAGTTACAACGTTTATGATGGCGCATCGTACCTTAAGTAACCACGTGTCATTTGACACTTGATCAACAAGGATTCGATGGATTTTTACAAGATTGGAAACTTACATTTAAAATGAAGATGAATGATATGAAAGTAGTGCTAACTGAAGGCCTTCCTCTCTTCAAAAGATTGATGGAGAGTTTACAACCTCAAGATGTAAAGGGTAGACTCGTTGCTTATATAGAGTTGAAAGATTTACAGAAACCACTTCGTTTTGGATCTCATTGCACAGAATGGATTACTCTTATTGATCAATTTTATGGTCGTCATATGGAGAAAATAATAATAATAATAATATTTATGGAGAGAATAGTAGAGACGTTGGAAGGAAATGCATACGTTGTTAAACATATCATGATTCAACTGAGTGTGTTTACATCCACGACTTTGTTTGATGCACATGAGTCATTGCGCTTTGTGCATTACTATCAGGCTCTTTGTTAGATAAATGAATGCGCCTTTGTTCGAGAAAAGGGGCGTGTCATAACATGAGTCATTGCGCTTTGTGCATTACTATCAGGCTCTTTGTTAGATAAATGAATGCGACTTTGTTCGAGAAAAGGGGCGTGTCATAACATGAGTCATTGCGCTTTGTGCATTACTATCAGGCTCTTTGTTAGATAAATGAATGCGCCTTTGTTCGAGAAAAGGGGCGTGTCATAACATGAGTCATTGCGCTTTGTGCATTACTATCAGGCTCTTTGTTAGATAAATGAATGCGTCTTTGTTCGCTAGAAGGGGCGTGTCACTCAAGTCTTTGTGAGGACTAGAACGACTTTGTAAGGGGGAAGGTTTCCACCCACGCAGTCAAAAGTTCACGTGCGATAACTCTTTGTCACATAACAAAGACAGGGAAAACGTGAAAAGGGAAACGTATGTGATTGGAGCTAGGTCTGCTTATAAAACGGACGACTGAGCTCATGGCAATCATTTCCGTCCTTGCGCTAACCATGCAGTTGCTCGAAGCCATCAACTCCTCTGCTCTTGCACTGGGTACACTGAACTCCCTTACTTTAGCATCGGGTAAAAATGCTTTCAATCAAAAGATAACTCATCATGGAGAAGCCGTGACCATAAAAACTCCAAGTCATCGGATAGATTATCTAAAGGTTATGTCAACAAGGTATGGACTGGCCGTGTGTGTGCCGTTAGACTATTGGACGCGGTTACAATTCAATACTCTTGAAACATTCCTGAAAGGTGTTTTTCGATGGACGGAAGGGATGTTTCTTTCAATGTATCCATCGAACTAAAATGACTATAAGGAAACACCCCTTTCCGTCGTATCAGACTGTCACTTATGTTGGGATAGTCTTTCCTCAAATGTTGAGTGAGGGGAAGTGTTTCTAAATTATTAGCCAACGCGGCTAAGGAAGAAGACATAAACTGGAAACTGTCTAGAAACTTTATGTCATAGAAGACAGGCTTCCCCTCCTTCGTCTTATCGACCTGGACTTTAGCAGTGATGCACATAAATTTTTCCTTACTTTGTGCAATCACTTTGGATGACCAGGATTTCATTTTACCGAATCCATGGCGAATGATAATGTGAGCATCATAACATTTAAAGTTATGGAAGATGACGGGGAGCGTTCGCCGTTTGAGCCTAAGTTTCATATTGCATTTACTGTATAAGGCAGACCTAAATTTACCACTGAGATGGCAATGGTCCCTCACTTTCTTATGTTGCTGATCATCAAAGGATGAACAGCAGCGGGGACATTCCGTGGTCCTATCAAATTTGAATTTATCGGCTTCTGTGAAGCACATGGGTTTCCTAGTCAGCTCCGTTTCATACCGTTGATGAAAACGGGCTTTCCTATCTAAAAAGTTGAGGAAGTTTTCAACGCACTCCTCGGCTTGCCACACATGCATCTTATTTTGATTCCTATAATATGGATGCCAAACTTCATAGCAGGCAATGGCTGCTGGCTCATGACTTAGGTCTTCTTGTTCAATATAACATTCAATGTCCGCATAGATGGTACATATGGGACTGAGCTCATTGCCGTTTTCTTCATATCTATAAAATTTATCTTTGGGCATGACTTCCATTTGAAGTTTACCCTGAGAGCACCACTCGTAATGCTGTTCAAAAAATGGTTTAGATGTGAAACGCCGTGTGCAGCGATCACAGTAGTAGGAATTATCCTTATAGGTTGCTTGATGATGGTATAACTTTGAAATTTTAGGAATGCCACAATAATGCCATTCTGGGTGCTTGTCGCTATAGACTAGGAGATTGACAACCCGGAAAAAGTTACTTTGGCGATTATTATACCTAACGCCCTTCAGACCTTTTTCCCAGAGATGGACGACAATCTTAATGCTATTCAATTTTTCAAATTGGGCGATGCCTTTAAAATCTAATGTGTTGACATCTAACCCGTCAAACTTAAGCTCATCCTCCCATTCACAATACTTGGTGACTCTTTGACGATGCATACTTACATCATTATAGTGAAGAATGGAGAGGACGGCATACTTGAAACACTGGGACTGACACTCTACATTCATGACAGCCTTTTTGTCAGCCAGTGCTTTGGGGAGGGTGAAACAACCACTCCCTTGTAAATTTTCTAAAAGATTGATTTTGATGTCTACCTTCTCTATCCCATCAAAAACCAGACCGCTGTCTCTTTCATTAAATTTATTTAAGTTGCTGACGAGATAGGTCGCATGTCTCTCTATCCACTCGTTTACATCACCTATGAGATCAGCAACACAGGAGGCTATCCTAATGGTCACAGTGGACTCTACTTCTCCCGTGCTACTGTCTACCTTATTGAAACGAGCAGTGAGATAGAACATACCCTTAAGTAAAAATCTATCTAATCTCGCCAACAGTTGATGAATTAAGCCTATATTATTCATCAAGAAAGGATGAATATCTTGTGCAGCTTCAGAGCTTTCTAACTCAGTCGCGAACGAGCCTCTCAAGGGAAAACTTGCTCAGCCTTAGAGTGACGTTGTTGTCAGTGTAAAGCTCAGTGGAATGTGTGTGACAGAGTGTGTGCGAAGAAAGAACAAGCTCTGTAGGAAAGGTCTTCTGACACGAAGAACAGGAAAAGCCGACGTGCGATGAAGGATGCTCCCTACCTAATGACGTTGGTGGTTGCCTCACACTGCCACAGGAACCGCCTTCGATGTGGACTCGCAAGTTGGTGCTGTTGTAGAACGTACGTCCACAACCTTCACACTTGGGCCGTTGAGGGATGGGTCGACGCTTTCCTCCCCTGCAGGCATGGCCAGCGGTGTGACGTCTCACATTGTAGGCTGAGGCGAAGACCCTGTCACACCGCTGGCATCGAAAGTCCTCCTCTTTGACTTCCATCTCCCTCTCCTCTCCGACGATCTCCAACTCCTCCTGCTCCAACAGTCTCTCCACCGACTTGACGGAGAGGAGAGGGAGTTCGGCCGCTGCTGCAGGTGGTGGTGGCGATGCAGGGATGACGGGACGGGAGGGAACGTCGCCGTCCAGGAGGTAGGCCGCCAGATCTGTTGAGAAAAAGAGAAAAGAGATTAGTAACATGATCATCATTTCAAGTTTGAAGTCTTATCCCCCTTTTCCCAATCACGGATACTTACCATCTAAGGACTGCAACTCCGGCAACACCGATGGACGCGGAAGAGGTACGAGAGGGACGCCAGCCGAGGGTGGAAGGGTCCTGGGCCTCGGTGTCGGAGGGATGTGCTGGCGAGGAGCAGGGACTGGCACAGGGACGGGTGCAGGGAGCGGAGGTGGTGGAGGTGGGGCGATGACGATGCCCGAGAGAGGGGTTGCACCTTGGGCGGAGGTAGATGGACGGGAAGGTAGGGCCGGAAATTCGTCATTAAATCTCCGCCTCGCGGCTTCCTCCCACTTCTTCATATTCGCCACGTCTGTAGAGAGGAAAGAGAGATGAGATTAGAGGTTGCGGAGACAACAATGATGGAGAGCAAGCTATACGAATACAGAAGTGCTAAAACATGACATTCCAACTCTCATTGGTGAGGGTACTTACACTTTCCAAGCCGCTCGTAAGCTTGCCCGATTGCTCCTTGGGGGACGGGTTCCCCATTACGAATGCATTCATGCACTGAAAAAGAATGACAGCAAAGATGAGCAGAGGTAAATTTGGATTCGGTTTAAATATGAACAAAATAAGGGAAGGGCTCTTGATTTTAATGAGGATGACTACCCTAATGATGTTAGTAATAGAGTCAATCTTGATAAAAATACTTACATTGCTCGATGGTGGCCTTCTCCATCTCAGCAGCAATGCGGTAATTTTCAACTTTGTTGAATTCCATTTTCTTGGTAGGATGTAGTGGATTAATTGTTAAACTTCAATCACTGAAAAGGAAAATGAGAATCGTTTCATTTGCCTAGTCAACGTTTATCATGGGAACAATCATTGAAGTGACATCTAATGAATTACATTTCACTCTACTCCATATCATAAAGACTAACCTTTGTCGAATGGCTGAAGTACTCTGACCTGGCGAGAGAAAGTGTCACGTTGAGTATGAAGTCGAACGCCCAACATGAGCAACGGCTCAGAGGTTTCGGTCTAACAAACGACGAACAACCCGTGCAACACAATCCCTCTACGGCAGTACCCATCGTCCCGAAGGAACGCTCGAGCAAAGGAGGTATTACAGCGATGATATGTTTTATGAGCAGAAGATGTGATAGCAAGAGACTACATGAAAACAACCTGATAGCAGGAGCTCACCGACACTCACCTTGTGAAAGATAAATGTGAAGAGCAGAGCTGGTGCACTGCCTTTTATAAGATTTTCCTAAGCGATGAATGGATGAGACCTCTCGTCCAATCACAGACGAGCTAGAGTTCCCGATGTGCGCACGCACATTTGTAACACCTTATTGAAATCGTCTTAGGCAAATATGTTGTTTAGCAATAGACTCAAGCATGGCACCTGAAGTCAATACATTGAAGCATGTGATGATTGCACGATTCGTTTTCATCAAGAGAGCTTCGGAAGCTTAATACAAGATTACATCCTTGAGTTTCAAAGGGAGGAGACAGAATTGGAAGCATGTTTAGACTACACACGAAAAATATTTACGGAGTTGATATCCTATTTCAAAGACAGTATCATCAAGGCTCACTTAATTGCACATGTCAATTACATTCATTTTCCACATGGTGAAGAAGTGGAAAGTGTTGATTTTCAATTTCGTTCCTACGGACAAGAATATGTTACTGATGCTTCTGAGTTTTATACACGACATCTGTGGAAGATTATTTCTCGGATGGACAACTTTCATGGTTACGGCGATCATTTGCTTCTGAATAAAATAAACCATATTGTCATTGCTATTAGTAAAGTGGGTTTAAATGATGTTAAATCAAAGACCAAATAAAGTATTTTCCATGACACTTGTGTTGTGCTAAACTTTCTAGCGCTGTGGTGAACACTGTTTTCATATAACATTCTAAACTCTCAGTCTTACTGCAGTAGAAAACTGCTTTTAGTAAACCTGATGAAGCTAATCTAACAGTTATGGAGTTTGAATTTTTTAATAGGGAAACATTTGACAACTGTCTCCAATAAAACTTTCTAACACTGAAAGTAAGTTACAAGACAATCTACACTGTGCAGTAAAACCTTTTCGATAAAACTTTCTAGTGCTGTGATGAGTTCGGTCAGTCATGCAACTTCGATGATTAAACTTTATTTTCACAAACGTGCGTCGCGGTGAAAAACTAGTTGACTACACTAACGCCTGCATTTCATGACATGTGTGTTTCATAAAACGTCATGATCAAACTTTTCTAACTATACATCAACCTGTGTTGCAGAAAAACTTTTACAAACCATGATACACTTTCTGACGACACTCACGAATAAACGTCATGATCAAACTTTACTTTCTCAAACGGGTGTCGCGGTAATATTATTTGACTACACTAACTTTGCTTCTACAAACCATGATACACTTTCTGACGACACTCACGAATAAACGTCATGATCAAACTTTTCTAACTATACATCAACCTGTGTTGCAGTAAAACTTTTACAAACCATGATACACTTTCTGACGACACTCACGAATAAACGTCATGATCAAACTTTATTTTCACAAACGTGTGTCGCGGTAATATTATTTGACTACACTAACTTTGCTTCCACAAACCATGATACACTTTCTGACGTCACTCACGAATAAACGTCATGATCAAACTTTACTTTTACAAACGTGTGTCGTAGTAAAATTATTTGACTACACTAGCGCTTACATTTTATGACATATGTGTTTCATAAAACGCCATGATCAAATTTTCTAACTATACATCAACCTGTGCTGCAGTAAAACTTTTGTACGACACTGACAAGAGCTTGTTCACTAGCGAAGAGAGAAATCTGTGGTGTGTTGCGTGTGGCGCAAGGGTGGCCTCCCATTTCATTCCATTCATCATTTTTCTTCCCCTCTGCATTCCATATCCGAAGATACGTGGCGGGCTTGGGACCGCTTTAGCTGCATTAGAAGGTTGGCCCTTAAAAGAGCCCATGGGTCGTTCTCCGTCCACCGACACTCTCACTTCTGCAAAAACTCTGAAAGAAAAAGAATAGGAGATTAGAGGCGGCAAGGAAATGATCATGTTGAGGAAACTTACTGGGCAACTTCTTCCGAACTTTTCGGACGACGAAGTCCTCGAGCTCTCCAGTGATGTTCATATTCATATGTAGACACCGGACTCCGTCGCTCTCATAGCATTGCTGAGTCACATTGGGGTCGTCGGTGATTGTGGGGACGTCACATATATTATTTTGGAAGAGGGGAAGATGGACTTCATACACTCTTCTTTTTCTACTCTTCAAACACTCATGCAGTCGCTCAACTTCACACGCCAACCTCTTATTTATGCCCTTCACCTCCGCCGTCTCCTTCACCACGCTTCGCATCCGCTCTATCTCTTCATCCTTACTCGACAAACTCGCCTGCAAACTCTCCACCAAACCTGCCTTCCTCATCAACTCGCTCCTTTCCGCCATCCATTCCTTCTCCTTCTTTCTCATGCTCTCCAACCCTCCCCTCGTTGCCCTATACCCCTCAACCTTCACCGTCAACTCTTCATTCTCCTTCAAAACCTTTCTATTAACACTTTCCAACCCCATCATGCGATCCTTCATCCTTACAAATGCCTCTGCATCATACTCCGCTTCCCGCCGTGGCGATGACGCTGCCATCGGCTTACCCACTTCCTTCCCCTCAAGATCACCGATATCCCCAAACAAATCCTCAATCACCTTATCCAAATCAACATCAACCTTCTTGTTCATTTTCGCTCTCAACTCAACTTCCTCACTCGAACGCTCATCACTCGCCTTCCTCACCACTTTCTCCCCAACCACGTCCTCAATCGTTGCCACCGCCTTCCTCACCTCTTCCCTTTCCAACAACTCTCCCTCAAACCACGCCTTGAATCCTACCATAGCTATATTGCCACTTGGATACTCGTTTTGATCCTTAATAAACGTCACCTCATTCCCTTCCCCACATACCACCCGATGATGCACGCACACTCTCAACAACACCTCTCTCATATGCGCGTCCACCGTCCCCTCTTTCATGTGCTTCTTCAGCTCACTGCCTCTGGCAATCTTGCCGCAACTGCATTTGCCAACAAGCATTCTAGCATTGCCTGATTTCGTCATGATAATTCTGTAAAGATAGAGTAAAATTTGATAGCAAGTGTTTATAGGATACTACTTGCTGATATGCATTGAAAGACATTTGATAGCAAACGTTGGAATAAAATCGTCAACCAAATTTAAAGAGTATGATTCCTAGTTTTATCCTAAATCCCAAAGTTTGATAGCAAACCTTGTCAGAGCACTCACCGTTCGTCTTGCAACTTAAAACAGGAGTGAAGACTAGAGAAAAGTCGCGGTTTATATACCCAGCGAGCACAAAGCCATGATTCAGACTTTCCTTATTTGGTCATGCTTTTGACATGACAACAGCAGTTTTACCATGTATAGGCATCGGCAGTCACAGTGCTTTCCGTTACCAACTCCCAACACAAAGACGGATTCCCCTATGACGCGAAAAGGTTTGACGTCAATGCTTGCAGTAACCGTCCCATTTTTACCAAGTTACAATGACAAACGATAGACGTTGCCAAGCCTGAGTTACTGAGGCTAGACGAAGAAGGCCTGATAGCAAGCCAGCAACCGTTTGGGTGTTAAGCTCTTGAATCCGCTACAGGCATTACTCACAGGGGATCTTATCCCAGCTCCAAGGCCTCGACCCACAAATCCAACCTCGAGCGGACAGAGCGTGCGTCATATCACTGTGTTGGTATCCGGGCCCCAATATTGACATGAAAACCGGTGGAGTTATTTACAAGAGGAAACGACCCAAGTCACAGAGACTCATAAACGACTGCTTTTTATTCAAAAACTTTAATTATTATCATTAAATACGAATTTAAATTTTTCAGTATTTTAGTACTACTCATAAAACGTTTATAAAAAAACGTCACCTAAAAAAAATATGTTCATAAAACGTCACCTACAGCACAGCAAGAGCTGTCAAATGTTTTTTGAATCAAGTCTAAAGGACTTGTATAAGCAAAGTTATAGCCGTTTGAAGATTTCGGCCTACTATCATCAAATGGTCAGTCATGCTATACTGACTAACCTATAAGTCTGACACCTTAGCTGATATCAGCAATGGAAAGTCAGAAGTCCGATATCGGAACTCAAGAGAAACGACTTACCTGCAGTCAGTTTCTCAACTTAGTGAAATTCCTCTCCCGATCCCGTTCTTATATACTCTGTGAATATGCAATCGGCAATCCATGCAGGGGGGGTTAAAACATTATTTGCTACAAATTTGACGCTGATTCCAAATCTGGTCTCTGATTTCCCGTCCGAGGCTTGCTTCACCCGCTAGAGCGATTTTCATAAAAATTCTAACTCTGTCGTTTTTTCGTCAATGTCCAAAATTTCAATAAAGTCTCACCTCTAAACGAAGGCAGATACGAACAAGCCATGTTTTCCACTGAATTTGTCTCACTCCCAGCTTTCAAACGAGCTATTGCACGACTTTCTGCGATGTCTACAACCAAAGTTGGAAATTTGGTAGGAGGGGGGTTAGCACTTCTTCTCTCCGATTGAGTTGGGAAGACGTTCCTAGACCCAAAAGTGGCCAAAACGTCCGAATTTGCACTCCATTTTCCCATCCGAGCACTCCTTCATACCGAAAAATGGACTTTCTCATCCTAAAACCTCCAAAACCTGCCTTTTCCAACTCTGACGTTTTCCTGCCATTTTCCTTCCTCAACCCAGGTAAATTAGACCAAACTGAGCTTTCTACTACATTTTTCTCACTTTTAGCTTTCAAATGAGCTATTGCACGACTTTCTACCATCACTGGAACCAAAGTTGGAAGATCGTTGCCGAGGGGGGGGGTCAGCACTTCTTCTCTCCGATTGAGTTGGGAAGACGTTCCTAGGCCCAAAAGTGGCCAAAACGTCCGCATTTGCACTCCATTTTCCCATCCGAGACCTCCTTCATATCGAAAAATGGACTTTCTCATCCCAAAACCACCCAACCCCGCCTTTTTCCAACTCTGCCGTTTTCAGAGATTCTACTCCTTGCTGCTGCTCCTTCCATCCTTCCCCAACCAACATTTCACGCAAGTAGTAAGTAAATCTACACCACTGGACCGCGCAAGATGGCCGTCGACCGACCTCCCCCCTACTGTCAGACTAGGGCGTCGGCCCTAGTCCGCCACATCGTTGCTTCGAGTCCGACTCCCCCCTGGAACGACGGCGTTGCCAGAGGTTGTTCGTGGTGCGCTCTCCAGGTTGGCGTGGTGTGCCGGCCAGGTTGGCGTGGTGTGCCGGCCAGGTTGGAATGGTGGAATTTCGGTGCGAGACCACTCCCATCGTGTTTCTCGTCAAAAATTGGGTTAACAAAATTTTTTCAAACCCCCCCCCTCGGCAGCGATCTTCTAATTTTGGTTCTAGTGGATGGATTTTGTCTTATAGATACTCATTTGAAAGAGGAGAAAAAAACTGCTCAATGACATTTTTGTTGCGAGTCAATCCGATCAGCCGTTCAAAAGTTAGAGCTGTTACAAGATTTCACGTCGGACCTCACCTGAAAAAATCCTAAGTGTCAGAGTGACTTTGTATGGGAAAAATTTTTTTCCAAAGTGTCGAATTTCGACCTGGGACCCTGACCAAAGTTTGTTTCATCAAATTTCACCGACCCCCCCATCGGCACCGATCTTCTAATTTTGGTTCTAGTGGATGGATTTTGTTATATAGATACTCATTTGAAAGAGGAGAAAAAACTGCTCAATGACATTTTTGTTGCGAGTCAATCCGATCAGCCGTTCAAAAGTTAGAGCTGTTACAAGATTTCACGTCGGACCTCACCTGAAAAAATCCTAAGTGTCAGAGTGACTTTGTATGGGAAAAAATTTTTTCCAAAGTGTCGAATTTCGACCTGGGACCCTGATCAAGGTTTGTTTCATCAAATTTCACCGACCCCCCATCGGCAGCGATCTTCTAATTTTGGTTCTAGTGGATGGATTTTGTCTTATAGATACTCATTTGAAAGAGGAGAAAAAACTGCTCAGTGACATTTTTGTTGCGAGTCAATCGGATCAGCCGTTCAAAAGTTAGAGCTGTTACAAGATTTTAGGTCAGACCTCAGATTTGACGAAAAAATCCTAAGAGCCACTTAGTATGGACAAAATTTTGAAAATTTTTCCAAAGTGTCACATTTCGACCTGGGACCTTTACCAAGACATTTTTCATCAAATTTCTCCGAATGGTAGGGGGGTCAGTGAAAAGTGATGAAAAAAGTTTTGGTATGGGTCCCAGATTGAAATTCGGAAGTTTTAAATTTTTCAAAATTTTCACCACACTGGAGCTCCCACACTTAGGAATTTTTTCACTTGTGGCATGTTACATGGCCATGTGCTGACCCACCCACTTCCCGTGGTCATGTGAGAATGGCTCAGGTGTCATATGATAGAGAATGATGAGACAAATCATTTGCAACAAACCGCATGTCGCTACGATGAATACTTTCGGAGATAGAGCCATTTTAAGTTTTCTTCTGAGCATATATAAACCCCCGGCAACGTAGGTCTGATCACTTCATCGAAATTGAGGTAAGCGACGGTCGTCGCTCTGAGCTCCCGATATCGGGTGTTTCAAAGGACTCTATCTTTTGAAGTAGGCAAGCTATCTTCTTACTTCAAAGTTTGAGTGATAGAGTTTGATTATGTCTTTACTACTGATAAAATTTTTTAAAAGTAGTATGAGTAGTAAAATGCGGAATTTTTTAAAAATTCTTAATTTTCAGTTTTTTCAAAGTTTTAACATGTAGTCTAAGGTTTTCAAGTATGCTGAGTTCAAATCTGCTATCAGATTTGAAATTTAACTAAGTCTAAGGCAGCTTTGAGGGGCCAGATCCAGGCTACCGATCACTACCCTTGACTCGGCGTTGCTGTTACCACTTCGGGGCAGTGACAATGATGTCTTAAGCTGTAAATAGCGGGTATCGGGGAAGATCTTTCACTTCCCTAGTGATCGGTACAAGGCCTTCGGGCTGTAGACGGGATCGAGTGTCACTCACTATACTCAAATCTATAATTCGTCACTAAGTGTAATGCTTTAGGAATATGACTGTACTACATGATTCCAAACTTATACAATTTTCATTATCTTACAGTTAACCATGGTAAACGACAAGAATCGCAAGTTCCATATAAAAATGTGTATATGTGGGCGAATCAATCGCAGTGCGGACGCCAAGGCACATGTTAAGAAGGCGGGCACTGACCACATGATTATCCTGAGTAGGGTTGCGTGTGTGAAATGTAGGGTGTTGAAGGGAGTTGAGGATGAGGTGAAGTTTTACCGAGTGCATGCTGATTGTGTTGGAGGTTTGGTGAATGACCATCGATTCACCAAGTTGATTGTTGAAGAGAGGGAGCGAATGTTGAAGATAGAGCGAGTCGCCAAGGTGGAGAATGTTGTGGAGAGTGATGATGTGAAGAAAGCTGCTGCTTCGTTGGAGGCTGAGATTGAGCGAAAGAGAGTGCTTGAGAGTGATGATGAGGATGATGTGGATTTAGATAGGGAGCGTGTGAGTAAGCGTGTGAGGAAGCGTGTGAGGAAGTTGAGCTCTTCTTCCTCGGAGGTGTCCAACATAGTTGTTGAGGACCCCCGCAGAGCTCATCTTCCCCAAAAGTGAAGAGTGGTGGGATTTGCGTGCAGTCGGCGAGGTGAATGAAGGATGTAGAAATAAGGCATGTGTCGTAGCAGATGGCACATGATTTGTTAGTAAATAAATATGAAAGTTTGAAGAAGGTGAAAGACGAAGTCGTGAATGATTTGGATGAGTTGAAAAAGAAGGATCTGAAGTCGAAGGAGGTAGCGGATGAGAATATCCGAATGAGGCGTAGTGTGACAGATTTGAAGAAGAAGACGCGACAGTTGGAATGATGACTGTGAGAAGAGGGCGAGTGCTGCAGAGAGAAGAATGAGAGATGCAGAAGCGAAGTTTGAGGAGATGATGAAGGAGATGACTGTGTTGAGAGCGAGGAATGTTGAGTTGGAGAGGAATGTGGCTCGGCGGGGTGATGAGAGACAGGCGTTTGAGAAGTTGGAGCGCATGAGGGATTAGTGGAATCGTTTGAATGAGGATAGGTTGTTTGAGTTTCACATCTCTATTCGGGATAATCATCTGGACGGTCAGGTCATTGTAAATAAAGAACTTGATGACTCGATCATCTGCTATAACGGGCACCCCCAAAAGAAATGCCTACACGTCACACTCCGAATGCGTGGGCACTTGACCGCCTTTTCTGTGAGGAAGCGCGCGAAACTACCCAAGGATGGCTAACTTGGTAAGTGAAAAGCAAATGAGATAGTATATCCTATTCTAATACATATCATTTTCATTGCAGATCTTTTCCCTGCCTTCACCACTCCCGAGAACGAACCAGCGGCTCTCATAAGGGCCACCAAGGGGCAAGACATGATAGAACCTCCACGCGGTTTGCCCTGGGCAGTCTTCAGACTGGCGAATACTATCATTAAGTTGAATCTGCTATCAGTCAACTTGAACGTTGCAAGTGAAGTTCGGTGTAATACTTCCTTTCGACGGGCGTTCCTGTAAAGGGCGGCGGTGAAACCCGTAGCCATGTATACCGCAAGGGACATTCGGCAATGGTCAATCTTGTTAAACCTCTCTGCGTCATGTTTGCAAGTGATTGCCTCTGTCTCAACGCAGTGTGCATTCGCGCCAGGGTGACATTTAGCCAACTGTCGAAGGTTGCCTTATAAACTTTCCATTGCATACGTTATGAGAACCATGAGTTCTACCTGTCTCTATCAATGAGACGAATTGATGAATGGAATGAAATGGGAGGACACTCACGCGCCACACGCAACATAACACACTTCTCTCTTCCGCAGTCTAACAAGCTCTTTACACATGGATCGCAGTCGATTGCTATCCCAGAATAATGTAAGCTATCTTAATTTTATTTAACACTATTTCATTTACCATCATCGCCCATATGAGATGTTATAAGATTTACAAGTTAAACTAAGCGTGCTACTATTTCCAAATGAAAACGCATACATGGTTAAATCATCCACTTAAGCCCCATCCGTAGTCTAACAAGCTCTTTACACATGGATCGCAGTCGATTGCTATCCCTGTATCAGAAGTGTAAGCTATCTTAATTTTATTTAACACTATTTCATCTACCATTATCACCCATATGAAATGTTATAAGATTTGCAAGTTAAAATAAGCGTGCTACTATTTCCAAATGAAAAAGTATACATGATTAAATCATCCACTGAAGCCCCATTCAAGTAAGTCAGTATGAAAGCAAAGATAATACGAAATAAAAATTTATTATGGCATGTATTTCAAAAGGTCTTCATCGTCAATATCGTCCCAGAGTCTGGCTTCACACAGATCAAAAAAACAGTTCACTTGCTTCAATCGTTCTTCTACCGCGAGCCTCACTTTGTCGATGTACTCCCACTCCGCCATAGTTCGTGGCTGGGAGTTAGGGGTGTACCATTCCCATAATTGATGTAGGAATTTGGTGCTGGTGATCTCCATCACATCATCAGTATCGTACTGCAGATACTTCCACCTCACGCCTGTTAAGTCGGGACACTCCTTCTCACATACACTCTCCTCTTCGTCGTCCGCTGGTAATGTCAACTTTCTAATGTTGTCGAGTCGGTATACTTTCTCCACCTTCCCCTTCGTTGGAGCGTTTGGTGCAACGAGCGCCTTTGGCGATGAGCATGGAGAAGAGAACTCCAATGTAGTGTTCGGTGTTGTCGGAGGGCTTGTCATGTTGACTGTGAATAATAACTTTGAAATGTTTTCTAATTCTTAAGTATAAACAAGCAACCAATCAGAATGAACAGCTAATGAATGATGAATATGAAAGTATATATGCAAAGTGACATTCGTGTCATTTCACTCTGTGTTTGAGACGTGTAAGTGAACTGTTCTCTAGCGAATTCTATATTTGAGGCGTACAAGTGAACTGCTCTCTAGTAAATTCCAAATTTGAGACGTATTATTTGAGTGAAGTCTCTATCTAGTTGAAGAATCAATCTTAAACATAATTTCCTTGAAATGGTAAGTTGAAGATTTCCTCTCTCATCTCCCTCAAACGTGTGGCTAATAGCATCTTCCTCAATTTCAGGCATCTACTTCATCACCAAAGCCCTCCCTTCTCGAGGAAAGTTTAGAGCTGTTGAGTGAAGGTAGGTTGTAACAATACACTGAGACTTTAACAGAGATGATAGAATGATTTCTCTTTCAGGTGATGTTAGTTCCAGCTCAGGACTCTCGCGACAAGGCAAAGAGTGGGAATGTGCTGACTGCGGACATATTTTTACAAGGAAGCACAGTCTCCTTCGACACATCAAACAACGTGTGTGTCAACGCAAAGCGGCATCAATCTCCGGAGATGAAGTTGATTCTGACGATGACATCTCCTTTCCTTGTGATTTGTGCCCTCTTTCTTTCGATAACCCCTTTCAGCGATCTTCGCACAGACATCAACACACGCATGCAAATGATCACTACACCAACGGTACCTCTACAATCTCCCTCATTAACGTTTCCCATAGTCATTTAGTACGCGACTACTGCATGGAGTCCAATACTCAAATAGTAGATTTTCCTGAGTGGATCCTTCAAAATTCTAACATTATCGAAGCGCTCTTCAACAATTTAGACAATTTTAGAATGAAGGCGCTCATCTACCTCAAACTAAAATATATTAGAATAGATTTTCAAACGGGTCAAGTGACGGAGAGAATACAGTTTCATGTTCCTTCCTCTTCCGCAACCGAAGTTGTAGACTGCGAGTCTTGGGTAAATTTCCATATTCAATGTTTAAAATCAAATGTAGATAAGTTCAATCAGCACGACAGCGCTCTCATTTTTGATGGCGTGGGCTCAGCCATGTTCAAAATTTCCCTATTAGAAAGTCATGCAGCTCGAGGCACATTTAAACTACCAAAAACGTTGTATAATAAGAAAGCTGTCATCAATGTCGATTGTAAATCGCAGTGTTTCAAATATGCCGTCCTATCCATACTCCACTATAATGATATCAACGCGCATCGAGATTGCACCTATAGCTATAGACAGTGGGAGGATGAACTAGACTTTGAAGGTTGTGATAGTGACAACATGAAAATCAAAGATGTAGAAACGTTCGAGAAACATAATCAGATTAACATTGTAGTTCACGTGTGGGAGAAGGGGTTGAAGGGTGCCCGCTATAATTCACGTTCAACTTGTTATGAACGTGTAGTCAACCTCTTATTAGTAAAACAAGATGATAGCGAGGAATGGCACTACTGTGGTATTCCCAAAATCTCTCGCTTGTATACACACTTGGGACACTCTAAAAGTGGTGAACATTTTGTATGCGACCGCTGCATCCGCTCCTTTTGGAGTAAACATAAATTTCTAAGTCATTATGAATGGTGCAATCGGGGTAAATTACAAATGGAACGCATGCCCTAAGACAAACTCTTTTCACATAGAGAGAATGGCGATGAACTAAGTCCTCTTCGTGTCATTTACGCAGACATAGAATGCTATTTCGATGATATCATCCACAAGCCAGCAGCCATATCCTGCTATGAAGTATGGCATGACCATTTCCAAAATAGAAAAAATAAAATGCACGTCTGGCAAGGTGAGGATTGTATTTACCAATTCCTGCAATTCCTCGAACAGGCTGTAAAATTTCAACAAAAGTATGATGGTGAACTCTATCGCAGATCATTGCATATGACAGCAGATGATCAAGCAAAATTTGATAGTTGCAACGTTTGCCTCAAATGTTGTAAAACATTTGATGATGATAAGCTTAAGAAAGTGCGCGACCATGATCACATCACTGGTAAATTTAGAAACGCACTCTGTTCAAAATGCAATTTTTCACTTAGGATGAAACGGCGTACATTACCCGTCATTTTCCATAATTTCAAGGGCTACGACAGCCATATGATAATAAAAGGAGGTTTAGGTCAAATGAAAGAGTGGAAGTTTGATGTAATAGCACAAACGAAAGAGAAGTTTATGGCCATGACAGCAAAAGTGCCTGTCGATAAAACTAAAGAAAATAAGACGGTCTATTTTGATATAAAATTTTTAGATTCCTACCAATTTATGACTGCATCACTGGCCTCTCTCGTACAAAATCTAAAGTCTCTTCTACTAACACAAAATCTTAAGAAACAATATCCAAATCTAACCGATGAAGTCATCACACGGAAAGGAGTCTTTCCATATGCATATTTTGATGCGATTAGTAAACTCGGCGAGACTTCTTTTCCACCCATAGATAAATTTAAAAATGATTTGACCGGTGCAGAATGTGAGACCGAAGACTATGATCATGCACAAGATGCATGGATAAAATTTGACTGCCATACATTTGGCGAATATATGATTGCCTATCTTAAGTTAGATGTATTTTTGCTGGCTGATGTATTTCAGGAGTTTCGACGAGTGGCATTAGAAGAAGATAAGTTAGATCCCGTCCACTTTGTCAGTCTGCCAGCCATGTCCTTTAAATCAGCCTTTAAAATGACTGGTGAGACCATTCATCTCTTACAAGACCCCGAGATGTATAATTTATTTGAGCGAGGAATACGCGGTGGTCTCACATTTGTAAATAAACATCATATAAAATCTGAAACAGTAGGTGATGATCATATCCACCTAAAGTTCTATGACCAAAATAATTTATATGGCAGTTCACTGTCTAAACCACTACCTCATTCCGAGTTTAGTTGGTTAAAACAAAATGAGCTTGAGTATTATTCCAACCCTTCAAACATACTGAAGATTCCAGATGAAGGTGATTGGGTATATTATTTTGAAGTGGATTTCAATTATCCAAATAGCATTAAAAATAAAACTGCTGATTTCCCACTCGCACCTGAATCTGGTGAAGTGACTGAAGATATGTTTTCACCATTCATGTCACAATTTCATGATAACTTAAGAGAGTGTGGACAGCCAAGGTATAAACCATGCCGCAAACTTTTACTCACCCAATATGATAAGAAAAATTATCTCGTGCACTTCTGCATACTAAAATTCTATTTAGAAATGGGCATGCTTCTAAAGTCAGTTCACCGCATCATCAAATTTAGACAGAAAGCCTTCCTCAAACCATATATTGATAGTAACAGCCAGAAACGTGCACTAGCCCAAAATAATTTTGAAAAGGATTTTTATAAGTATAAGAATAATAGTCTATTTGGTAAGACGATGGAGGATCTTAGAAAACGCATGAACTACAAACTAGTCATTGATGATCAAAAAAATCACAAATTGACCTCATCACCTCTTTTCATTGATAGAGACATTATCGATGAGGACCTTGTAGGTGTTAAAATGATAAAATCTGAATTTGAGTTGTGCAAGCCCATCTATATTGGCCAAGCTGTACTAGATTACTCTAAGCTTGAAATGTACCAACTCTTTTATAAAATACTAAAACCATGTCCTCTCGTAAAAGAGGTTCGTTTGTTGGGTGGTGATACAGATAGTTTCTTCTTAGGTATTACCACTCAAAAAGATTTAAATTTTAATGAAGTAGCTAAGTCATTAGGAAAATATTTCGACACATCTAACTACAATCCCACTCATCCACTCTATTCCATACAGAATAAAGCCAAACTTGGTTGTTTTAAGGATGAAACAGCAGGAAAGGAAATAGATGAAATGATTCTCCTCCGCCCAAAAATGTACAGTATGAAATTAAAGGATAGCGACGATAGTATTAAGCGCGCTAGAGGCATATCAAAATCCATTGTTCACAAAATGAAACATCGGTCCTATAAGAAGGCCTATAGAAATAAAAATATAACGTTTGTCAATATGACAATCTTAAAATCTAAGTCGCATGAGATCAAAACTCCTACTTTTAGGAAACGGGCGCTTTCAGCATGGGAGGATAAGAGGTCCTGGTTAGAACATAACATATCTCTTCCACATGGACATCCTGACACAAACATACCACCACCCAAAAGAATTAAACTCACACTACCACATTCAGGAGACGTCTTAGCATAATCATCCTTAACTTAGTATTTTCATGTTGACTTCTGTAGATAAACATTGCTGTTTTATGTATCGCTTTAGATTGCACTTCCTTGTGAATATATGCCTACAGTCAGCCCATTCCTCCTATATCTGTGAAAAGACTTTTTTATACACATATTTTTATTTCAATAAACATATCACAATGACTTCACTTTGTTTTCCGAAACACTAAAGTTACGAGGAATTTAGTATCTTTGGCATGGATGCACTCATGTAGACCATTTGTAATTTTGATAGAAATAGAGGGTATAGTTTGTTTGATAACAGAATGGTAGAAAATAGGTTGAAACATCTTCTCGACTATTCCATATAAAGCATCCTTATCATGAATGAAATCACGTAAAATGTGTTCTTTTTCCTCGCCAACAGAAATAGGTATAATCAAATCACTTTGAATGTAAAGGTGCTGTTCATGTTTATCAAGTGTCATTGGTGTTTCTATACCAATCGCATGCGCAGCAGTAAACATATTTTGTAGCATTGAAAAACCAAAGAGTTTTTTCAAATTTTTACTCAATTGACATTGAATGTCATCACCCAGTTTCAGAACAACGCGTTGATTTTCAATTGAAAACGAAATATGGTGTGTCTTTACATCACATTTACTTTTCATCACATGCTTCAACTTCTGTTGTATATAAGTATTTACTACATGAATGAAGCTTTCAACTGTATGATGTAGACGCGGCATTATATTGATAGCAACTTTGGATTCTTGATAAGACTGGTAAATTTTCTTGATGCAATCACCATAGATGTCCACCCACCATTCATCATTAACTGAATCAGCTTTAGTGTGATATTCATGAGAAGCATACACCACACCGCTTCCAATAATAGGTGTATAATGTCTTACAAAATGACGCAAGGTTGGAGAGAAATAAACTGTAAGTTTGTCATTATATTTCTGAATAATCAACTTATCTTTGTCCGCCATAATTTTCTCTCCATACTTCTTACCCACAGTCTCATTCCATCGTTTTACTAACTCAATAAGTGATAAAGGTTGAACACCACGCTTTTTCAAAATGATGCGTTCTTCACATTCTACAACATCTTCATCAAATATTTTAAATTTATAATGAAATTTGTTGATTCGATTTGAATAAACTTTTTTAACATTTGCAGTAGCAATTGACGTTAGATGTAGTCCATGGCCAAAACCGAGATGTGGATAGAATTCATTATCCAACCTCAGTGTAAGACCTTTAGTAAAAGAATGAAAGCGAAGGAACTGTCTCCCACTTCAATGATAGATAGTAAACTCATAAACTTTCTGATCCTTATTCTTCATGATGGAAGTATTACTACTATTGAACGCCTTAATAATTTTCTCATTCCCAAATGGAGCATAATAATCTGATTTTATCTGAATCCATTCATAGTTCCACTTTCCATCTGACGTTAAATTGTATGGGAACTGGAATACATTATTCATCGTTATTCCATCATGGGTGCGAGGAGTCAATATCATTTCTTCCAAATCATTCACATTTTGAATATTGCTATCATAGCAAATGCTGGAAACACCTACTTCCCATTCACCTTCTAGATGTAGTGAGCGATTTAATTCTACTCGATAGTCTGATGGTTTATTATTAGGAAATTTATTCATAGAAGCATTACTGGGTAAGTAAATTAGAAACGAATCTCTATTTTCACTTTCCATACTAATCACATTGGAAAAACATATTAGCGTACTTTTGCATTAACTCTTCATTCGGAAATGGAGTGTGATACTTGTTACAGCATCTTTATGAAAAGGAATCAACGCACCAGCATCGTCATAAATTGCAATATCAATTTGTGGGATGTAGTTTGATTTCAGCTTTGTATAATGCACTTTCTTGAAAGTATGCTCAGATAAAATACTGCAGCTTTTTGGCTGGTATGGTATCATTGCTAGCAATGGAGCTTCAACATCTCCCACACGTACATCTTCACCAATATTGGAATATATCTGAAAATAGTTAATACGACGCGATAGCGACATGTCTGCGCTAGCTTTGGTTACAGTACCACTTTTAAAGATATTTTGATCAAAACCCAAAATGTCCATTAGAGTTTTATCCATAATTAGTTCAATACCTTTTCCACTTATAGTGAGAGACAAAGTACCTTCTTTTTCAGAAAATGAAATATGTTGCTCATTAATCACTTCATTTAAATAATCTACAACCAATTTAACTGAAGTAATAATGCGAGGCATCAACACTCTTGTTTCATGTAAGATACCACCTAAAGGCTCTACACACTTTCTGTAAAAAGATACGGTCCATTCTGTATCAAATTGATTTGACCTTTCACATGACAAATGTTGCATATCAAATTTTCCATGAACAGCTGCAGAACGATGTCGTAAGAACTGATGAAAATCTTTTGAACAAACTAATACTAGATCATCATCATTTAATTTACTTATTGCAATATGATTAGATGATTTGATATAAGTCAATGTTGCCACTTGTTTACCATCAACTCGAAGGAGATAATTAAATTTCTTCAATAATGTTTCAGGAGTCATGTTTGTCTTTCTTGGCTTAATCACAATTTCTTCTTCACCAACGTCTTCTCATTTTTTGGAATAAGATCTACATAATAAGCTTCCTCTCGATATATTAACTGTTTATGACCACTTGGGTGGTAATTAACGTTATAATTATCATAGCTTGTTAAGGCGCTAGCGAGGTAACCTAAATCATTTCTTAAACTTGGACTTAAACCAATAATCCAATCTTTCTCAACTACATGATGTATATAAGTATAATCATCACTGTGCGGAGTAAATTGGACAATATGTTTACACGCTTTATTCAGGAAATCATATATAAACTTTTTACATGATAAGAGATCTTTCTTTGGCCACTGTGGAATGTATACTCGGCAGCCCTTTTCACATTGGTAAGCACCTGTGCGTCTCATATTAATAATCATCACCTCATGATCAAAAGTATAGACACAGTTGCTATGAACAAGTTGAGTGACACCCACTTCCCACTTTCCATTTAGCTGTTGTGTATGATCAATGGGAGTAGAAAAGAGTGCGGCTCGATTGCTAGCAAATCTATTTGCGGCCGCATTGCTAAGCAAAATATGATAAAACGACATTTTTATATTGCTGATCTGCGGGTTTGCATAACATCATGAAGACTTGGATTTTGGACTGTCTACAATATATCAGAGTTGATCGTGATGGAAACGTACATTTCAAAAATTCTCATGGTCATACATCAAGAGGTATTACATTAACATGGCGACAATTTGTCAACCTCAATGATATCATGAGGGATTTGGAATATTTTGAAACATTAAGATTCATCTCCTTGGGTGATCAAGTTTGGCTTCAACGTCGCAACAATGAAATTCAAATCTGCCATTCTCATTCCGCAAACTGTTTCTCATTTCGCAAATACAATTGGGAGAAGTATAGAAGATACATACATCGCTCCATCATGACATTTATTCGTCGTGAGTTCATCGCCCTACTATGCAAATCTTAATCAGACATGACTACCACGCACCATGAGTTGGAAATTAGATTCCCTACAACGTATTGAAACGGATCATGATCGAAACGTCTATTTCAAAGATTCAACTGGAAATGTGAGAAGAGAGTTTGCTTTATCTTATCGTCATTTTCAATCTCTACATCATATCATGAAGGATTTGAAATACTTCTATATGAAAATACATTCACTTATTGGAAATCACATCTGGTTGCGCGTCAACAAACGGCGAATTCAACTCTATCATTCCCAACTTCATACTAACTTCACATTTCATCAAGGTAGTTGGGAAAAGTATAAAAGGAAGGTACAGGGTGGTTGGATAGTCGCTCCTTATTTATAGAAGCCTTAAAAACAAAGAAATATATGTACTAAGAAATCAAAGCAAATTTTATATTATTCCATGAATCATGCCATTTTCTTCTTCAAAAAATTACAATTCAATGTGTGCACCATCTTTATGAATACACTGTCTGAGTCTTACCGATACCTGTTCCGTTGCTGATCTTAAGAATTCAGGAGGAACATTTTCAATGACTTCACGAAACATGTTCTCTAGCTCGTCAATGATCCTCGGTGAAGCTTTGCAGACTTTCTCTTTGGCATTTCCCCACAAAAAGAAATCACATGGCGTGAAATCCGAACTTCGCGCTGGCCAATCTGTTGGTCCACGTCGACCCATCCAACGCCCTGGGAAGTGGTCGTCGAGCCAAGTTCTCACTGTTAGTGCATAATATGGAGGAGCACCGTCTTGCATAAAAATTAGTTCGTTGACTTCTTCCCATTCAGTAATTGTTGGCCAAGCGAAATTCTCCAACATGTGCAAGTATCGTTGACTATTCATTGTATCACAAATGATGTATGGCCCAAGAATCCTTGTTGAAGACAAGCCGCACCAAACAGTTACTGTCGGCCTGTTCTGACATCTTTCCGTAATTTCCTTTGGATCACTCTCACACCAATAGTGACAATTGTGCCTGTTGACAAAGCCACCCACACGAAACACGGCTTCATCTGTCCAGAGAATCTTCGAACTCAGCTCAGGGCAATCTTCAAACCATGCCAGCATCGTTTCACAGAACTCCACCCGTCTGTCACAGTCTTCCGGAAAAAGTTGCTGGACATAATGAGGCTTCCACGGGCGGTATCGTAAATCCTCATGAAGAACATTCAGGATAGTGTGACGGCATATCCCACTTTCACGGGCAGCTTGCCTTGTTGACTTGGAAGGGCTCCTGTCAAACATCTCCCTCACCAGTTCCACATCCGCGTCTGACTTTGTCGAAGGTCTTCCAGATCTGGCGGAATCAAGAACGCTGCTAGTTGTCATCAGTTTGCGGTAGCAGTTCTTAATTGTCTTAAGATCAAGATTTGAATGTCTTCCATGTTGGGATCTCCACCATCGTTGAACTTGTACAACAGACTGCCAAACCTCGTATCTAGCGGCAATTCTTGCTCTGTCTTCGATGCTTGAAGTAGGCGACATTTCGTAAGTAAAATCAACAATGTTGTGGTGAAATTGCATCTAGTGAATTAATATAACGGACAACTTTCGCGGACAGAGGGGTGATCATTACTCACATTCTAATTGACTGAACAGTTTCATGATTTGTCATAAGAAATGGCAGTTCTCATGCAATCTTAAAATATGAAGTTTCAATCAAACGACCATATACTTCCGAAAATATAGCTAAGTAGAATCAGGGAGCGACTTTGCAACCACCCTGTACATCGCTCAATTTACTCATTTTTTCATCATGAAGTGCCATCGCTACACCATCGTCAACATTCTCCGTCGCTTCAGACTCTACACCAAAATCGATCTCACAACATTACACCAACACCTTCCAAACAGCAAGTATTACCCGGGCTACCTCAAATGTTAGTGGTGAAGATGAACAATTCACGGAATCTTCAATTCTACCCAAATGGGACTGTACAGATTCTCGGCGCCCTTTCTCATTCATCGGCGCAGTCAATGCGCTTAGAGCTACAGAGACTACTACGCCGGATATGGAAGAGGGAGAGGTGTGTGATGTCGAATCTGACTGTGGACAATATGATGATCTCTACTCAATTGAGTGAAAGTGTATCATTTTTGAAGATTCATAC
The DNA here is from genome assembly GCA_907163375.1 of Prostheceraeus crozeri. Classification (NCBI taxonomy): domain Eukaryota; kingdom Metazoa; phylum Platyhelminthes; order Polycladida; family Euryleptidae; genus Prostheceraeus; species Prostheceraeus crozeri. The sequence goes on along the minus strand of CAJQUW010002914.1, from coordinate 38,067 downwards.
CAGCAGTTACAATTTGTGTTATGAACCCGAACTTTTTCCTGCAGCTCTCATTAGTTGTTGGTTACCTGTGCATGTTGCAATCTTTCATAATAGTAAAGTGATCATCACTGGACTAAAATCTCATGTACAAGCAAATGTGATCCTAGACTATCTCATCGAGTATGTACGTACCCAGCGGATTGTAAAATAAAAAACAATTTTTCCAACATGATGTCTTTATTTCAAATCATGATAGAACTTACAAATCATTTTTTCATTAGAGGATGGATTACATGAAAAGTTTTGAATAACAGATACAAATCGAGATACATGTAAACGTTTTAAGATGAAGTACAGTACAAAAGCACAACACGTTGATGAAAGTGGATGTTGTAGTATGCGTTCATTTCGCTGATATTGACGCGTATGTTTTCTCAACCACTGCTGTGTTGGTATATTTGGAGGTTGAGCAAGAGAGTCAAATAGTTCACCACGTCGGTCTTCTCCAATAAAGATCGCTTTCCAATGCTCACCGCCTAAATTCTGTGAATGAGTGTTTAGCACAATAAAGATGGGATAGTGATTTACTGCAGGTGGTAAGGTATCGAGCGAATAGACATTATCGAAAGCTTTCAACGTCGCTTCATCTGCATTACGCTGCACTTTAGTCTTAATATAGTCAGCAGTCAACCAACTCATTAACGATTATACTGAAGAATCACGTCACGATACTTTGTAATTTCAATGTTTGAATCGAAGACTGCATAAATTAATGCATTGATCGTCTCAGGTAGTGTTCTTTTGAACGTCAAATCCAAACGAATATTATGAGGCACGTTCGCTTGACGATAGGGTGCACTAATATCGCTGTCAGCAGTCAAATCAAATGCATAAATAGTATATCCACTCTTAAACTCTTTCATAGTGAGTCCGTTGGTGTCATCCGTATTGTCAGAACCAAAGACATCCATAAAATCAACATAACTGCGCATAAATTGATCCGCAGCAAAATCTGGTTTGTAGGGTGGACCAGGATGACTCACACCATTTACACGTAAAGCAATTTCACTTAACTGATTGTGTTTAAAATTGAAAGGATTCTTCTTTATATTACCATTAAATGCATCATTTTCAACCATTGCCACCATGAGGAGCTTCGGTGCTTCCGATGGAAAGAGGCCATCTTTCATGAAACTCTTTTGATCTTTCGGAATTGTAAAGGTGAGAAGCTTTGTATGCTGAACGGAGTAAATTGCAGTTTGGCGGTTAAGACCTTCAGCATGTCCTCTAATGACACTTGGATTCGGTACTACTCGACGAATGTAAAGTGCAATATCTTCCACATGAATTCTAAAATTGTCAACTTTAGCAAATGCATTCAGCGCAAATTCAGGCTTATTCAATGTCAGCTTGAGTCGCATGCTGGTATTACAGAGTAAAAACTTTGACTGTCTAAAGAAGTCTAAATTCAGCGGACCATATAGCTGACATACTTTACTATCTTTAATCATAGCAGATCGCTTTACAAAGCCACTGTTTGTTTCAACATCAAATTTTCCTGCTTCATCTCTGTACCATCCCATGGCTTCCATATGACTTTTTTGTGCTGCTGGATGAAACTGTGATACATGATTGAAATATGATTTATAGGGATAATCGCTTTGACCACCCTCCACCTGCTGCTCTCCAATCGTTAGAGAAACATCGCGAAGTAATGTAGTCAATGGTAAATTGTTCAGTCCAACTTTATGTGTATCGTCAATAGCAGTTCCATCTGCTTGCTGAATTCTAAACCTCAAATCAACCATCGCATAACTCAAATCTATGTAGTCATCACTACCACCATGAATAACAAATTCAATGGGGCCAGCATTCTCAGCTGTTCGAGGATGATAATCTACAATACTTGAACTAAGAATATCTGTCTGTATGGCTTGTTGATAAAACAAACAAAACCCGGAAGTTTTACACTCCATGATTAGAAGCTATGGCAGCGTCGTCGTTTAGCGCCTGATGAATGATTAGAGCCTCTGCGACGTTTGCGTGAATGCCTTTTGACTGAAGATCGCACCTTACCAGCTCCGCGATGTTTCCTCCTTCCTTTTTTCATTCGTTTATGTGATTTCTTTCCTTGAGTAACACCAACAATGGTCTGCTTCAATGTTTTTAAACCGCGTTCCTTCCCACGATTCAACAAACTGCTCTTAAAACTTCTACCTCTGGAAAGATCACTAGCAACATCACCAGCAAAGCCAACGGCATTACTTAAAACATTTCGTTTTAAAGATCTACCGACATTGGATATGAGAGGTGCTACAACAGATTTCAGTGCACCAAGTATGCTACCTCCACGTTGGCGGCGAGCACCGATGTAAATTTGTCCTCCACCACTTACATAGGAGGGTCGTGAATAAAATGAGGCAGTTGGATTCATAGCTCAAACCCTAAACATTGTTAGTTACAACTTTGCATGAATCACTGTCGATCACTTAGATGAAATATGTCGGCACGACGCATCCAAGAGTTCATACTGGAAGGATAACCAGCCCATTTAACAAGACACTATTCTTCACCTTGTCGTTTTTTACATCGAATGATTTTCTCTACCAAATATGTTTCACTTTCAGTGACTACCTCAATCTCATCGCGGTAAAAGCTACCCTCAATTTCTTCATTATCGTAATCTTTCAACTTGTAGGTGGTCGGAGAGTCTTTTTGATCAATCCTTGATACTGTAAATACCTCCTCTGTCCAATTCGGAAGGTACCCTCTAGCAAAAACACTCTTCACTTTTGAGATACGAACTTTATCACCAATTTTCACATCACTTTTCACATGAGTGCGTTTACGTTGGAATGATTCGCGCACTTTATCTACATTGTCAGCATTTACATCTACTGGTCTGAGTCCAATAGAACGATGGATAGAGTGATTGTAGGCATGGAGTGTATCTTGTAGAACTTTTGTCCAATTTTGTGTTAAGTTGGCAGTAAAATGTCGCCACAAGCGATATTTTAATGTGCGAATAAAACGTTCAACGAGTGCAGCTTTATAAGCACTCTTTACACTAAACAACTCAATGTCATGCCTCTCAAATAATCTTGTCACATGCTGATTTTCAAACTCTTTTCCTTGATCACTCTGAATTCTTTTTGGAATGCGACCTTCTCGAAAAATTGTTTGGAATGCTTTTGCTACTCCTTTCCCTTCTTTAGTTTTTAAAGGTTGAGCCCACGCATAACGCGAGAAAATATCAATGACTGTTAAAATAAAATTATTGCCCGAGTTATGTTTTGAAATGGAGGCGACATCACACAAATCTGCTTGCCACTGTTCATCAATGTCATGAACAATATAATGGCGGGTACGGTGCTGCTTTTTCGCTTGTTTGTGGAGTGTATAGGTAGCCTGACCCTTTAACCATCGTTTCACTTGTGATTGTGGAAGACCACTCGCTTTTGACAATTTCTTGATAGATGCAAATCCTGCTGGATGTTTTACATCATAATAGATTGACTTCAAGCGCTCAGTCGATGACGACTGACTCTTTTTCCTCCTTCTCATCTTTTTGCTTTCTTGCCTTTCTACATTTACAACAACTGCAGCATTTAGCTTTAGCGGTTTTGCGATCGTGTTCACATTGCTTAGGGGTTTCATTGTGAGAGCTGGCGCAGTAAGTGCAAGTGACAACGACACTCACCTCCGGCGGCTCATTACATGGCAAGCAACACATCTGCTTCATATTAATAGTCTGAGAACATGTATTTCTTGGGAGGAGCTGTTTTACGTTTTCCTTTTACTAGTTTTAGTGGTGGCGTAGATCTACGTCGAGTTCTTCCTCTTGTTTGCTTAGTGAGTGTGGGAGGGGATGTAGCAGGTGACGTCTTAAACCAATTTGTTGGCATTTTCATCGTCTGAAGCATTGGAGCAGTAGCCACTGTTGAATCAAGTTCTTTCAATGTCTCATTATTCAAAGCAAATTTTGGCACATTATGCTTTTTCAATAGTTTAAGAAAGTATGTCCAACCAAGGGCTAGGTGGAACATGGCCCTGACGGCGCTTTCTACGTGTCGCATACTGAATCAAGTCTTCATAACGTGAAGCATCAATCACTAGATTTTCATCTGTAATGATTTCTCCTCTATCATTTACATTGAGGTGGGGTTCAATACTGTTGAAAAGAGATATGGGATGTGCACGAGATGCTAAAGGTCGACACAGAGTCACGCATCTTATTCTTCAAGCTTTTCAATTGCTCAACAGTTTCCGATTGTAATAATACAGCACGATGTGGATCTTTGATGTGAACATTTTGCTGATAATCTATTTCTTTCCTATACATTTGATTTGCAAGAGGTTGCTTTACTTGCTGCATGGCAGTCAATTGTACATATTCATCCTGAGGAATGACAATCATGCGAGAATAAGAACTCATAGTTTCTAGATAATCATGGGAGTTTTCAAAATATCACTTCGAAATCTAAATTCTTCCGGACACTCTTGCGTAAAGTCAATGAATAAGTAACCGTGTGGTTTTTCAGTAGCTGCTTGAAAAATTTCAATTAAGGCTTTTGAACCTCTTGGTGCAACTTGTCGCGCTAAAATTTCAAATTGACTTTTAACTCGCGGATTCTTGAAAATAGCATAATAGTGAGTATTCAGGTTTCGTGTACGAGCTATAGATGATAAAGCACCTTTTATGGTGTGCTGCGCGAGTGAACATATCTGTAACATCTTTTAAATTCTTACTTTCTTTTAATAAATCATCCAATACAACAACATCATTAGACTGAAGTTTATCCACTGGAATAATTCCTTCATGTCGAATAAAGTTGCGACTTTGCAATTCCTGAAACAGCGACGGTTGATAAATACCATAACACCAAATCACTCGATTGATAGGTTCCTTAAACAACTCCCTTCTTTTATCCAATAAATTCAGCGTGAAAACAGTTTTACCTGCATGAGATGGACCTGATACAGTCAGAACTTTATCACATTGAAGTCTGAAATCCATTTTATTACTTTGAGATTCAACATTTGCATAATTAACGCTTAGAGCCAAAGATATTACCCAATAGGTTGCCCACGGCAGGAGCTATCATTGGAAGTATTGCTGAAAGGAAACCGCCCTTTTGTGTTAGAGTTTTCCTCTTTCTTTGAAGGGTGACTTTAGGATTGGAGATGAAACGCAATTTCGTAGCATATCGCTTAAGTAACTTTCGTTGTTTTGACGCTAATTTCTTCGTCCTCAACTTCCTCACATGAGAAATAATTTCACAAATGAAATTATCGTTAGCATGTCGTATAGCATTGTATCGCTGATTTGCTTTCATTCGTCGGAGAGCTTGAATGGCTGAAGAAAACTTTGAAGACTTTTGACTTTTACGTTTCGCCATTTTCCGTGTTAGTCTTTGCTAAAACCTATCTTTACCACATTTGCATAGGTACTAACTATTGCGGCATAAGTGACACTCGAAATGAGCAATATCACAGTGGTTACATTTGCAAAGTTGAATGCAATTACGTATGAAACAGCGTTGACAAAAAGCATGCTTACATCTCTTGAAGATGCGCTTTTCATTTCCATCCTTTCGCTTACAAACATCGCAACACATAGTTTCACCGTTACTGATGTCTATAGCAAGTCTTTTTGAAGATATGAATTTGCTAGACTTTTCTAAATAATAGACGCATGTACAGAAGGAATATACTTCGAGAGTGAGCAGGCATAGCTCGAAAACCAGTTGTGCTACAATCAAGTACCACTGCATTTTCAATTTTTCTTTATAGAAAGTTGAATGTGAATATCTGAAATCTCTTCAATCATTAGACTGCTGCCATGATGGTTAAATGCGTTAAGACGTTCAGCAATTTTTATCATATGTCTTTTAAAAAATTCTTCGGGGTGATCTACCACTTCCATTGAATAAGAAGCAAAATAGAAAGAGCGACTTTCCACCTCTTCCTTCCCAAAATGACTAAACTTAATTTTCGCAACTAATCGCGCCATGACAATGCTATCAGAGAATGTATTCATTAACTCTAGAAATAGAGTGCTAGCATCATCGACCACTGCTTCGATGTCGGTCTCATCTTTATGAAAATTTATCACATAATCTTGAACAGCTCCTTTTAAACTTTGCCTATGAAAATGTAATGTTCCGCAATCATTTGAGAAAGACATGATCGCCCTTTATCTAACCCATCCATTGTATGAAAACAACAACTCTTCTCATAGTAACATTTATTGAATAACTGTAATAAGCATGCATTATAAATCAATGGTTTGAAACAGATAAAATAGATACAGCTGGTAACTATCACACAGCGAGCAATGATAACCATACAGGACTTTGGCAGTGTTGAGGTAGGGAGGAAAGAAGCATTGGTTATGAACGTAGCTACTACAACGAACAGACAAAATAGGAACACACAAATCCTTAAAACGTTTCGTGACTTCATGATAATGTTGATTCACTCTACTATCCCAAGGCGGGAGCAAAATATCATCAATGATTAGATTGGGAAATACTTTCCTCTCCTTACCAGGATTATTACAAAAGATGCGTATAACATTGAAAGCAGCTAACCATCGTTTAAAGTCAATAAGAAGAGCACTGTCACAAGAAAAGCCATAGTCTTGCAAATATTTCAGATTAAGTTCATGAATGTGTTTTCTCGTCTATTGATCAACATTGGGATCGCAGTTGGCATGTTGATGATAGACACTAACAATCTGATATGTCCAATTGTTCATAGCAATAGCACTGAGCTCCTATACAGGTTCACCCTCACAATCCATAACAATGATGATAGAAGCCTAAAACGGAAATTTACACATCTAAGGAAACGTTCTATAACATATTACAAAATGAATTACATCGATGCTTTTCACGACAAAATACACAAATGATATGATGGCAACGAAGAAGTAAAATGTATCTAATAAGACCACGTCTACGACACTCAAAGCACATAAGCGAATTGTCATAGGGTAGAGTTAGGAAAGGACTAGCAATTCTCCTTCTTTGATTTGCGTTTTGATGTAGCATTCTTCTCCGACTTGCGCTTCGTACCACTGCTGTTAAGGATTTGATCAATTATGTCGTCCACGTTGGGTGGTTTTGGAATATATAGGATGGATTCCATATGCATGGAGAGAGAGGCTATTTTATTATCCTTGTGCCGACCATAATATAGCCCATTCACTTTGAAAAGGATATCCCAAGTACATTCTCCGAGCTCGTCGCATGTGATGGATGTTGAATGATCTCCCTCCTTCTTATAGTAAGTACACCAATGTGATACCGGTAGGCAAATTTGATTACCATCCCAAATCTTTCTATAGGGAGCATCCTTGTCATCTCTCGCCTTCCACTCTTGAGCAAGAGGAGTAGGAATGTCCATATTTAAAATCACGTACTCCTCAATAATATCAAGTTGGCGGCGAATGTACGGACTCACGGGGATCAGTATGTAGTCCCCATACTGATTGCGCATTATCTTGACATCCGTGGAAGGGAGCATTCCCGTTTGGAGTACTACGCTATGATCGTCATAACGCAAGACTTGTTTAAATTTACGCTGTAGCGGTGTAGGATTATGTACCTTGGTTGTTTCTTCCACTGGCCTCAGTTGTAGATGATCTGATCGTAGCGAACCTTGTAACGTTTGACCGCCATTTTGTCCTACTAGTGCAGCAGATGGAGTAGATGCCTGAAAATGAAAAAGATTGTATTAAGTTTACGTTCAAGGGAGGAGAGGGAGGGAAGTAGCGACTTACCATTTTAGTTGGATAATAGAACAGGGAACTAGGGAGAGAGAAAATGTGCGTCCGTCACTCGTGCGATTCAACGATGGAATGATTCTCACTGTAGAAGGCTTGCTATTTATATAGAAATGCTTGATTCTCATTGGACAATAACATCAAGCTGATTCCAAATCTGGCCTCCGTTTACCAATCCGAGCATTCGTTCGCCCGCTGGAGCTGTTTCTTGGGAAATTCAAACTCTGTCGTTTTTCGCCAATCTCCCAAATCTTAAATGGCGTCTCACATCTAAACGAAGACAGATATGAACAAGCCGTTTCTTTCAGTGAACTTGTCTCACTCTTAGCTTTCAAACCAGCTATTGCATGACTTTCTACGATCACTAGAACTAAAATTGGAAGATCGGTGCCGGTGGGGGGGTCGTTGAAATTTGATGAAGGCTGTTTTGGTAAAGGTCCCAGGTCGAAATGTGACACTTTGGAAAAATTTTCAAAATTTTGTCCATACTAAGTGGCTCTTAGGACTTTTTCGTCAAATCTGAGGTCTGACCTAAAATCTTGTAACAGCTCTAACTTTTGAACGGCTGATCCGATTGACTCGCAACAAAAATGTCACTGAGCAGTTTTTTCTCCTCTTTCAAATGAGTATCTATAAGACAAAATCCATCCACTAGAACCAAAATTAGAAGATCGCTGCCGATGGGGGGGGTCGGTGAAATTTGATGAAACAAACGTTGGTCAGGGTCCCAGGTCGAAATTCGACACTTTGGAAAAAAAATTTTCCCATACAAAGTCACTCTGACACTTAGGATTTTTCAGGTGAGGTCCGACGTGAAATCTTGTAACAGCTCTAACTTTTGAACGGCTGATCGGATTGACTCGCAACAAAAATGTCACTGAGCAGTTTTTTCTCCTCTTTCAAATGAGTATCTATAAGACAAAATCCATCCACTAGAACCAAAATTAGAAGATCGCTGCCGAGGTGGGGTCGGTGAAATTTGATGAAACAAACGTTGGTCAGGGTCCCAGGTCGAAATTCGACACTTTGGAAAAAATTTTTTCCCATACAAAGTCACTCTGACACCTAGGATTTTTTCAGGTGACGTCCGACGTGAAATCTTGTAACAGCTCTAACTTTTGAACGGCTGATCGGATTGACTCGCAGCAAAAATGTTACTGAGCAGTTTTTTCTCCTCTTTCAAATGAGTATCTATAAGACAAAATCCATCCACTAGAACCAAAATTAGAAGATCGCTGCCGAGGGGGGGGGTTGAAAAAATTTTGTTAACCCAATTTTTGACGAGAAACACGATGGGAGTGGTCTCGCACCGAAATTCCACCATTCCAACCTGGCCGGCACACCACGCCAACCTGGAGAGCGCACCACGAACAACCTCTGGCAACGCCGTCGTTCCAGGGGGGGGGAGTCGAACTCGAAGCAACGAGGTGGCGGACTAGGGCCGACGCCCTAGTCTGACAGGAGGGGGGAGGTCGGTCGACGGCCATCTTGCGAGGTCCAGTGGTGTATATTTACTTACTACTCACGCAGATTCCACATCTGAACTCCAATTTCCAATCCAAACCCTCCTTCATGACGATTTCCAACGTTTCTCATCCCAAACACCATCAACACCCACCCTTTCCAACTCTATCCCTCAGACATTCCTATCACCTTCCTGCCCAACCCTTACCCGAAAACTCCTGCCTTCCTTCCAGAGGGGGGGACCTGTTTCCTCCTCTCGGACCCATTCCTCCCAACACATCCTTGGCGAACTCCATCACCTTCCGGACAGAGGGGGGGTTGCGCATTTTGGACTTGCGCCTGGGATGAGCTTACTACTGATATATGAAAATGAAAGGTATACTATCTTGATTATTATTTAATTTTCATTCAGAAGAAAATTGTAGTCTTATCAAACAGTTTGTCCCCTGAAACTCATCAAATCCAAAACATCATTTATTTGGAGACGTGTTCATAAAATTTATTGATAAATCGTCATCATTGCTCTTGTAATCAATTTTTTAAAATGGAAATTGAAATGAAGAAGCTGAATTCAATTTCAGTTTTTTGTATCAATCAATTTATAATTAACAAATATCGCGAGTTGGTAATTACCACATGCAAGTGGAAAAAAGGAACGGAAAAACTACATCGACTACATGTAGATGTTCAAATACGCATAGAAATTTAGTAATGCTGCTATTACTTTTTCCAAAGGAATAATTCTAACTGACATTTTCATGATAATAATAACTGTATATTTACAGAGCGCCATTCCTGTGTTAGCTCATGGCGCAAAAAAATCATACAACATAAAACATAAACACGTCAGCGATTGCAAGAAATAAAGAATGTCTTCAAAGATCTTTTAAAGGAGTGTAGGGATGCAGAGTTCCTCACGTCTCTTGGTAAGGAATTCCACAAAACGGGTGCAGCATAGGAAAATGATTTTCTTCCAAAGCGAGTCCGATAATTACGAGACTCCAGAATTCGATCATCATCAGATGAACGCAACGATCGCCTAGGAACATATCCGGATACGAGATCTGACAAATAGTACTGACAAGTGCCCTGAAGAATCTTGTACACCGCAACACAAATTTTAGAATATATCCGTTGTCTGATGCAAAGCCAGTGTAAATCAGAAGGATGACACGATATATGATCGTATTTCGGAATACGCATAATTAATCTTGCCGCATTATTTTGAATACGCTGCATCTTATCCGGATGACAGGTTGGACAGTTGCATGGAATTAAATTACAGTGATCTATTCGAGAAAGAATAGTGCTGCACACCACAGTTTTACACGCATCCGGTGATAAATAGCATTTAATATGGCGCAAACAGCGCAACTCACAATTTAAAACACGAATCAAGTTGATGACGTGACACGATAAATCAAGGTTTCGATTGAATGATGGGATATACCAAGAGTCCTCACCTTCTGAGAAAAATCAAAATGCGTTAGCGGCTCTGTTGGAATTCTTATGCTTGGAGGATTGGAGGACATAACATAATCACTTCAGTTTTCCGTCTATTCAAAATCAATTGATTACTTGCCAAACAATCCTCCACTTGATGAAGACAGCTATTCGTAGACAGCAAGAGCTCATGTACTCGTTCAGAAGTCGTGCTTTGATAGAATTGGCAGTCATCCGCATAAATTTGGAATTTGAAAGAGTGCTAGCCGAACACTTTCGAGATTGGTGAGAAATAAAGCGAAAATAAAATAGGTCCTAGGACGGAGCCTTGCGATACCCCACATGAAAGAAGGGATTTTTTGGATATGTTGTCAGACACCATAACAGACTGAGTCCTTTGAGATAAGCATGATGCGAACCATTCATAAGCTGTTCCTATCACGCACCACGTGCATTTCAGGCGGGAAGTAGTAATTCCACTGCAGACGGAAGGACAAATGTGCAGGGATGACTCATCCCCCTCCCCTCCCGGCAAGGAGATGGCCAAGGATGTGCTGGAGGTGATCGGACCGAGAGGAAACCGACCCCTCCCCCTCCCCTCCTGTGAGACTTTGGTGTTTCCACCCTTAGGATGTGGTTGGTTTTGGACGTTTTGGGATGAGAAAGGCCATTTTTTGGGATGAAGGAGTGTTCGGAGAGGAAGACCGATGGCAAATTCGGACTCTGCGTGGAATTTTGGGTCGGGAGGGTTGTTGACTGTTGGTGTTGTCAGACTTTGGTGTTCCACCTTGTGGATTTTGCAGGTTTTGGATGTTTTGGGATGAGAAAGGCCATTTTTCGGGGTGAAGGAGTGTTCGGAGAGGAAAACCGAGGGCAAATTCAGAATCTACATGAAATTTTGGGTCTGGAAACTTGTTCCCAGCTCGATCGGCTGAGAATTGAGAAACCTCACTATTCCCCCCTCCCTCCTGGCAGGCAAGCCAGCAGGCAGACTTGGAAAACCAGAGAAGGTTTTGGGAAACAGAGAAGGGAACAATGACGGGAAGGCAGGAGGCAGGAAAGACCGACTTCTCGACCGACTTCTCTCGACTATATAAGTGGAGTCTCTACTTGTGGGAATCAGGTCTCCTCCCGACTTGGTCGAGGGTGGTGAACTCCGGAGCTCCGATGATAGCATCGGAAATCTCCAAAAACCGGGTTTCCGTAGGAAACATGATTTTCAATAACGCCGTCTCCGTGCTATGATTCGACCGGTAAGCTGATTGATAAGGTTCAAATAAGTTATTCGCAGTCAGATGTCGATTTAGCTGTTGAAAAACTACTTTCTCTATCGCTTTTGAAAGAAAAGGTAATTGTGACACCGGACTATAGTTTTCAAAAGAATTCCTATCCAATGTGGCCTTTTTCAGTAAAGGCTTGATAACAGCATGCTTTAAAGCAACAGGAAAGACACCAGTTTTCAATGAATAATTGGCAATTTCAGTAATCACAAGTAGCACATCATCAATGTGATATTTCAGTAAAACTACAGGAATTGGATCCAAGACTGATGATTTCATCGATAATTTAGCTATGACCTCACGTATGTCAGACTGTGACTTTACACTGAAAGAAGACAATTGAACCCCTGAGAAACGCACATCAAAAACTCGGATGACAAGTCTAATTACTTGAAGCTTAGTATCTTTATAAGCAAGCATGTCAACAGTCAGTCCAGACTTGCGTCATTTGCGCTCAGCACGAACTACAAGTAGTCTATGGTGTGAGATGCGATAGTTCCACATTTGTTATACTGTGATGCATGCAAGTCTATGACGACAATCTGGTGGTTAATATCAGCATATTTCATAATCCAACAGTTGTATAGCAGACTTTGACATTTTTCCATCTTTTATATGCTCATAGCTTCACTTATAATTAACTCAACTCAACCCCTTTTGGGAGAAACATATTCGCTGATTTTTGATGTTCTGATTTTATTTCTTCACTACACCAACAATGAGAATTCTTTAAACAGCATATTGAAATGCAAGCTATTGCACGGTTCCACTCATGTCTCCCTAGCCTACTCTAATTTCACGCTCATATAAACCTTCATTTCGGAATTGCAGTGATATCGTTTATTTGAGAGTGCAAGTATCTACTGGTATTCATTAAGTGTTATAGCAGCCTTAATCCATTAATGACGAGGGTATTTTTGCAAAAGTTAGAGTCCTTTTTAGAAAAATAATTCAAACGAAATTTTCGGGCATTCTATAGACATGATATAAGATTGGAAGGGCACCATTTGAATCTCTTTGATCTCATCTTTCATTTGGTCATTTATTTGAGCGCCCTGGGGATGTTTTCCCAAAAATGTGGGTCGCAATGGCAAAAGAGTTACCACGCGCTATAAAGGGGTCAATTATGACTAATGATATAGAATAGAAATATATTTTCCACCAATACAAAATCTGTACAAGGATCGTTACATTTACATATACTCGTAGATAAATACAGATATATACATTTATTAATTTTACAAAATACTAAATATAATACAAATACAGATAAATGTAGAGGTGGGCGGGGCCAGAGCACTGTGGGACAGTAGGAACCTAGCCCCGCTAACAAAAGTTCAGATTAAAATTACTCACACATCAAAATCATTTACATTATACATATAAACATATATCCTAGATACTCTCACACAAGGTATGTACAGCCAAACAACAGGTCAGTGATCGTCATACAAGATACATATATGAAAGTCCACATACACATATACTTACAAATCACATACTTGGGCTATTATATGCCAATGTCCGGGATACAATATCAGGGTTGGAATAGCATTTGATATTTTCCATTCGCACACTATCATCTCTCTTAGTTACCTCAGATATTGCAACTTTCGTTTCTGTTAGTATTTGCTGACTAGTATTTGTTTAAGCTTTTTTTGGAACTTATCATATTCTCTTATTTCTTTAATGCTACGAGGAAGTAAATTCCATTCAATCGCTGAGGCAAAGTCAATACTACGTTGCCCTAAGCTTGTCCTATGAAATGGTATCCGGAGGTTAACTTTATTTCTTAATGAGCTGCCACTCTGGGGTTTGTGGATGTTTCCAAGAAAATGCGGTAAATCATCGACCTTATAAATCATCTTATAGCAGAGACTCAGCATTTTGTAGCGATACATATCGCTGACCGTTAATATTCTATGTTTCGTCATGTGTGAATCTACTTCATTGGCCTTAACTCTAAATATAACTTTAAGTAGTCTCCTTTGAAGTTTTTCTAGTTTAATTATGTTACTTCGTTTTCCTTGGTGAAAGATAAGAATGCAATAGTTTAATATACAATGTATATTGGCAGAATATATCTTTAATAGACATTCTAGTGGAAGGCATCGTCTTAAGTTGTAAAATATAGGTAAGAATTTTCTTAATTTGGTATTAAGTATCGTATTTGCATGTGAAGTGAAACTCAAATTCATGTCTATATGTACACCCAATAGTTTTAAGCAATTTACTCTATTAATCTTTGTTTGGTTTTGGTACAAATCCTGGTCTATTTCTTTAGAGCGATGGGGATGAATTATCATATATTCCGTCTTGCTATCATTAAGACGGATGCCATTTGCCTTACTGAATTTTTCCAGTGAGTCTAATCTGCTTTTTGCCGTGGAAAAGAGACTTTCTAGGCTTCTGCTCTTAAGTATAAGAGTGGTGTCATCAGCAAATATATTCAATTCGTCTTTGGGGAAAATGTTATGCATATCATTAATGTAGATAAGAAATAGAAGAGGACCTAAAGTTGAACCTTCAGGTACTCCTGTTTTGGTATATAATGCTTCAGAGAGAACACCATTTACTACAGTCTGATGACTTCTGCTGTTTAAATACGACTTGAACCAGTCTAAGGTAAATCCCCTTATTCCTATATGCTCTAACTTCTCTATTAGTATGTCATGTCTTATTATTTCAAAGGCCTTCCGAAAATCTACTGATAATAACATTATGAATTCTTTAGCTTCTACTGCTGTATATATTCTATTCATGACGGAAAGTAGTGATAGCTCTGTTGAGTGATGTTCTCTGAAACCGAATTGATTTGGACTGAGAAACTCTATTTTATCTAAATAACTGTATAATCTGGAGTGTGTAACCTTTTCGAGAATCTTGTCTACGTAGCTAAGTAAAGAGATTGGTCTGCAATTGTTTATGTCCAATCTTGATCCTTTTTTATAGACTGGTATAATTTTGGAGGTTTTTAAAGTAGTTGGCATGTTACCATCACGTACTATTTTGTTTAAAATGTAAGTAAGTCTATCGATCACATGGTCCGGACATAGTTTAAAGATTTTCAATGGTATTTTGTCATTTGTAGCTTTCTTATCATTCATTTTAATTAGTATGTCTTTTATTTCTTTTGACTCTATTTCTCTAAAGAAAAAGGACTTGTCTATGCGCTTTCCCAAATATTCTGCGAAATCGTTTTTTTTGCTAGGTTGAGTTCCATACAGTTTCCCAACTTCGTTAAAATGGGAATTAAAAGAGTTACAAATTCTAGTCGTGTTGGTTATCATTTCGTCGTTATTTAGTATTCGAATCATTGGTCTGTCTGACGACTTGCCTAATAGTTTATTAATAAATTTCCAGGAAGCTCTGGAGTCACTTTTGCAGTTCTCAATTATATTTCTGTTATACTCATCTTTTTTCTGTTGAATAAGTGCTTTATAATACTTATTGTATTTATGATACCGTTCTTTATCGGAGCAGTTTTGACTGGCCTTGTACACTTTGTACAATTTTTGCTTCTTATGTAGTGCTTTTGTGCAGGCACTGTCAAACCAGGTCTTACTGTTTGCTTTCTTCTTCGATAAGCGTATTAACGGGAAAGCTTCCTCAAAAGCTTCATGAATTTGCTTTTGGAAATCTTCATATAAGTTTAGAGAACTTATGTCAGCGTGTCGGTTATCGAGAAAAATGCAAGAATTTAGTATCTCAATGAATTTCAGTTGGTTGGACTCATTATATATCCTTATTAAGGGCCTTTCGTTTTCATACAAGTTCGCTTTCAACCTATTTAAATGTATAAAAACATATTGGAGTCTATGGTCAGTGATATTTAAGTCGACATTGCCGGAGAACACTTTATTTCCAACAATATTTCTATAGTTAATGAAAATTTGGTCAATCAAACTAGTGGTTCCCGTAGTTGAACTCCTTGTATATGAATTGATTGTAGGATACAATGCATATTCTAATAATGAGTCATAAAAATCTTCTACATTGGTATCATTATCATATTTCATTCTACACAAGTTCATATCACCCAACACTGCAAAAACATTTGTGGTATTATGGTTTCTTAGCCATGTATTCATGTTTTCTATGAAGTTCTTTGCATTCTCGGATGGTGATCTATAAATTCCTATTATAGTTTGACATTTTAGTTTGGCGTAATCGAATGTGATACTAACTGAATCTGCTCCTGGTATAAAATCGCAACCACTGTCTATTAGCGAGATAGTTTCTTTACGATAGAATAATACTACTCCTCCCGACCTATTTAATTTACTTGAGTACACTATTCCGTAGTCCGGGAGTGAGTTTTTGTACATATCTATGTTATTTATCCAGCATTCACTTAGCACTATTACGTCAATATTTTTTGGTATAGTTTTAAATACGTGTTCGAATTCTAAAAAATTAGCTTTTAGCGACCGTATGTTCATATGAACTACACGCAAGTTGCTCTTATCTGCCTTGCAAAATCTTCTAAATTCTTCTATGTCACTTAGATCCTTACTACTGTGATTTATTTGTGAAGACGTACTGTCCATCATACAGAAATGTTATTGTGTTGTCCTATAAACCACCAATGTTATTCCAACAAAATATGTCTAGATTTCAGGAAGGCAAGAAAAATTACGCACTAAAATTGCACTACACTGATCGTCTTTACGAAGATAGATCTTACCGTCCTTAGTCCAAACATAGTTGTAGTCGTTGGATCTGGCGAACTCCCTGGTTCTGCGTAGCAAATTGTACCTATAGCTAGTCAAATTTTCCTTCGCGTACATCTCCTTCTCTTTGAATAACTTTTTCTTGCTCAGGGCGGCCCTTTTGAGCAGCACAGTGCGGAGTGTTGCGATCACATGGCTTTTGAATTGCGACAGGTAATCATGTACCTCTTCGCTCATTAAAAAATGAAGCGAAAAAATAATTGCAAAAATGTGTTCCAGTACAATGCTTAACATATAGCCAAACATGTATCGGTGAACATTCATAGCCGGTTTTTCGGAATAAAGAAGTTAATTAATATTCTGAGTAGCCCTCTATTTTCAATTACCAATGACAATGCTCATGATATTGCATATTATGTAATTTCATCTGTCTAAAGTGTCTCAATTACCGGAAATTGATGACACCATAGGTTGTCGATAACAATGCTTTGAGCATTCTTCTTGATGGTCCTGGAATCTAGGAGGGTATGAATTTCTTTGCATTGAATTTCTCAGTATTAACAGTTTTTAACTAACTAGAATTGCGGTTTTCTCTGAATTAACATTTGTAGAAAGATGTCCTCAGCAATTTGAACACAACAACTCTCTGGCAGCCGTAGACGCTGCGTTTCGCCCTACAAGGGCTCGTCAGTACAGCTCGCAATGGCCCAAACTAGCTTAAAATATCTAGAATGGCTGAACAAGTTGAAGGACTGCACAACCGGCTGATCCGCGTTTGTTTGATTTTGTCTGTTCAAAGCCAGGATAAACAAGCGCAGAGTAGCATGTTGTGCAGTCGTTCAGCTTGTTCAGCCATTCCAGATATTTCAATCTATTTTGGGCCATTCTAAGTCGTACTGACGAGCACTTGTGGGGCGAAACGCAGTGTCTACGGCTGACAAGGAATGGTTGTGCTTAAATGGCTCAAGTCTGAGGATATCGTTTTATTCATTCCACAGGCGGACTGGCACTCTGCAATCCTTATGATTATTAGCATTTGTACTTCCTTACACGCTTATTTTCAAATACTTTCATGTAATAATGGAGAATTGCATCAATCTGTGCAATTTTGCGTTCTACTAATGCTGACAATTTCACATTGGTCAGCTGCATTTTGAAAAAATATCGCAAGTCATCTACGTGCATCATTCAATCAAGTTTCCAATAGGTTGTTTCCTTTGTTTGTCCATTTTGCCGATTACCATTGGAGGTGTGAGAATTGTACTTGCTCAATAATCGCCAATTCATTCATTCATTCTTCAACAACACTTTTCATTACTGACGTTTATCAGTGAGAAATGACAATGTCACAATCATGTGAAATGCTTACGTGATTATAAGGTCTTGATCTGGGGACCAAGAGAATTTTCCTTTAAAGATTTTTGCATAAATTTTCGATGCAACGGCCGCAATGTGCTTACTGATTAATGCACGCTTTGTAAAGGATGTGACAGCAAAAAGTTCAGGTCGGTAAGCCGTGCACATTTTCAAGTGTTTGATAAGGGCAAAAAAGATAAATATAGGCCTGAAGTTAATAAGGTGTTTTTGTACTTGCACCGATGGTTATCGCGACGTCTCAAGTTAGACTTTAATTGAAAACCACTCACAGGGAAGAATGAAAATCAAATTAAGAATTTTATAAAGTTACAAGCATGTGTAGCTACAATACTATAGATAAGCTATTAGTTATGCACTAGGTCTGTATAACTAACAAACATTTATGTAGGTTAGCAACATGATTATTCAACTTCATAGAGTAGGAGTGTTTTTACATGTGAACTTGTCATCACTACTTCAGCAGATCAGCTCAGTTGAATATTGACCTCTTACAGATGCACTAATTAAATTAATCAATCTTACTGATGATACAATTAGGCAGCTCAGCTGATGGCATATTACTCAATGCGATGGTACAAAAAAATTTCATGGCTCACGCAGTTGATGCATACATACATGCACATGTGAGAATAATTTTTCTGCTTATGAAATGCCTTTAAATTCAAAAGTGATTGTTTCAGTAAAATTTTGAAGTTTTGCATTTATTTTCATGATGGATAACATTTTGATTTCATTTCATTTCAATACTCATTGATTGCCCACTTTAATACCAGTTGTCGATCCTTTATGGAAGATATACTTTTGTATAAATACAGAAGATCTACGACACAGTTCTGCGAACACACACACATCGTCACTGTCTGACAGACTCGAACTCTTCCTGATCCACTGAAACAATCCTGTCTCAAAGATGAATTCAATTATCGGATGTGGGGTTCAAAAATTACAAAACTGATCGGTTTTCTGTTCTGCTAAATAAGAATGAAATGCGCCAAATGGAAGCTCATTCCACCATCAATTATTTAGTGATGCATAGTCACGAATGTCGCTTTTTGCTAAGCTTCTGATTCAATTGGGCTTTCCAGAAAAACTTTAAAGGGGTAAAAAATTATTTTCGAAAGTTTGATAAACCGTGCATTGTATCTTGATATCCAAGTAGCCAAGCAGCAAAGAGATAGTTTTTCCCCAGCCTCAGCTACAGTTTCGGATTAATTGAGAAAACAGCCGTTTTGTCTATTGACAAAGTAATTTTTGCTTGAGAATTGATGATATCCGATAAATAAATACAATTTCATGCAAGATTTAGCGGGTACAAACTCTGGGCCTACATAGTTACAACAGAGTTTAGACAATGTTAGAGTGAGATTTGTAACTTCCCGCAAGTGACAAACATTATCGATGCGAGCAGGGAAATGATTTTTCAGAGATTATGAGGCGACAAAATGCTTGTTTTCTATTTGCTATTATATATGCAGCCTTTATACCAGACGTCCAATTAATTTCATATAAATAATTATAGGTAAGAGGAATGTCACAGACCACATTTCAACAGGAAATAGTCAGTCTACTAAAATTTGTCTACCACCAAAAATTGATAAGTTTCATTGCTTTTTCGATGGTCGAAAATTGGATCTTTTCATTTTGAGACCTGGTCTGTTTTCGTGATGAAATGCTCTCAAAACCTTGAAGCATCAATCGGATGTCTAGTTCATAAGTCAGTGCAAGTCGCTAAGTACAAAAACCCTGCATCTGAAGGAAATTCTGAACTCGCAAATGTTTTATAATTTCTGAGGAGCCTATGATTAGCCATCAAAAGATCAGATGAAAAAACAAGTGTGTATTAAACAATCTTCCCTACTAACTGCAGCGGTTCGCGTTTGGCTTCGTCAAGTCAGGACTCATGAACTGGTTTTAGTAAGAGTTCCTATATTAGGAGATGCATAATCAATTTAGTCGTCATGGTAAACCACAAGTAATATAGACGAAGACAGTTTACATATACATTTCACTATCACTACTAAAGCCCAACCAGACCTGAAACTTACTTTGATTTCATACCCAAATGTGCTGATGAAGTCCCTTTTTTGTGGCTATAAAATACTATCAAGTTTTATTATAGAAAAATCATGAGTTCTTTGCATGTATGAACTGGACTGTGAGTGGTCCTAATTCTAGATTTTGATTGTGATATGTCTATAAATGTGTTAACCACAAATCACAGAATTATTGGTTTATTAGTACTGTTTTTAAATGTATGCTGATTTCGTGTCTGTATTCAAAAAATTTGTGCAATGATGAGCACAGGACTTCTGGGCTACTTTAACATAAAGTCTACAATTTTGGTTGCACAAAACCCGCTAAAACGACCACTGGAATAGTGAGAACAATGTAAAATGATGGTTTGTAGAAGATCATTCCATGCATTTGAAGTTACTTCGAAGTTGCATGAAATGCATCTTCTCCAGACGGTCGGGGAGAGTAGCACATACACCACATGAATGCTACGTAAGTTGAAGACATGATGTACCTGTACAGCGGTAGTCATGTTCTAAACAACCAATTGCTTATATTGTTATGTTTACAGCAAGCAAATTCTACAAGTTGCAGTAGACACTATTAATAATATGCACATCGACCGATTAATTTGCAATTTGACGAAATGACAGGTTGACAACTATCTACTGTCGCAAATTATAGAAATTTGACTGAAGAAGCGTCCTGCTTTTAAAATCAAAATGTAGGCTCGGTGAATAAATGTGGCATTCATTCATCTGTTGATATTTTACATATCTCCTGAAATATTCAAAATTTGTTACAATTGATTAATTCATCAAAATTTTCATAATTACATTTTATTAGTTTAGCTATTCAATAATTCTAATATATTCTATATCAGCAACTCAAGCTGAACCAGTTAAACAGAAGAAAAATGTTGTTGCAGGCCTGTGAATCTAGGTTACTGTAAATAGTCTGGAAGTTTCTCGAGTGGCAATTTTCCACGATGAATTCAGTTGCAAAGATGAGGTATGGAACTTAGTACTGGCTCATTATTCAATCAAGGCCATAGTCTTCTGAGTAATGTAATTTTGTGATTTTCAAAACATGAAATTTAATCTTTTTTCACCAACTTGTTTTGCTTCTGTATTTTGCTAGATTTCAAGTGTGCTTTACACTGGAAATTTGCAAGAATGTAAAAATTATAAGATATCTTACACAGAAAAGATTTCTATATTAAGTCGTTTAAAACTTTATAATTCGAAACAGAAAATTTGCTGCTTGTGGAAACAGGAAAATTAATGTTCTAAAATTTACTTCTATCGTAAATCTGTAGGAAAAAGGGAAATGTGATCTGATTTCATCTTGTTTCTTGAAATAATCGACGCCGCCAGTAAGTAAAGAGAATTTATGCTGGCTGTGATTACGCGAACAGACGAGAGGGTCAACAGATTATTGCGATGGCCAGCAGAGAGCGAAGGAAGAATGCGCCATTCCTACTTCCCACAGCTCTCTTTCTGACGACCCTAAAATAGGTTCGATGATCATTGTTGCTTCTGTTTCCACTTTGTTCATCCACTGTCTTCCCCTCTGTCCGTCTGTATGTCTCCAGCATGAATCTGTCTCAATGTCCCTAGTCAGCCAACTCAATCATTCCTGTTATCTCACAAATTCTCAATCTACCTCTCACTCTCCCCAATCCATCCGTTTTAATCGCTGTCACACATACCAAAATGCGAGACACAAGGCAACTCTACTCCGACAACACAAAACTGAGTTGGTTCGATTTTCCCACAAAAATTGTAACCATCTATTCAGATTTCACTTGTTTAGTTCGCTGAATCTGACTCTGTGGTTTTGCTTGAAAGGCGGGACTGGAGGAGTGAACGAGCTTAAGGAGATAAGAAGAAGTTAAGATTGAAAGGAAAACAAAGACTGAGGAATGAGTGGATTTTGAAACATAGTGACGGGAAAATGGTAATTACTTACGCTGTGGTGTATAATTGTCTGCGTTTTGATCTTATAATCCTCTCAGCGAAAGCATGACGGACGGTTATTAGCCTAAATTGATAGGACTTTTTGGCGGGCACGTGAACGACCTCAAAACCTGGTAGTGCAGCAGACTTGTAATAAACGGTTAACGGGTAGCCCATGTGCTGGGCCTGATGTATTTCAGTGGAAGCTTGCTGAGACCGGACCGTGACTGAAAATAGTAATTCATTTATGTGAAATTTAGTTTGACTAAGAGGAAATTTTTTGTTATAAATCTCGTGGTGTTGAGGCCAATCTGACGCATGCTTACATCCAAGTTGGGTCTAAAACACATACTACACATGGCAACTACATGGCAATCGCACGAATTCATGGAAGTCATGGGCATGATATGAAAGTAATGAGATGAAATGCGTAGCCCAAAAGGCGGAAATTATGGAATTCAATTATTTTCTCAGACTAGAATGCTTACAAAGAACTTAAATTTCACGGACATAAACTATCGGCAACCAAATATCGCATAATAAAGCCAATTTCCACATTCTATTTGTGTTGGTTGTACAACTTTCAAACTTTCACAGATTTTATGAGTTATAAAGCGGAATTTTAGAGAGAGTCGTAAGATATGACCTTCCTAGCGTGAGATAAATGTCCTTCTTATTTATGCGATCATGGATACCGCACTTTTGAAGATTTAGAAGCACAACTCCAACATTCACGCCAAGAAATGAAGTATAATCTACTATTGATACTAGTAAAGTCAAAAGTTGTTTATTTCCAAAAAACATTGGAAAACAATATTACAATATATACAATACATATTGCAAATATACAATGAACCATAAGCTTTTATCCATGGAACAGCACGGCTTCCTTCCCCGACGTTCAACAGTCACACACATGCTCAGTTCGATATTCGAAATCTGTTCTGCATTAAGTCTCCATAATCGCTTCGATTGCGTGTACATTGATTTCTCTAAGGGCTTCGACACAGTATCAATACCTAAGCTTCTCCATAAACTCTCAAGCTATGGTTTCAATGGTCAATTGCTCCAATGGATTAATAATTATCTATGTAATCGAACTCAGAAAGTCATAATCAACACCATCACTTCGGACGCGGTAGCTGTTACAAGTGGCGTGCCCCAAGGCTCTGTTCATGGACCTGTATTGTTTCTTCTTTATGTCAATGACGTGTTTGACTGCCTTGTTGGATCGACTTCAGCCCGCCTTTTTGCTGATGACTTGAAATTTATGTCAACCAGAATTTATAGCTCCTCTTCACAAGTATCTTCAGACCTGAAACATACTCTTCTCAAATTTGATAATTGGTGTAAAACGTGGCAACTAAAGATTTCTATGCAAAAAAGCTTGCTGTTTACTGCTGGAGATCGATGTGTTCCTTCCGTCAACTATCATCTCGACAGCGTATCCCTGAAAAATTCAGTCACTGTGAAAGACGTAGGCTTTTTGATCTCATCAGATCTCAGATTTGGTGATCAGTGTGCGCGCATCAGCTCAACTGCATATGCCAGAGCATCCTGTATCCTAAAATCTTTCGTTTGCCACAACTCTCGTATCTTGATGAAAGCCTTTGTTGTCTTTGTTCGCCCTCTCTTGGAATATGGAAGTGCAATCTTTTCACCGTATCTCAAACGCGACATTTTTCGTATTGAGCGTGTTCAGAGATTCTTCACTCGCATCGTTTGTAAACGCTCTGGTATCAAGTATGACAGCTACTCTCACAGATTACAATTGTTAAAATTAAAATCTCTAGAATATAGGCGCATTTTGTTGGACTTGTACTTCTTGTATAAACTGTGCTATAATCATTTCGACTTGTCGCTCAACTCTTTCTTTACCACCTACCTTTCATCTCAAATTACTCGAGTAATGGGAAGAAGACCGTTCCAGGACAAGACAAATTCAGAAAAATTGGTATTTTTAAAAACGACATAAATTCATGAATTTGAACCCTTTTTTCAGGTTTTAAGACCTAAATTCATAAATTTAGTCCATTTAAAAAGTACCATTTTTTGAAAAAATGGTATTTTAAAAGAACGACTAAATTTAAGAATTTTGGTCATTTTTCAGGTTATGAAGACCTAAATTCATAAAGTTAGGCGTTCTTAAAAATACCCAATTTTTCAAATTTTTCAAAATCTCAAATTTGAGAATTACAATTTTTTTTCTCGAAAATCATGACCGTTCCAGGACACCGAAAATCATAAAAGTTAAGAATCTCAAATTTGAGATTATGACATTTTACTCCCAAAATCATGACAGTAGTAAGCAAGTGACAAATACTGGATAGCGCAAGATGGCCGCCGTCGTGGCTGAGTCCCCCCCCCCTCTGGAACGACAGTGTCGTGATGTGCCGGCCAGGTTGGCCGCCATCGCGAGAGGTCGCTGACGTCCCCCCCCCCCTCGACCGACAGAGTGTGAGACTCGGGTGAGTGGGTCCGACCGCCTGGTGGACGTGGGCGACCGTCTAGGTTGACGTGGGCGACCGTCTAGGTGGACATGGGCGACCGTCTAGGTTGTCTTGGATGGTGAAACGGTGGCCAGATTCGGATTCAGCGTCAAATTCTGCATCAGTGGTGTGATTTCCAGCTCAATCGGCGAGAAAAACTGTTTCTTCAAAATTTTGACATAGAATGTGGGACGTTTTGGTGTGTAGCGCCCAAACGAAGCATCGGATGAGAAAACGGAGTCCAGATTCGGAATCTACGTGAAATTTTGGGTTAGGAAGGATGTTTCCAGCGAAATCGGAGAGAAAAAATTTTCGGCTGACGTCCCCCCCCCCTCTGGACGGCTTGCTTCGATTTTGGCTTCTAGTGGACGGATTTTGTCGTGCGATAGCTCGTTTGAAAGCTAAGAGTGAGACAAATTCAGTGAAACAATCGGCTTGTTCCTATCTGTCTTCGTTCAAAAGTTAGAGCGGTTACAAGATTTTAGGTCGGAGCTCGCTTACCTGAAAAAATCCTAAGTGTCAGAGTGACTTTGTATGGGTAAAATTTTGAAAATTTTCCAAAGTGTGGAATTTCGACCTGGGACCGTCACCAAAACATTTTTCATCAAATTTCGCTGACCCCCCCCCCTCTGGACAGCTTGCTTCGATTTTGGCTTCTAGTGGACGGATTTTGTCGTGCGATAGCTCGTTTGAAAGCTAAGAGTGAGACAAATTCAGTGAAACAATCGGCTTGTTCCTATCTGTCTTCGTTCAAAAGTTAGAGCGGTTACAAGATTTTAGGTCGGAGCTCGCTTACCTGAAAAAATCCTAAGTGTCAGAGTGACTTTGTATGGGTAAAAATTTGAAAATTTTCCAAAGTGTGGAATTTCGACCTGGGACCGTCACCAAAACATTTTTCATCAAATTTCGCTGACCCCCCCCCTCTGGACAGCTTGCTTCGATTTTGGCTTCTAGTGGACGGATTTTGTCGTGCGATAGCTCGTTTGAAAGCTAAGAGTGAGACAAATTCAGTGAAACAATCGGCTTGTTCCTATCTGTCTTCGTTCAAAAGTTAGAGTGGTTACAAGATTTTAGGTCGGAGCTCGCTTACCTGAAAAAATCCTAAGTGTCAGAGTGACTTTGTATGGGTAAAAATTTGAAAATTTTCCAAAGTGTGGAATTTCGACCTGGGACCGTCACCAAAACATTTTTCATCAAATTTCGCTGACCCCCCCCCCTCTGGACAGCTTGCTTCGATTTTGGCTTCTAGTGGACGGATTTTGTCGTGCGATAGCTCGTTTGAAAGCTAAGAGTGAGACAAATTCAGTGAAACAATCGGCTTGTTCCTATCTGTCTTCGTTTAGATGTGAGACACCATTTAAGATTTTGGGACATTGGCGAAAAACGACAGAGTTAGAATTTGGGACGTTTTGGGCTGTAGCACCAAAACGAAGGCTCGGATTGGTAAACGGAGGCCAGATTTGGAATCAGCTTGATGTTATTATCCAATGAGGATCATCATCCAATGAGAATCAAGCATTTCTTTATAAATAGCGAGCCTTCCACAGTGAGAATCATTCCATCGTTGAATCACACGAGTGACGGACGCACATTTTCTCTCTCTCTCTCTAGTTCCCTGTTCTATTATCCAACTAAAATGGTAAGTCGCTACTTCCCTCCCTCTCCTCCCTTGAACGTAAACTTAATACAATCTTTTTTCATTTTCAGGCATCTACTCCATCTGCTGCACTAGTAGGACAAAATGGCGGTCAAACGTTACAAGGTTCGCTACGGTCAGATCATCTACAACTGAGGCCAGTGGAAGAAACATCCAAGGTACATAATCCTACACCGCTACAGCGTAAATTTAAACAAGCCTTGCGTTATGATGATCATAGCGTAGTACTCCAAACGGGAATGCTCCCTTCCACGGATGTCAAGATAATGCACAATCAGTATGGGGACTACATACTGATCCCCGTGAGTCCGTATATTCGCCACCAACTTGATATTATTGAGGAGTACGTGACATTAAATATGGACATTCCTACTCCTCTTGCTCAAGAGTGGAAGGCGAGAGATGACAAGGATACTCCCTATAGAAAGATTTGGGATGGTAATCACATTTGCCTACCGGTATCACATTGGTGTACTTACTATAAGAAGGAGGGAGATCATTCAATACCCATCAGATGTGATGAGCTCGGAGAAGGTACTTGGGATATCCTTTTCAAAGTGAATGGGCTATATTATGGTCGACACAAGGATAATAAAATAGCCTCTCTCTCCATGCATATGGAATCCATCCTATATATTCCAAAACCACCCAACGTGGACGACATAATTGATCAAATCCTTAACAGCAGTGGTACGAAGCGCAAGTCGGAGAAGAATGCTACATCAAAACGCAAATCAAAGAAGGAGAATTACTAGTCCTTTCCTAACTCTACCCTATGACAATTCGCTTATGTGCTTTGAGTGTCGCAGACGTGGTCTTATTAGATACATTTTACTTCTTCGTTGCCATCATATCATTTGTGTATTTTGTCGTGAAAAGCATCGATGTAATTCTTCATTTTGTAATATGTTATAGAACGCTTCCTTAGATGTGTAAATTTCCGTTTTAGGCTTCTATCATCATTTTTATGGATTGTGAGGGTGAACCTGTACAGGAGCTCAGTGCTATTGCTATGAACAATTGGACATATCAGATTGTCAGTGTCTATCATCAACATGCCAACTGCGATCCCAATGTTGATCAATGGGCGAGAAAACACATTCATGGACTTAATCTGAAATATTTGCAAGACTATGGCTTTTCTTGTGAGAGTGCTCTTCTTATTGACTTTAAACGATGGTTAGCTGCTTTCAATGTTATACGCATCTTTTGTAATAATCCTGGTAAGGAGAGGAAAGTATTTCCCAATCTAATCATTGATGATATTTTGCTCCCGCCTTGGGATAGTAGAGTGAATCAACATTATCATGAAGTCACGAAACGTTTTAAGGATTTGTGTGTTCCTATTTTGTCTGTTCGTTGTAGTAGCTACGTTCATAACCAATGCTTCTTTCCTCCTTACCTCAACACTGCCAAAGTCCTGTATGGTTATCATTGCTCTCTGTATGATAGTTACCAGCTGTATCTATTTTATCTCTTTCAAACCATTGATTTATAATGCATGCTTGTTACCATTATTCAATAAATGTTACTATGAGAAGAGTTGTTGTTTTCATGCAATGGATGGGTTAGATAAAGGGCGATCATGTCTTTCTCAAACGACTGCGGAACATTACGTTTTCATAGGCAAAGTTTAAAAGGAGCTGTTCAAGATTATGTGATAAAATTTCATAAAGATGAGACCGACATCGAAGCAGTGGTCGATGATGCTAGCACTCTATTTCTAGAGTTAATGAATACATTCTCTGATAGCATTGTCATGGCGCGATTAGTTGCGAAAATTAAGTTTAGTCATTTTGGAAAGGAAGAGGTGGAAAGTCGCTCTTTCCATTTTGCTTCTTATTCAATGGAAGTGGTAGATCACCCCCAAGAATTTTTTAAAAGACATATGATAAAAATTGCTGAACGTCTTAACGCATTTAACCATCATGGTAGCAGTCTAGTGATTGAAGCGATTTCAGATATTCACATTCAACTTTCCATAAAGAAAAATTGAAAATGCAGTGGTACTTGATTGTAGCACAACTGGTTTTCGAGCTATGTCTGCTCACTCTCGAAGTATATTCCTTCTGTACATGCGTCTATTATTTAGAAAAGGCTAGCAAATTCATATCTTCAAAAAGACTTGCTATAGACATCAGTAACGGTGAAACTATGTGTTGCGATGTATGTAAGCGAAAGGATGGAAATGAAAAGCGCATCTTCAAGAGATGTAAGCATGCTTTTTGTCAACGCTGTTTCATACGTAATTGCATTCAACTTTGCCAATGTAACCACTGTGATATTGCTCATTTCGAGTGTCACTTATGTCGCAATAGTTAGTACCTATGCAAATGTGGTAAAGATAGGTTTTAGCAAAGACTAACACGGAAAATGGCGAAACGTAAAATGACGAAACGTAAAAGTCAAAAGTTTTCTTCAGCCATTCAAGCTCTCCGACGAATGAAAGCAAATCAGCGATACAATGCTATACGACATGCTAACGATAAATTCATTTGTGAAATTATTTCTCATGTGAGGAAGTTGAGGACGAAGAAATTAGCGCCAAAACAACGAAAGTTACTTAAGCGATATGCTACAAAATTGCGTTTCATCTCCAATCCTAAAGTCGCCCTTCAAAGAAAGAGGAAAACTCTAACACAAAAGGGCGGTTTCCTTTCAGCAATACTTCCAATGATAGCTCCTGCCGTGGGCAACCTATTGGGAAATATCTTTGGCTCTAAGCGTTAATTATGCAAATGTTGAGTCTCAAAGTAATAAAATGGATTTCAGACTTCAATGTGATAAAGTTCTGACTGTATCAGGTCCATCTCATGCAGGTAAAACTGTTTTCACGCTGAATTTATTGGATAAAAGAAGGGAGTTGTTTAAGGAACCTATCAATCGAGTGATTTGGTGTTATGGTATTTATCAACCGTCGCTGTTTCAGGAATTGCAAAGTCGCAACTTTATTCGACATGAAGGAATTATTCCAGTGGATAAACTTCAGTCTAATGATGTTGTTGTATTGGATGATTTATTAAAAGAAAGTAAGAATTCAAAAGATGTTACAGATATGTTCACTCGCGCAGCACACCATAAAAGGTGTTTTATCATCTATATTACACAAAATTTGTTTCCTGATGGAAAAGAAGCTCGTACACGAAACCTGAATACACACTATTATGCTATTTTCAAGAATCCG
This sequence comes from Prostheceraeus crozeri, assembly GCA_907163375.1. Taxonomy (NCBI): domain Eukaryota; kingdom Metazoa; phylum Platyhelminthes; order Polycladida; family Euryleptidae; genus Prostheceraeus; species Prostheceraeus crozeri. The sequence continues at coordinate 8,761 of CAJQUW010002914.1, read as the reverse complement.
CGAGATAAAAGTCAATTTGAAATTTTAGCGCGACAAGTTGCACCCAGAGGATCAAAAGCCTTAATTGAAATTTTTCAAGCAGCTACTGAAAAACCATACGGTTACTTATTCATTGACTTTACGCAAGAGTGTCCGGAAGAATTTAGATTTCGAAGTGATATTTTGAAAACTCCCATGATTATCTACAAACTATGAGTTCTTATTCTCGCATGATTGTTATTCCTCAGGATGAATATGTACAATTGACTGCCATGCAGCAAGTAAAGCAACCTCTTGCAAATCAAATGTATAGGAAAGAAATAGATTATCAGCAAAATGTTCACATCAAAGATCCACATCGTGCTGTATTATTACAATCGGAAACTGTTGAGCAATTGAAAAACTTGAAGAATAAGATGCGTGACTCTGTATCGACTGCTACACCTTTAGCATCTCGCGCACATGCCATATCTCTTTTCAACAGTATTGAACCCCATCTCAATGTAAATGATAGAGGAGAAATCATTACAGATGAAAATAAAGTGATTGATGCTTCACGTTATGAAGACTTGATTCAGTATGCGACACGTAGAAAGCGCCGTCAGGGCTATGTTCCACCTGGTTGGTCATACTTTCTTAAACTATTGAAAAAGCATAATGTGCCAAAATTTGCTTTAAATAATGAGACATTGAAAGAACTTGATTCAACAGTGGCTACTACTCCAATGCTTCAGGCGATGAAAATGCCAACAAATTGGTTTAAGACGTCACCTGCTACATCCCCTCCCACACTCACTAAGCAAACAAGAGGAAGAACTCGACGTAGATCTGTATCGCCACTAAAACTGGTAAAAGGAAAACGTAAAACAGCTCCTCCCAGGAAATACATGTTCTCAGACTATTAATATGAAGCAGATGTGTTGCTTGCCATGTAATGAGCCGCCAGAGGTGAATGTCGTTGTCACTTGCACTTGCTGCGCCAGCTCTCATAATGAAACCCCTAAGCAATGTGAACACGATCGCAAAACCGCTAAAGCTAAATGCTGCAGTTGTTGTAAATGTAGAAAGGCAAGAAAACAAAAAGATGAGAAGGAGGAAAAAGAGTCAGTCGTCATCGACTGAACGTTTGAAGTCAATCTATTATGATGTAAAACATCCGGCAGGATTTGCATCTATCAAGAAATTATCAAAAGCGAGTGGTCTTCCACAATCACAAGTGAAACGATGGTTAAAGGGTCAGGCTACCTATACACTCCACAAACAAGCGAAAAAGAAGTACCGCACCCGCCATTATATTGTTCATGACATCGATGAACAGTGGCAAGCAGATTTGTGCGATGTTGCCTCCATTTCAAAACATAACTCGGGTAATAATTTTATTTTAACCGTCATTGATATTTTCTCGCGTTATGCGTGGGCTCAACCTTTAAAAACTAAAGAAGGGAAAGGAGTAGCAAAAGCATTCCAAACAATTTTTCGAGAAGGTCGCATTCCAAAAAGAATTCAGAGTGATCAAGGAAAAGAGTTTGAAAATCAGCATGTGACAAGATTATTTGAGAGGCATGACATTGAGTTGTTTAGTGTAAAGAGCGCTTATAAAGCTGCACTCGTTGAACGTTTTAATCGCACATTAAAAAATCGTTTGTGGCGACATTTTACTGCCAACTTGACACAAAATTGGACAAAGGTTCTACAAGATACACTCCATGCCTACAATCACTCTATCCATCGTTCTATTGGACTCAGACCAGTAGATGTAAATGCTGACAATGTAGATAAAGTGCGCGAATCATTCCAACGTAAACGCACTCATGTGAAAAGTGATGTGAAAATTGGCGATAAAGTTCGTATCTCAAAAGTGAAAAGTGTTTTTGCTAAAGGGTACCTCCCGAATTGGACAGAGGAGGTATTTACAGTATCAAGGATTAATCAAAAAGACTCTCCGACCACCTACAAGTTGAAAGATTACGATAATGAAGAAATTGAGGGTAGCTTTTACCGCGATGAGATTGAGGTAGTCACTGAAAGTGAAACATATTTGGTAGAGAAAATCATTCGATGTAAAAAACGGCAAGGTGAAGAATGGTGTCTTGTTAAATGGACTGGTTATCCTTCAAGTATGAACTCTTGGATGCGTCGTGCCGACATCTTTCATCTAAGTGATCGACAGTGATTCATGCAAAGTTGTAACTAACAATGTTTAGGGTTTGAGCTATGAATCCAACTGCCTCATTTTATTCACGACCCTCCTATGTAAGTGGTGGAGGACAAATTTACATCGGTGCTCGCCGCCAACGTGGAGGTAGCATACTTGGTGCACTGAAATCTGTTGTAGTACCTCTCATATCCAATGTCGGTAGATCTTTGAAACGAAATGTTTTAAGTAATGCCGTTGGCTTTGCTGGTGATGTTGCTAGTGATCTTTCCAGAGGTAGAAGTTTTAAGAGCAGTTTGTTGAATCGTGGGAAGGAACGCGGTTTAAAAACATTGAAGCAGACCATTGCTGGTGTTACTCAAGGAAAGAAATCACCTAAACGAATGAATAAAGGAAGGAGGAAACATCGCGGAGCTGGTAAGGTGCGATCTTCAGTCAAAAGGCATTCACGCAAACGTCGCAGAGGCTCTAATCATTCATCAGGCGCTAAACGACGACGCTGCTATAACTTCTAATCATGGAGTGTAAAACTTCCGGTTTTTGTTTGTTCGATCAACAAGCCATACAGACAGATATTCTTAGTTCAAGTATTGTAGATTATCATCCTCGAACAGCTGAGAATGCTGGCCCCATTGAATTTGTTATTCCTGGTGGTAGTGATGACTACATAGATTTGAGTTATGCGATGCTTGATTTGAGGTTTAGAATTCAGCAAGCAGATGGAACTGCTATTGACGATGCACATAAAGTTGGACTGAACAATTTACCATTGACTACATTACTTCGTGATGTTTCTCTAACGATTGGAGAGCAGCAGGTGGAAGGTGGTCAAAGCGATTATCCCTATAAATCATATTTCAATCATGTATCACAGTTTCATCCAGCAGCACAAAAAAGTCATATGGAAGCCATGGGATGGTACAGAGATGAAGCAGGAAAATTTGATGTTGAAACAAACAGTGGCTTTGTAAAGCGATCTGCTATGATTAAAGATAGTAGAGTATGTCAGCTATATGGTCCGCTGAATTTAGACTTCTTTAGACAGTCAAAGTTTTTACTGTGTAATACCAGCATGCGACTCAAGCTGACATTGAATAAGCCTGAATTTGCGCTGAATGCATTTGCTAAAGTTGACAATTTTAGAATTCATGTGGAAGATATTGCACTTTACATTCGTCGAGTAGTACCGAATCCAAGTGTCATTAGAGGGCATGCTGAAGGCCTTAACCGCCAAAATGCCATTTACCCCATTCAGCATACAAAGCTTCTCACCTTTACAATTCCGAAAGATCAAAAGAGTTTCATGAAAGATGGCCTCTTTCCATCAGAAGCACCGAAGCTCCTCATGGTGGCAATGGTTGAAAATGATGCATTTAATGGTAATATAAAGAAGAATCCTTTCAATTTTAAACACAATCAGTTAAGTGAAATTGCTTTACGTGTAAATGGTGTGAGTCATCCTGGTCCACCCTACAAACCAGATTTTGCTTCGGATCAATTTATGCGCAGTTATGTTGATTTTATGGATGTCTTTGGCTTTTACAATACGGATGACACCAACGGACTGACTATGAAAGAGTTTAAGAGTGGATATACTATTTATGCATTTGATTTGACTGCTGACAGCGATATTAGTGCACCCTATCGTCAAGCGAACGTACCTCATAATATTCGTTTGGATTTGACGTTCAAAAGAACACTACCTGAGACGATCAATGTATTAATTTATGCAGTCTTCGATTCAAATATTGAAATTACAAAGTATCGTGACGTGATTCTTCAGTATAATCGTTAATGAGTTGGCTGACTGCTGACGATATTAAGACTAAAGTGCAGCGTAATGCAGACGAAGCGACGTTGAAAGCTTTCGATAATGTCTATTCACTCGATACCTTACCACCTGCAGTAAATCACTATCCCATCTTTATTGTGCTAAACACTCATTCACAGAATTTAGGCGGTGAGCATTGGAAAGCGATCTTTATTGGAGAAGACCGACGTGGTGAACTATTTGACTCTCTTGCTCAACCTCCAAATATACCAACACAGCAGTGGTTGAGAAAACATACGCGTCAATATCAGCGAAATGAACGCATACTACAACATCCACTTTCATCAACGTGTGGTGCTTTTGTACTGTACTTCATCTTAAAACGTTTACATGTATCTCGATTTGCATCTGTTATTCAAAACTTTTCATGTAATCCATCCTCTAATGAAAAAATGATTTGTAAGTTCTATCATGATTTGAAATAAAAACATCATGTTGGAAAAATTGTTTTTTATTTTACAATCCGCTGGGTACGTACATACTCAATGAGATAGTCTAGGATCATATTTGCTTGTACATGAGATTTTAGTCCAGTAATGATCACTTTACTATTATGAAAGATTGCCACATGCACAGGTAACCAACAACTAATGAGAGCTGCAGGAAAAAGTTCGGGTTCATAACACAAACTGTAACTGCTGGTACGAATCTTCAAAAATGATAGACTGTCACTCAATTGAGTAGAGATCACCATATTGTCCACAGTCAGATTCGACATCACACACCTCTCCCTCTTCCATATCCGACGTAGTAGTCTTTGTAGCTCTAAGCGCATTGACTGCGCCGATGAATGAGAAAGGGCGCCGAGAATCTGTACAGTCCCATTTGGGAAGAGTTGAAGATTCCGTGAATTGTTCATCTTCACCACTAACATTTGAGGACGACCCGGGTAATACTTGCTGTTTGGAAGCTGTTGGTGTAATGTTGTGAGATCGATTTTGGTGTAGAGTCTGAAGCGGCGGAGAATGTTGACGATGGTGTAGCGATGGCGCTTCATGATGAAAGAATGAGTAAATTGAGCGATGTACCTTCCTTTTATACTTTTCCCAACTACCTTGATGAAATGTGAAGTTAGTATGAAGTTGGGAATGATAGAGTTGAATTCGCCGATTGTTGACGCGCAACCAGATGCGATTTCCAATACGTGAATGTCTTTTCATATAGAAGTATTTTAAATCCTTCATGATATGATGTAGAGATTGAAAATGGCGATAAGATAAAGCAAACTCTCTTCTCACATTCCCAGTTGAATCTTTGAAATAGACGTTTCGATCATGATCCGTTTCAATACGTTGTAGGGAATCTAATTTCCAACTCATGGTGCGTGATAGTCATGTCTGATTAAGATTTGCATAGTAGGGCGATGAACTCACGACGAATAAATGTCATGATGGAGCGATGTATGTATCTTCTATACTTCTCCCAATTGTATTTGCGAAATGAGAAACAGTTTGCGGAATGAGAATGGTAGATTTGAATTTCATTTCTGTAATGTTGAAGCCAAACTTGATCACCCAGGGAGATGAATCTTAATGTTTCAAAATATTCCAAATCCCTCATGATATCATTGAGGTTGACAAATTGTCGCCATGTTAATGTAATTCCTCTTGATGTATGACCATGAGAATTTTTGAAATGTACGTTTCCATCACGATCAACTCTGATATATTGTAGAGAGTCCAAAATCCAAGTCTTCATGATGTTATGCAAAGTTGCAGATTAGCAATATAAAAATGTCGTTTTATCATATTTTGCTTAGCAATGCGGCTACAAAGAGATTTACTAGTAATCGAGCCGCACTCTTTTCTACTCCCATTGATCATGCACAACAGCTAAATGGGAATTGGGAAGTGGGCGTCACTCAACTTGTTTATAGCAACTGTGTCTATACTTTTGATCATGAGGTGATGACTATTAATATGAGACGTACAGCTGCTTACCAATGTGAAAAGGGCTGCCGAGTATACATTCCACAGTGGCCAAAGAAAGATCTCTTATCATGTAAAAAGTTTATATATGATTTCTTGAATAAAGCGTGTAAACATATTGCCCAATTTACTCCACACAATGATGATTATACTTATATACATCATGTAGTTGAGAAAGATTGGATTGTTGGTTTAAGTCCAAGTTTAAGAAATGATTTAGGTTACCTCGCTAGCGCCTTGACAAGCTATGATAATTTTAACGTTAATTACCACATAAGTGCTCATAAACAGTTAATATATCGAGAGGAAGCTTATTATGTAGATCTTATTCCAAAAAATGAGAAGACGTTGGTGAAGAAGATTGTGATTAAGCCAAGAAAGACAAACATGACTCCTGAAACATTATTGAAGAAATTTAATTATCTCCTTCGAGTTGATGGTAAACAAGTGGCAACATTGACTTATATTAAATCATCTAATCATATTGCAATAAGTAAATTAAATGATGATGATCTAGTATTAGTTTGTTCAAAAGATTTTCATCAGTTCTTGCGACATCATTCTGCAGCTGTTCATGGAAAATTTAATATGCAACATTTACCATGTGAAAGGTCAAATCAATTTGATACAGAATGGACCGTATCTTTATACAGAAAGTGTGTAGAGCCTTTCGGTGGTATCTTACATGAAACAAGAGTGTTGATGCCTCGCATCATTACTTCAGTTAAATTGGTTGTAGATTATTTAAATGAAGTGATTAATGACCAACATATTTCATTTTCTGAAAAAGAAGGTACTTTGTATCTCACTATAAGTGGAAAAGGTATTGAACTAATTATGGATAAAACTCTAATGGACATTTTGGGTTTTGATCAAAATATCTTTAAAAGTGGTACTGTAACCAAAGCTAGCGCAGACATGTCGCTATCGCGTCGTATTAACTATTTTCAGATATATTCCAATATTGGTGAAGATGTACGTGTGGGAGATGTTGAAGCTCCATTGCTAGCAATGATACCATACCAGCCAAAAAGCTGCAGTATTTTATCTGAGCATACTTTCAAGAAAGTGCATTATACAAAGCTGAAATCAAACTACATCCCACAAATTGATATTGCCATTTATGACGATGCTGGTGCGTTGATTCCTTTTCATAAAGATGCTGTGACAAGTATCACACTCCATTTCCAAATGAAGAGTTAATGCAAACGTATGCTAATATATTTTTCCAATGTGAATAATATGGAAAGTGAAAATAAGGACTCGTTTCTAATCTACTTGCCCAGTAATGCTTCTATGAATAAATTTCCCAAAAATAAACCATCAGACTATCGAGTAGAATTAAATCGGCCACTGCATTTAGAAGGTGAATGGGAAGTTGGCGTTTCTAGTATTTGCTATGATAGCAATATTCAGAATGTGAATGATTTGGAAGAAATGATATTGACTCCTCGCACCCATGATGGAATAACGATGAATAATGCATTTCACTTCCCATACAATTTAACATCAGATGGAAAGTGGAACTATGAATGGATTCAGATAAAATCAGATTCTTATGAGCCATTTGGGAATGAGAAAATTATTAAGGCATTCAACAGTGGTAATACTTCCATCATGAAGAATAAAAATCAGAAAGCTTATGAGTTTACTATCTATCATTGGAGTGGGAGACAGTTCCTCCGCTTTCATTCTTTTACTAAAGGTCTTACGCTGAGGTTGGATAGTGAATTCTATCCACATCTCGGTTTTGGCCATGGACTACATCTAACGTCAATTGCTACTGCAAATGTTAAAAAAGTTTATTCAAATCGAACCAACAAATTTCATTATAGATTTGAAATATTTGATGAAGATGTTGTGGAATGTGAAGAACGCATCATTTTGAAAAAAGCGTGGTGTTCAACCTTTATCACTTATTGAGTTAGTAAAACGATGGAATGAGACTGTGGGTAAGAAGTATGGAGAGAAAATTATGGCGGACAAAAATAAGTTGGTTATTCAGAAATATAATGACAAACTTACAGTTTATTTCTCTCCAACCTTGCGTCATTTTGTAAGACATTATACACCTATTATTGGAAGCGGTGTGGTGTATGCTTCTCATGAATATCACACTAAAGCTGATTCAGTTAATGATGAATGGTGGGTGGACATCTATGGCGATCGCATCAAGAAAATTTACCAGTCTTATGAAGAATCTAAAGTTGCTATCAATATAATGCCGCGTCTATATCATACAGTTGAAAGCTTCATTCATGTAGTAAATCCTTATATACAACAGAAGTTGAAGCATGTGATGAAAAGTAAATATGATGTAAAGACACACCACATTTCGTTTTCAATTGAAAATCAACGCGTTGTTCTGAAACTGGGTGATGACATTCAATGTCAATTGAGTAAAAATTTGAAAAAACTCTTTGGTTTTTCAATGCTACAAAACTGTGTTTGCTGCTGCGCATACGATTGGTATAGAAACACCAATGACACTTGATAAACATGAACAGCACCTTTACATTCAAAGTGATTTGATTCTACCTATTTCTGTTGGCGAGAAAAAAGAATACATTTTACGTGATTTCATTCATGATAAAGACGCTTCATATGGAATAGTCGAGAAGATGTTTGAATCTATTTTCTATCATCCCGTCGTCAAACAAACTATAAACCCTCTATTGCTATCAAAATTACCAATGGTTTACAAGAGTGCATCCATGTGAAAGATACTAAATCCCTCATAACGTTAGTGTTTCGGAAAACAAAGTGAAGTCATTGTGATATGTTTATTGAAATAAAAATATGTATATGAAAAAGTCTTTTCACAGATATAGGGGGAATGGGCTGACTGTAGGCATATATTCACAAGGA
>CAJQUW010002913.1:0-87620 GCA_907163375.1 Prostheceraeus crozeri | reverse complement strand
AGCTGAAATACACCATTTCCATGTAGAATTTGACGCTGAATCCGAATCTGGCCTCCGTTTTCCCATCCGATGCTTCGTTTTGGCTCTACAGTAGGCAGCCATCGCAAAAATTCTAACTCTGTCGTTTTTTCGAAAAATGTTGAAAATTTTTTCTCTCCGATTGACTTGAAACTCACCATACAGATAAAGAATTTCACGCTGATTCCAAATCTGAAATCCGTTTTCCAATCCGATGCTTCGTTTTGAAGCTAGAGCCCAAAACGTCCCAAATTCTAACTCTGTCGTTTTTCGCCAATGTCCCAAAATCTTAAATGGCGTCTCACATCTAAACGAAGACAGATAGGAACAAGCCGATTCTTTCACTGAATTTGTCTCACTCTTAGCTTTCAAACGAGCTATCGCACGACAAAATCCGTCCACTGGAAGCCAAAATCGAAGCAAGCTGTCCAGAGGGGGGGGGACGTCAGTGAAAATTTTTTCTCTCCGATTTCGCTGGAAACATCCTTCCTAACCCAAAATTTCACGTAGATTCCGAATCTGGCCTCCGTTTTCTCATCCGATGCTTCGTTTGGGCGCTACACACCAAAACGACCCAAATTCTAACTCTGTCGTTTTTTCGAAAAATGTTGAAAATTTTTTCTCTCCGATTGACTTGAAACTCACCATACAGATAAAGAATTTCACGCTGATTCCAAATCTGAAATCCGTTTTCCAATCCGATGCTTCGTTTTGAAGCTACAGCCCAAAACGTCCCAAATTCTAACTCTGTCGTTTTTCGCCAATGTCCCAAAATCTTAAATGGCGTCTCACATCTAAACGAAGACAGATAGGAACAAGCCGATTCTTTCACTGAATTTGTCTCACTCTTAGCTTTCAAACGAGCTATCGCACGACAAAATCCGTCCACTGGAAGCCAAAATCGAAGCAAGCTGTCCAGAGGGGGGGGACGTCAGTGAAATTTCAAAATTTGATGAAAAATGTTTTGGTGACGGTCCCAGGTCGAAATTCCACACTTTGGAAAATTTTCAAAATTTTACCCATACAAAGTCACTCTGACACTTAGGATTTTTTCAGGTGAGCGAGCTCCGACCTAAAATCTTGTAACCGCTCTATCTTTTGAACGAAGACAGATAGGAACAAGCCGATTCTTTCACTGAATTTGTCTCACTCTTAGCTTTCAAACGAGCTATCGCACGACAAAATCCGTCCACTGGAAGCCAAAATCGAAGCAAGCTGTCCAGAGGGGGGGGACGTCAGTGAAATTTCAAAATTTGATGAAAAATGTTTTGGTGACGGTCCCAGGTCGAAATTCCACACTTTGGAAAATTTTCAAAATTTTACCCATACAAAGTCACTCTGACACTTAGGATTTTTTCAGGTGAGCGAGCTCCGACCTAAAATCTTGTAACCGCTCTAACTTTTGAACGAAGACAGATAGGAACAAGCCGATTCTTTCACTGAATTTGTCTCACTCTTAGCTTTCAAACGAGCTATCGCACGACAAAATCCGTCCACTGGAAGCCAAAATCGAAGCAAGCTGGAAATAGAGGAAGACATTGAGTACAGCACTAGTAAAAAGCAATACACTGAGAACAGCCATAGTACCAGTAGGATAGTCAGAAGCAAGTACATGTGGGGGTAGCTGTAATGTATCATTCAGTGAGGTACTATAGTTCTATGAAAACAGCTCAGCTGTGTCGTTTGCTGATATGTTATGAGCCAGACATGAACAATCTGTTTGTACGACGATGCTTGTAAAGTTTAATGCCTTTGCATCAATTGTGCTTAAGTGGAAAAGGCTTCCCATAAGCAACGTGTAGAATACATAACTCCAAGCAAGGTACGAGGGGCGTATCAAAAGTTCGTGACGTTTGTCTCTCCTATCTATAGACGTCCATTTTGGCGCAAGTGCATATCTAGATACTTTTTCTTATAGCATTGATAATTGCTTTTCACAAGAAAAGCATTTAACTTCCGTTTGTGCAAATATTTATTGACAGAATCAAAGGCATATAAAAACTCCTATTTCGATCTGGTCACCTTAAATTTCAATACACTTTTCCCGTCTCTTCTTAAGTTTCTTTATTCCTCCTTCAAGCCAATCCTGCGGAAATTTGCCGAATGAAGCTTTCGGTGCTCTCTTTTTCTCTTTCACGATTGAAACGAATGCCCCGATTGCCTACTTCATCGGACCGATGAGATGAAAGTCAGTAGTCTCCTCCAAAACCCTTCGTCATGGTCTTCCAGAAGACCAAGAGCAATAAAGGAGTTGTTGACCCGAGCGCCTTTCTGTTCTGTAGTCAGCAGCTTTGGTACCCAACGAGCCGAAACCTTGGACAACTCAAGGCGGTCATGGAAGATGCGCTCAAGAGTCCCATGCGACAGCTGGCCAGACTTTTCCTCCAGTTCATCAAATGTTGGGCGTCTGTCAGACTGGATCAGCTGCCAAGCCAAATCTTCATTTTCTTCGCTGGCTTGACTGGATGGATGACCACAGTGCTCACCGTCTTCCAATGACTTCGGTCCTTCTGGGAACATTTGTTTGATGGTCGCTCTTGCAGGAGCATTGTCTCGAAGACTGTTTTTAGGCGCTCACACGATCGGGTTGGTGTTTCCCGTTCCTTGGACAGAAAGAGCAGACAAGATCTCCAGTTACGATTTGTGAAGTCCGTCATGCTGACAAAAGTAAAATTGCTTCACTAGTTACCGGCTTCAGTTAGTATCTCTATAGGTAACCGATCAACTGATAATACCTCACAGGCAATGCACATGATTGATACGACATGACAACGATCAATGATCAAAGAAAAAGGTCGAATTAAAACCACAGTAATCAAACGTCACGAACTTTTGGTACGCCCCTCATGATGTATCAGTGATGAAAGTGTATTCGTAAACTGATTTGGTTTAAAATTATTAGATAGCATATAGTCAACTTCTTCACAGTTTGCGTGAATGATGATAGCATTACTCAAACGATGTATCATCTCTCTACAATCGCTGGATGATAATAGTTTTTCCAACACAGAATCCACTGCCTTGTATAATAATGCTTTCTCTTTTCAATGAGACGGTGATACAGTGGTGTCATGCTCATAGATGACTGTTCTAAAATCGACAAGGATTGCATCAAAATCATTTATATACATTGACTGTTGAAATTATTTCTTGATCACAGATGGGGCACAACATAGTTTCCAAAGGTACATAGCACGTAGAACACATAACAGAATGACAACATGGTAAAAAGAGAAGGGACCGTTCCCTTTTAAAACACTCAACGCAGTTCCGTTCACCTAATAATTTAAACGTCTCTTCTTCCAATTTCTTTCTGAAGTCACTTTTATTGGTAGAGCTACTTGGTAAATCAGTTGCAAATGCCACTTTTTTCTTTTTCACTCCAATTTCATCCTCCTATTTTCACTATCATTACATTGCAGCATGGAAAAATCCTCTATCCATCGATCCAAATGATGATTCATAGCATGCTCATCTAGATCCATTAGTCTTTCAACTAAAGCGCCAGCTTTAATATTTTCATTTACATTTGTAACACTTTCTATAGCCTTCAACGAATAGCCAAGCTCTCTTGCTACAGACCATGAAGTTGGGAAACGAATGCAACTTTTCATCGTCAAATGATTTCAAATGATGATGTGTCAGGAATGAACACTCAGTTGAATATGCTTGATATGACTTGTACACCTTTGACAGTATTGATGACTCTGTGTAATCTAATACTTCACTTTCACAAACATGAGTTGTGGTAGAAACTATTTGACTACACAAACGCTTACATTTTATGACACTTGTGTTTCATAAAACGTCATGATCAAACTTTCCAACTATACATCAACCTGTGTTGCAGTAAAACTTTTGTACAACATGATAAACTTTACTTTCATTTCATCAATTTTTCACCCATCCTCTGAGTTATACGGGCTTGGAACCGTCATGAAAGCAAATGACTTTCAGGCCTCATTATGGGTAGCCTCGTAAAGGCTCATGGATCATTCACGGAAAAAGGCAATGAAGCAGTGGGTATGTATTCATGTTTTAAAGAAAGGATGCTCTTCACTCATATTTATGTTTAGGTCCAAGCCATCTTCCCTCTTTTAGCATGTTGGATTGTCTTTGATGACTAACTATTGTTGCTTTCTTCACATAGACAATCGGCAATCTTCCTTGGATCACCTGTCTTGATTGCCATGGAGTAGTACCTTTCTGACAACTCCATGATTGTGTTCTTTTCTTTCTTTTGACGAATCATTAATTCAGCTTCTGTCTCACTCATGATGTAGGATCACTACACTGTAACAATGCTCAGTGAAAAGTGAATTTCTATAAAGTACTACCTCCTTGTATCTTGTCGTAGGAAAGCTGAGTCCTGGATGGCGAACTTAATGACTTGTGATGATGTGTTTCATTAACTTTCAGACTACATTATCATTTCATAAACTTGTGTTTCATAAAACATCATGATACACTTTCTGACTACACTCACGAATAAAACTTCGATGATCAAACTTTACTTTTACAAACGTGTGTCACGGTAAACTATTTGACTACACTAAACTTTGCTTTTGCAAACCATGATAGAGCTTGTTCACTAGCGAAGAGAGAAATGAGCTTGTGGTTGCGTGTGGCGCATGAATGCCCCTTCCAATTCATCCTTTCATCATTTCACCTCCGTGATAGAGACAGTTCTTAAAAGAACTTATGGTTCATTCTCACATGTATGACCAACTAACGGGAGACAAGTGCAATGGAGATTTTATGAGGTAACCTGTTTCAGATAGCTAAATGTCGCCCTGGCGGTCAGAGTACAACGTTGAGACGAAAGGCAACCGCTTGGCAACCTTCAAAAATAGTGAATTTAAATTTTTCAACTTTTTAGTACTACTTATGAAATTTTATAAGTAGTCTGTCACTATAGGTCTGATCAAAAGCGATCGACTCTTTTTTGAATCAAGTCAAACGGACTTGTAGAAGCAAAGTTACAAGCCTTTAAGTTTTGGAGTCTTTTATGGCCTGGAGACGAAGGCCATCTCCTGGCGAACCTTTAAGTCTGACGCCTTAGCTGATATCAGCAATGAAATTTTCTAAGTCGGTTTCTGACAGAAACCCGAAATTTGGAATGTCCAATGCTATCATCAGAGCTCCGGAGTTCACCTACCCCAACCCAGTCGGGAGGAGAATTGATTTCCACAAACAGAGTTTCCACTTGCATAGTTTGTGGCGATCAGCTGATGACGTAAGATCCATCATCCAAAAACTTTAAACCCGTCTATCTCCGGTTCTAGTGCTCCGATTGACTTCAAATTTTGATAGCCATGTTTTCTCGCTCTCACCTTTTCATTTAAGACATCCCTCGACTCTCTACGATGACCAGAAGCCGAGTTGGAAAAACTCACTTTTTCAAAAAGTTCCAAAATCTTGGAAAATGCGCAAAAAAACTCGATTTTAACAGGCTCTCATTTGGAAACGAAACCTTCCAAACATCTGAAAAGATAGGATCCTAGAGGACAAAGTGCGGTCTTGTTCTTAAAAGAAACCCGAGCTCTTCATTCACTTCTAATCCTCCGCTATTTACCGCCAAAGGTGGTCACAATTTAACATTTTCGCGAAAAAATCCCGTGTGGAGACCCAGTGTGAAGAAAATCTTCAACTTTTTCTCTCCGATTTACTTGAAACTCACCCTCTAAATGCAGAATGGCACGCTGATTCCAAATGTGGTCTCTGTTTTCCCGTCCGAGGCTTGGTTCACCCGCTATAGCCAGCTAAAAATTCTAACTCTCGTTTTTTCGCCAATTTCCCAAATTTTCAATGGCGTCTCACATCTGAACGAAGGCAGATATGAACAAGCCGTTTCTTCCACTGAATTTGTCTCACTCTCAGCTTTCAAATGAGCTATTGCACGACTTTCTACGATCTTTAGAACCAAAGTTGGAAGTCTCGTCCAGAGGGGGGACGTACTCAAAACGTTTTCTCTCCGATTGAGCTGGAAAGAAGTTACTAGACCCACATTTGTCCAAAAATACCGAATTTGTCCTCCGTTTTCCCATCCGAGCACTCCTTCATGTCGAAAAATGGACTTTCTCATCCCAAAACCATCAAAACCTGCCTTTTTCCAACTCTGACGTTTTCCTGCCATTTTCCTCTCTAAACTCAGGAAAATAGGGCCAAATTGAGCTTTCCACTGCATTTTTCTCATTCTCAGCTTTCAAATGAGCTATCACACGACTTTCTACGATCTCTAGAAGCAAAGTTGGAAGTCTGACAGGAGGGGGGGGGACGTCCTCGAAATTTTTCTCTCCGATTTCGCTGGAAGCATCCTTCCTAACCCAAAATTTCACGTAGATTCCGAATCTGGCCTCCGTTTTCCCATCCGAGGCCTCCTTCATGCCGAAAACGACTTTTCTCATCCCAAAACCACCAAAACCCGCCTTTTTCCAACTCTGCCGTTTTCAGAGATTCCACCCCTTGCCTCTGAGGAAAACTCCTCCTGCCTTCCTTCACAACCCAAAATTTCACGTAGACTCCGAATCTGACCTCCAATTTCCCATCCGAACCCTCCTTCATGACGAAAAATGACTTTTCTCATCTCAAAAACCACCAAAACCCACCTTTTCTCACTCTATCCTTCCCACATTCCTACCGCCTTCCTTCGTAGATTCCACCCCTTGTTGGAAAACTCCTTCCTTCCTTCCTTCCAGAGGGGGGGGTTGGGAACTGTTTCTTCCTCTCGGACCCATCCTTCCATCACATCCTTGGCGACCTCCTTCCTCTCTCCAGAGGGGGGCTGAGTCAGCATGATGACTCATCGTTTCACATTTTGAACTTGCGCCTGGGATGGGATTACTACTGACGCAGTGGTAATTCATTGATGTGTATTAAGCAAACGATCCATTGAAGAGGATGCTTCAGTTGCAGTTCAAGCCTCCGAATTATGCCACTATCGACACCAGTGTTGACATTTGTTCCATCAAAGCCAATAGCCATAAAATCGTAATGAGTCCCATATCGTTGTTCAAGAAAGTGTGTTATTTCTTTTGTGATATCAGATGCTGAACCAGAACGAGGAGATACGTGAGATAAGTATGATGATCCAGGTTCTCCTACAAACACGATGTGTTCTTCTTTAACAAAAGTTGGATAATATCTAGTAGTATCCTAGCTGAAAGTTCATGAACGAGTGAAATCTCGTCTACCGTCGAAACAAAGAGCCGGGAAAGAAATTTTTTCTGCATTGGATAAATTTACCAGTTCTTGGCGATATCTTCGTCTCTCCCTTCGAATTTTAGATCGATCTACAACTCCAGACTTGTCATTTGAGTTCACAACTCCAATATCTTTCAGAGTTGATGAAACGAGAGCAGCAGCACATCGGTCAGACACACCATAGCGATCACATGTTTTGGCTACTGTAGGAAATGTCAATGTTATTCTATCACTTCTTTTAATTGGCCTTGAATGCGCGGATGTTCGAGAAGTCGGAAGCAAGATGTCACTGTCACTACTCTCATTACCTCCTGTGAGTTCATTGTCGTCGAGGTCAAGACAATTTGGGGAAACAATTGCAGAATGAGTCTTCTTTTCTTTGACGTTTTGCATTTTTCGTTTCGCATATCTCAAACGTTTCTCGGTAACTTTCTTGTCGACTCCTCCAATCATCATTCGGCATTCAGACCTCTGATCAATTAAAAAAGTCCTTTCTCCTTTCGGAACTTTCTTCGCTGAATCACCTTTGCATTCACTTTGCAGGATGAGATATCGAAAAGGATATTTTTTCTTTCAGCAAACCGTTGAAAAGTCAAGTCAAAGTTTGGTTTCTTACTGGATTTCATCAATTTTCGATATTCATCATGTAGTTATTTCACTCTTTCCTTGATTTTCTTTTCAGTGATGACAGGCTCTACTCCAGAGAGTTAAGATATTTGGCAATAAAAGATCAATCACTTCCATAGCACTTGGCTCTTTATCTGTTGAAGTTTTCAATTCGTTGCGATTGTGTTGGTAGAATTTAAGTACATGGTACTACGTCAGCAGATCACTGGTTGGTAATTCCTGAGCTTGAATACAAAGTTTGCTACGTGTAGTTAGCTTTCTAGCCATGTCGCTAGCAGCTTTCAAAGATACAGCTTCTGTTATTGAGTGGCGCTTATCATTCACAAACCCCAATGAATTTGACACACACATGATTGTATTGATGTATTTCATGAGTCACCTATCGTTCACAAATAATTCATTGTCAGCGAACGATTTCTATGGTATAAACCGCTTATGATTTGGATCACGTGATATGGAGACGGTATTCTTTTTGCAAACTTGTAGATATCTATGCAATTTCACTATCATGTATCATAAATATTAATTTGAACAGAGCCTCGTGTGTTAGGCTAACTTAGATTGCTATTATTTTTGCATTTCATCATAAAGCCGTTGCTCAAAATGAACTGTACAATTGAAACAAGCCTATTGAAAAGTACGTAAATATTGCAAAAATATTCTTTAATCAAAGCACATGGCGGCACCTCTTAATGATAAACTATAGTCTCAAAACTTTTACTGGGCATTGTGAATACATTAGACAACTTTTATACTACGGCCGAGGACTAATTCAAGCTTTCATATTTTCACTCCACCCTAGTATACAGTGAAACTTTTTGCATGAAAAGATTTCAGTTTTTGCGGAGATTACGTTCCTGCGGTTGGAAAAATTATTTTATTCATTTTTTAGCAGTATTTAAAAAGCTAATTTTTTAAAAATTTATATGCTACCGACATGAAGCCACATTATAAGCAGCAAGAAACAAGTTGGATATCAAAAGGAATAAATATTGCCTTAAAGCATCCTAACTAAGTGGAAATTTAGCTGATTATCAAGGGAATTTCATCAATCGCATTATAATGGAAATCCTCATGAAAAAGTGGAGATCTTATTGTGCTTTCTTCGCTGAAATTTCAAGTTTTAATTTTTTTCATCGGCATGATTTTATGATTCACTAAATTTATATTTCATTTATTGAATCTGAATAGTGATGTGGACCGATTTACATCTTTTAAAGTTAATTGTCTTTGATTATGTGATTTTGCTCTACCAGTGGCAGGTTGCCTGTAATATGATCACGCCTAAGAAAATACTCTTGAGGTTGAGCATGAAAGTAATACAACCTATCGAATTGCTAATTTAATAAACATTACCTCCAAGGCTGTCATAGCACGGAGGATCTGTAAAATACTATCATTCCATCCGAATTGCTATCATGATAAGTCAATTCCATGCTAAATTCTTCAAAACTGCAAACATCTGCATATCTCGCATTTGGTAACAATACCCAACTGTGTTCATCTCGAGTTCACGTAATAAAATCGGAAGTGTATACACATCGTGGATTTACTAAATACTGAGTTGCTGCTACTCTACCTAATATACTTACTCTATGGTCAACAGTAGTGCTGAAATGCAGCGGGATTGGACAACTCCGTTCTTGACCATGTTTCAGGCCTCGTACGGCTTCGCACCGGTACCATTCGACAGTGTGGTTCATTCCACCTTCGAAGACCATCATCGTAAAACAAACTTAGGGGTGGAAAAACAACTTAGAAAAAATTCACTGACTTCCCCCTTCCATAGAAATTGTTGAGTTCTACAATCGAGGTTTTACATAATTTTGACGCTACATAAAGTTTGAGTGATTGTTGAAGTTCTACAATCGAGGTTTTACATAATTTTGACGCTACATAAAGTTTGAGTGAGTGTTGAAGTTCCCTGTCCGAGTTGCATGATTAACACAAGCAATACAGGTAGAATGCATCTATATTCTGGCTCTGACCTTAAATGCACATGCCATTGGATACAAACAAATATGGAAATGAGAAAGTGCTGAGATATCTGACTATGACATATAACAAAAAATTAACACACACTTTGATGCACGTGCAAACCCAAACCTCGATATCCCAACACCATCACAAATTAATAGAGCACAATAAATGTTTCAGTAGGCAAGTTGTCATCATCAGTGACAATGATCAATAAACAATTATGCAATGCAGACAGCAGGGATGCGGAAACTTATCATTTGGATAGGACTCCGACTCCGGGTGGCAAGTATAAAAAGCCTAGTTTTTTGAAAAATGAACCGGCAACCTACATCAAAGATCATCATAGGTTTACCTGAACCTATCTTTAGTGATCATTGCTGTATCAATTATCAATCATTTTCGATGAAAATTCATCAAATGTCGCTTTCAGTTGGATGCATACGACTCGGCTCCTCCCATCTTGTTGATGTGCGCTTTACACGGTTTTTCTCCAGTCTCTACCAGGCACGAAAATCCCCCATCTTTCTCCAAAAATATGAGTACTTTCGATTTTAATATACGCTTTGGAGGAGCCATCACACATGATTAACGTGAGGGTAAGAGATACTGTCCAAAATAAATTAGCATTTCATTTTTGCCTCTGATGTGACCCTTGGCGCGTAGGTGTGATCGAAGCTAGGAAGGCTTGTCCTCTCTACTAAAACCGAGTGGGAAGACAATCCTTTTTCAATATCACGGTTCATTCCATCAACTATTACAAGCTTTGCATGCTGCAGTGCCTCTGTACTTTTGTTTGACGGAGAAAGTTGACATCAAGAAAAGTGACAGATATGCACGAGGATAAATAATTTGTTTGTATTATATTTCGGGTCTAGTTATATAGGCCGGAGTCCGGAGTCCTATCATTTGATAGGACTACGACTCCAGCAAAAATGATATGATTCCGAAACTCCGACTCCACATCCCTGGCAGACAGTACTTAATGAAACGGAAAATCAATACAAAAAAGTGGTTGTGATTGGTCAACCAACAAACCCCTTATCGAGGGCGTCCTGCAAAAAACATGGCAAGTCGAAAATTTGAAAACTTAAGATATCAGTGACACATTGTATATTGGTAATCGTCTAGAAAAGACCAGAAATCAATATGCCATTGAGAAACATCATAACTAAACACTGTTCATAATGGAATAACACTCATAGAATAGCACTGTTCAAAATGTAAGCTTGATGCTTCGTCATGCAAAAAGCAGGCAACTCGACTTGCCATTCAATCGTCATGCAAAAACGAGACAGTTACCTAAAATCAATGCTAAATTAGAAATCTCTGTCAAGCAGTTT
Organism: Prostheceraeus crozeri; assembly: GCA_907163375.1. NCBI lineage: Eukaryota > Metazoa > Platyhelminthes > Polycladida > Euryleptidae > Prostheceraeus > Prostheceraeus crozeri. The sequence continues at coordinate 76,452 of CAJQUW010002913.1, read as the reverse complement.
GCACTTGCTGGTTGTTTGGCTTGCGTTTGTTTATCCGGCAGATCATACGGTATGCAGACAATGATGACACACAACATTTGAAATTTCACACACCATCACACCATCGACGTTGTGACAGCCTGCGTGTTGAAACATTCGACGATAGTCTACTGATTGTGAGACAAAATGACTCAGACAACGTTCGGAATTAGCTTGACTGTGTTTTTATGGAGAAGCTCATTTTCATTCCTTGTCGTAAGTAGTTAATAATTTTTTTACCATAGAGTGAGAATAAATAACATCATGGCGAAAAAAGTATCTCTAGCTAACACTTCTACACATTTTACCAGAAAACGCAATAGAGTCTAACTTCAGCTCTACAGCAGCTCACTCACCTTCACACGAAGTTTCATCAAAATTCATGCAATACTCTGTCATACACGGCCTTCACAAGTTTGTAAACATGGCTTTCTCAGCGCCAATTTCTACTTCTCACACATCATGTGCACTGCACGTGTCATCCGAGAATATGTCTATTTCTACAAAACTCTAGAAGTTTTATAGATACATTTTGAAGAGTTTGCATGAAGAGATGCTAGCAGTCATGCTGTTGAATCAATAATTTTTAAAGAAACTGTTATTATTATGATTAAGATAAATAGTAATCCATTCCATAATTTGTTTTAATAAGGTTGAGTCGCCATGCTATTAGTAAACGCAAAGTCAACACGAAAAGAAATCCTTATCACTTCTGCAGTTGTTTGCGAGATTTCAATTTTCGCTGGGGTCTTCGCCGAAATTTAACCGCTTTTGCAACAAGTGATCGTACAATATATTCTTTCGTCACTCCCTTGTGTTCCCGAAGCTTTTTAGTAGATTTTTCTTTCATATTGTTCTGGCAGACTCTTATTGAAAGACACGTTTTGGAGAGCATCAAAGCAATCAGAACTCATGGCAGACTGAATGGGCAGACTGTTAAATAGGATCTTTTCAATATATAAGTGATAAACATAATTTTGAACAGAACGACTTACTCGCCAATTCATTACACATGAGGAGAGGAGAAGCGTTGTTTGTCCTTCTAGTAAGTATTTTTAAAATTTTTAGACATTTTAGGATATAAAAATTTTCTTTTAAATCATACTTTGTACCTATTGAAAAGTAACTAATCATTAGCTTGTTTTTTTAACTTTGTTACCTTGACGCACTTTGCTACGTTGAATTGTTTTTGCAGCACGTCTTGAGTTGAAGGTGGATTATGTCCCCGCCTCTTGACCTCTACTGGCTGGACTCTGTCCTTCTTTCAAATGCCTGAGGTACATTTCAGTCAATAGTGACTCTATTTTTTTTGATAGATGCTAATCTTTCTCTATTATCAATTTAATTTTTGAGGCTGTGCATCTTAAATGTACAGGACCGCGCTTGGTCGGGTTTGAGCGTCCAGGATTAAGCGGTCGAAACGCGATCGCCCTGACCAAGTTCCTGTTGATGACCTCATCAAAAATAGTCAAATAATTTGTATGCATATTTTGTACAATTCTATTTCACGTTTTAGCTTAAGGAACTAATATTAATTCTCTTACACACTTGGTAGATTTTAGATAGCGTAATCCCGCTGTGTTGTTAGCTAGATCTGGTATTTTGATTGGAAACAGACCTGTCCTCTTATCATCTGAATGGGCAGACTGTTAAATAGGATCTTTTCAATATATAAGTGATAAACATAATTTTGAACAGAACGACTTACTCGCCAATTCATTACACATGAGGAGAGGAGAAGCGTTGTTTGTCCTTCTAGTAAGTATTTTTAAAATTTTTAGACATTTTAGGATATAAAAATTTTCTTTTAAATCATACTTTGTACCTATTGAAAAGTAACTAATCATTAGCTTGTTTTTTTTAACTTTGTTACCTTGACACACTTTGCTGCGTTGAATCAATTCGCAATGGACTCCATAATTACAACTTTGTATTACAACTTTGTTACAACTTTATAATACACCATGTATTACAACTTTTTCGTCAAGTATTCCCACCTAAATTTATTTCTTATTTCGAAGCCTTGATTACTTTCGCTTCGTCCTGTTTCTTCAGGATTGACGAAAGAATCACTGACTTCCTTGTAGAAGAATCTTCTGCTCAAGCGTCAAGCGGATTTTAAGAAAGTAACTTACTTTGAAATTGATCACCCTTAAAAATTGCAGGGTCTTAAGGTCCTCTAACAATCTTCATAGCGCATCTTCAATTTTAAAGAGTCCTACATAATCTAAGAAGGCTCCCCCCACATGCTCTTATCTTTAAGGGTGCTGGTCTCAATACTATTGGCTCTTTACAATCTCAAGAGGTCTATTCAGAGCTCTTCAAAAACTAAAACAGTTGCCGTTTACAATCTCAAAGGGCTGCTTCACAAAATCTTATGGGTCACTTTCAAACTCTAAACATGGTCCCTTCACAATCTCAAAAGAGCCCCTCACGATCTTAAAAGGTCCCCTTCAAAATCTAAATTATTTGTTCCTTGGCAAAACATTTTCTCACTAATTAGTTTATTCTAAAAAAACGGAAATCCGGTGAAAACCGAAAGAGTGGCAGCCCTGATTACATCTCCAAGTTGTCATGACTGTGTCAAATTTGTGAAATACTATTCTTTGTTCTGTATTGCTATCATGAATTTGCGCATCGCACAGGATGGTACTGTGTCTCGACTCATGTTCATTTAATGAAATCAAAACTGTATGCACATTGTGGATTCAATAAATACTGAGTTGCTACTGGGATAGAAGCTACTTCGGCAAGAGAATCCCCACAAAAATTCAGCTACAATACATTTATACCGAATTGTAATTCAAATTAATGCCGCCATTCATTAGAATTGCAACTAAATTCATTTCATATATTAACGCATCACGAGAGAAATGTTGAAATAAAAAATCCTCCATACATGCTTCCCTTCATATTCAAATATATATACTGTATATATAGAACAAGGTGTCCGCACAAATCTGAATGAAAATTTCCAGGTGTTTTCCTGGATTTCCGGGGTAAAATTCATTTTCCAAGTTTTCCAGAGAAATTTACCAAAAATCAGGGAAATGAATACAGTGAAGCATGATGTAAATTGCTGAAGTTCCAAACACAGGTTGCTTCATTTTTTCTTGATGCTCTTGATTTGGAGTCTGAAAATAACAGTTGGGCTCATAATTAACACACGTGCTACACCTATCAGATTCAGAAATAATTCATTAAATCGCAGAAACTTCAAGACATACATAACAGCCCGCAGTTCATAGTGTAAAAAATTTGTGAAGAATGATAACAGCTCATAGTTAAGAAGGAAATAGCTGTTTACATCTAATAAAACCACAAAACGTTAATGAGGGAGTTTGCAGCTCATAGTCCGCCATTCCACACAATGTCTACCAGGGAGTTTACAGCTCATAGTTCGCCATTCCGCTCAGTATTTATCAGGGAGTTTACAGCTCATAGTTCGCCATTCCGCATGACGTTAATAAGGGAGTTTGCGGTTCCTAGTTCCCCACACCACACGACGTTAATGAGGGAATCTACAACTCCTAGTTCACCATACTGCGCAGCGTTCATGAGGGAATTCACAGCTACTAATTCACCATGCTGTACAACGATTAGGAGTTCGACAGCAGTTCATATTTAACCACACCACGCAGTTCGGTCTCATTCATGCTGAAGACCTACGCTATGATAGGATATTCCAGTCACTAGAATATTCTAAAAACAAGCAAATTGTATGAGAATGAAGGTCATATTTGTAACAAATAAGTAGAGATATGAAAAATAAAATCTGGAAAAATAGAAAACACTTCAACCATGGAGTATGACTTCAACAACTTGCAATAAGTGTTTTAATTAGTCTCAAAATTTCCAGAAGTTTTCCAGGATTTACAGGCTTTCCAGGTGTTTTCCATGGAGCGCGGACACCCTGATAGAAGCATGTGATATTTACTGATAGAGAAACGAAGAACAGCTGACATAAACAAGGAAGTCAATATCTCCTGATAGAAAAACAAAAATTAAAAAAGTACACGGTTATATTAAACATAACTACCTCTAAAAAATATTTGGTCAAGCTATCTCGATTGCATTAAAGAAACATGCCGTATCCATAATAGCTGATGTCAACATAGGCCTATATGCTTGTTCTTGAATAATTACTAACGTGAACAGTAAAAAAGATATTCACTGATAAAAAACACGTGTGCAAATCTGAGAAAAAACGATCTAACTACAAGGCAAATACTTAAATCAAAGCTATCTGATCAAACAATCTCCATTACAAAGATGAAACATGCAGTTGCATCGACAGTGCAATAGAAGCCAATAATTATCTACACCCAAATATTGACTGACTCACTTGTAACAAAACAACTACTAAAAAAATCTGAAATATGGTCTGAAAATTTCGAGAATAAGCGCACCTCTAGCAGAATGCATCATTTCACACACTTTCTTTTCACATTAGCTCCCCGACATGATGTGCTTGACTAAATTAATAATCGTACACTTTGCTGAGCCTTCCATCGTCTGCTGTCTTTACTGTTGACTGCAACAGCTCAATTTGGTGATATTATACAGTATATACGGATGGTACATGTAGCAAGGCAAAACAGGCCAATTTTGGGATCACATGTAGATCACTTTTTAGCGAATTGGCTAATGATCAATTATACGTCAGCAGAAAGCTGTCTGTAAGACTGACACTTCCTTTTGTTTGGATCTTTGAATGTGTCTCAACTTCAAAAGATCTCGAACAGAGTGACGGTCTTTTTCTGTTTGATACCAAGCTAGGTCGCGTGCTTACTTTCAGCAACTTCGCTAGAGAAGCTTATTGGATCTCCAAATTTCTTGGGGTTCTGATTTCGCATCTTAAACTTGCTCCAATGTCACGTCGATGGCTAATTTCGTCATGTACTCGTACTTAGGTATTTCGATATGCTTGATTCAACCTGGTTCAGAGGCCGCATTACCGAAACTAAGTGTCAATGAGCATATTGCTAGGTTTTATGAGAATCAGTACTTTGGATTTCGGATCTCGTCTGTGATTTTTGATAATTTTTCCTAGTATTTTCTTTTGATACATTTTCTCATTGTTTAGCCAAACACATGAATGCAGTGTTCAATGCAGACTTCAGTATAACCCCAGCATTGTGAGGGACAAACGGGATATTGAAGATGACGAATTCGGATCGCGACGGCTATCCGGGTGGAGCATGGTTGCGTCTTTAAGCGCCGATGAATCAAAGGGAAAATACTTTTTTAGGTTGCTGACAACTACCACAAAGATGCCAACCAACACAAGTATCCTTAAATTTCTATGAGTCACTTTCGCAAACTTCATTATTCAATAGTAGGCCCAATATTCAAGGTTTTCGTTCCAACATCGTATTCCTTGCAGACTTTCCTTTTTCAGGCTTTGCTACATCAACTTGCAATATTCACAACAAGTTTCAATGTCTCAAGCGTCTTGTCCGATCATGTTAAGAACTTCTTGATGAAGACTTCTGCATTAATTCTAGTCAGAGATGTCAAGCTAGCATGCAAGACATGAATCAAAGGTTCCCTTCTTCGGAGCTTCAGCAAGAGTGCCTCACAGTACTTGCGATCCGCTTGCATTGGTCAATTGACTGAATAGTACTTTGAATTCTTCCTGGGATGGAAGATATTAGAGAAAATGCTGCTGAAAGTTTACTCATTGATCCGAAGTTCGAAGTAAAGCTGACTAAAGGTCTAACCACCGCGAGGAAGCGAGCCGAAAAACATGCCATGCGGTGATGCCTGTTGGCACTTCATCGAGGACATGACGAGAAGAGTACGGTGCGCACTCGAATATTCAAGAAGAGAATGTGGATCTGTTATGAATTGCTCGACGTCCAATTCATTGTTTCTTTACACCACATATTTTCTGCAAAAAGCATAATCCAAGTTTCAAGAGCGGGGTTCCAAACTGAACTTTGTTTGCTTCAATAGTTCTAATTCAAAGGACGTGGTCGAGTTTGGTCAGTCAATCCCAGATTTACTTGAAAATTCTTTTATGAACTTTGCAAAATTTGGCCATATTTCATTATTTCCTGGCGGATCCTTAAATTTTATGACTGGGAAGCCTGACTTCATCATGTTCTAAATATAAAAAGCAAGTCATCTGCAGAAATTTAACTTAGCTATTCCAAAAATTCACTAACTTTTCTGAAAAATAGTAAAATTCACCAACTTTCAAGGGCCTTGAACTTTATTTTCAAAATTCACAAACTTTCACAAACTGAACGAACCCTGTTAAATGAACTCGATGTGAACACAGTTGGGTATTGTTACCAAATGCGAGATATGCAGATGTTTGCAGTTTTGAAGAATTTAGCATGGAATTGACTGATCATGATAGCAATTCAGATGGAATGATAGTATTTTACAGATCCTCCGTGCTATGACAGCCTCGGAGGTAATGTTTACTAAATTAGCAATTCGATAGGTTGCATTACTTTCATGCTCAACCTCATGAGTATTTTCTTAAGCGTGATCATATTACAAGCAACCTGCCACTGGTAGAGCAAAATCACATAATCAAAGACAATTAACTTTAAAAGATGTAAATCGGTCCACATCACTTGTTACGGTAGGCCCATAGAGTGAGTAGGTCATTTTTCTATTACACGTATCAATTTATTTAGCTTGTTTGTATGCAGTGTCGTCATGTCTCATCACAATTTGTAAATAGTTTTCGAATATGAAATAGATGAAAATCAGCTGTACTGTTTGTCTTGAATAACCATGTAAATAGTGATTTTTTCGTAAGATTCCTTCAGGATTGCTGGTAGAGTGAACGGTTAGTCACTCCCGATTTTGTGTGAACTGTATTTAAAGACTAATTGTATGCATGTGTTTTGCAGTTTTCACGGTACTGAACAATGTAATATACGAAGTTCTAACCAGTCGAGGCGTTTTTATTCCACCGGCAATAGATCGTGCGTAACCGCTATAGTGAAAACGTTCACTCTCTCGGAGTGAAAACGGACACTCTCTCGGAGTGAAATCGTAGACTCTTGCTGGAGTAGAAGCGTCGTCTTCTACGAGTAAAAAGATCGTTGTGTGAATACGGCCTCTATTTGGATTAACACAATTGTCTGGAGCTGTGTTGTTTAGGCAATATCTACCGTTCAATGTAATTGGTCGTGCTTGTCAAGCTGTGCTTTGTGATAATCTATTTGTGATTGACAAGATATCCGTGCTTTATGTAGGCCTATTTGGCAGTCAATTGGACTGCTCTTCGTGTGAATAGTCATATCGGCACGGTTATATATTTGCATGTCATTTTCGTATATAGCTTGTCATGAATGCCATTTTATATTGATTTGTGTATTTACATGCCTATATAAACGTTTTACTACTCCATACTTACGTGAAGCCACTTGTATAATGTGCACGCTTATTTAACTTAGTAATATTTTGTTATCACAAATAATAATTGTCAAACTTGTGCACAATTCGCTAGACCTTTCTTGTATGTTACTAGGTCAGTGTTTATCTTTCTCTCTTCGTTCAGTTTACGGTGGCCATCTGAACTTTTTGAGGTCTATGACAGATTTAAGGTGTTTGCCAAGAGCACCAGGTCTAGGTTGAAAAGACCTTTGACATTGCATGAGGAAGCGGAGCTGTTCGAAAAGCTTGATGAATTTGTACGAGAATATAAGGCAAATCAGAACTCCCACTAGGACCGAAGTGGTAAAAGTTGACTCTAGCTTTCAAGTGATTAAAGATTTGAAAGAAGTTTTACAAAATCTTAGCACTCAAGCCGAATATAACAAAGAATATGCCATGTTCAGTGTTGACACCATGTTACCAAAAGAAGATAATCCATCTGTCTTTGGGTATAGCGAGACTGTTACACGAGTTTCTGATACTGAGGTATTATTTAAGTCACATGCTAGTCACAGTTCCAAGCACACAGAAGCTGCAGCTGAGTTAGCAGCTAAGAAAGTCAAGCTTGAGATGTTGAAAGAGATCCATGCTCAGCGCGAAAGATGAAAGAGGCACAAGAACAGCTTGAAATCCTTGAAGCTGAAAGTGAAGTCCATGTTGCTGAGGTTAGGATGAAGGCATTTGAAAATGACATTGAAGTTGGTCATAAGCCTACTGGGTCACACATGTGTGAATCATCGTTTAAAGGTTTGAGAGATACTGACCCCGTACCTTCTCACGTGCAGCTTAAGGATAGTGCAGCAGAAAGTGCTAGTATTGTGAAACTTTTGCAAGAAAGCTTGACTGTGAATGGTCTTCCGGTCCCGGAACCTGCTGTCTTCACAGGTGATCCACTTCACTTTGTTGAATGGAAGAACAGATTTGTTTCCCTCATTGAGAGAAAATGTTGTAGGTCGGTCGATAGACTGTTTTATCTTCGAAGGTATACAGGTGGCGAGGCTGCTAAGGTTATCCAAGGCAACTTCTTGCGTTCGGACGATGCGGCATATGAAGATGCATGGAGGAAATTAAGTTCGCGTTATGGTGATAATTTCCTCATTCAACGTGCATATAGGGAAAAGATCGCACACTGGCCGAAGGTGGGAGGGAGAGATGAAAGAGCCTTGCGTGAGTTTGCAGATTTTCTTTCCAACTGCTGTGACGCAATGCCATTTGTTAAAGGTCTACACGTTTTGAATGACTATGAAGAAAATAGGAAGATTGTCTCAAAGCTACCGGAATACTTAAGAATCAGGTGGAATAGGATAGTTACGTCAGCAATTAAGGAGAATGAATATCCGTCCTTCAGGCAGTTTACGGATTTCCTCATCGAAGAGGCTGAAATAGCGTGCTATCCCATTTTGAAGTTCGATAGTATTTCCATTGAAAAGGACAAGAAACCTTCAAGCAGTAGGAACTTCACAACTCAGTTAACTAAATCTAGCTTACCTCGCTCTAGCTCTCAAGTTGAAAAGTCTCGCTCTGTTACAACACCTGATTCTCAAGTTGTTAAAGCTTCTCAAAGGCAGTCAGTACCTGTTTGTACCTGTTGCAACGGAAGTTATGCGTTGCAGAGCTGCTTTAAATTTGGTAAGATGACTTTTGATGATCGCAGGAAACATGTCGCTGATAACAATTTGTGCTTTGCTTGTTTGAGAAAGGGACATCGTTCGAAGTTTTGTCGACAACGAGATACATGTGAACTATGCAGTAAACCCCATCCAACGTTGTTGCATTTTGAAAGAAAGGAGGAAATTGCTGCTAGTGGGAGTAATAAGGAATCTCCAGTCGTTGTTTCTCATTGTGTTCAGCAGAAAGGGTATTCAACTTCCATGATACTTCCCGTTTGGATTTCTGCTAAGGCTGTTCCCTCTCGCGAAGTGTTGACATATGCCTTATTAGATGCTCAGAGTGACGCATCGTATATTTCTGATGATTTGGTTGAAGCTCTTTGTATTCAAGGTCGAAAGACAAAGTTGAAATTGTCGACATTAACGTCTGTAGCCACAGTTTCAGATTCATTAGTGTTTGAGAGTCTAGTAGTTCGAGGAATGAATATTGACCAAGCTATTTCCATAGATAAAATTTATTCTAGGAGTCATATTCTTTCAGATCGTTCTTCTATTCCTACCTCTGAAACAGCTATGAAGTGGCCCCACCTTGAGAGTGTAGCAGATGCAATCCCTTTGTTGCAGGATTGCCAAGTAGGCCTGCTTATCGGCTATAACTGTCCACAAGCGTTAGCACCTAGAGAAGTCCTGACAGGTTCCAATGATGAACCCTTTGCGTTAAGAACCGATCTCGGATGGTCTATCATTGGAGGACACAGAACTCAGCCCGCTTTGTGTCACCGGGTAACTTTGAGAGAAATTCCAATTGCAGCACGTGATGTCCTGACAGTGTTGGAAAAGGACTTTCGTGAGGTTGAGGACAAAATGATGTCGCAAGATGATTTGCAATTTATGAATGTGATGAGTTCTTCTGTTACTCAATTAGAGAATGGTCATATACAATTACCTTTGCCGTTTAAGAAGCGACCAACTTTACCAAATAACAAGAAGCAAGCAGAAGTTCGTTTGAGTCACTTGCGTAGGAAAATTTTAAGAAGTGATCAGTTTAGAAAGGACTACACTACTTTTATGGAGGACATCATCAATAATAATGATGCAGAAATATCATGCGGTGCAATAGATGGTGAGACCTGGTATATTCCTCATCATGGTGTTTATAATCCTAAGAAGCCAGGTAAAATTCGAGTCGTGTTTGATTGCTCCAATCGTTATCTTGGGAGCTCGTTAAATGATCATCTTCTGACAGGTCCAGATCTTACTAACAGTCTGATTGGTGTGCTTTGTAGGTTTCGTCGTTACCCTGTTGCCGTGACATGCGATATCAAGCGTATGTTTCACCAGTTTGTTGTAAGACAGGTGATTCTTGAGATTTCTGTGGTGGCCTGAAGGTGATGTTTCTCGTCAAGCAGTTGAGTATAGAATGAAGATTCATGTCTTTGGGGCAGCTTCATCGCCCGGTTGCTCGAATTTTGCATTGAGGCACCTTGCACAACTTCATGAAAGTGAATTTCCACTCGCAGCAGAATTCATTGTGTCCAACTTTTATGTCGATGATGGCTTGTTGAGTGTTGAAACTACAGAAAAAGCTGTTCAAATATCAGATGAAGCCAGACTGATCTGTGAACGTGGTGGAGTTCGTCTTCATAAATTCGTGTCGAATTGTACAGAGGTTTTAGATGAGCTTCCTGAGGAAGATTGTGACTCCTCTGCCCAAAAGGTTAGCATCAACTCCGATTCCCCACTTGTTTCTTCAACACTTGGCATTCAGTGGAATGTAGATGAAGATTATTTTATGTTCCATCTACACGATAAATTGACTGATTTGACGAGAAGAGGAGTACTGTCTGCAGTTGCCTCAGTTTACGATCCACTTGGGTTTATTGCTCCGTTTGTAATTCGTGGCAAAGCAATCTTGCAGAATTTATGTCGTAGTGGTACTGATTGGGACGAAAGCATGCCCTTGGAAGCAATGGATATATGAATTTGAAAATATATCCACGCTTCGAATTCCGCGATGTATTTCTCCACATAATGTTAGTGTCAAGCGCACCGAATTGCATCATTTTTCTGATGCCAGTTTGATGGGATACGGCCAGTGTTCTTATATCAGATTCATTGATTATGACGACAAAGTGCATTGCGCATTGCTGATGGGAAAGTCTAGAGTTGCTCCCACGAAAATCACTACAATACCCCGTCTTGAGCTTACAGCAGCAGTTGTGTCAGTGAAAGTAAGCAAGGTTTTGAGGAAAGAATTGAAGTTGCATATTGATGATGAAGTATTTTGGACAGACTCGAAGGTTGTCTTAGGATACATAGCGAATGATTCTCGCAGGTTTCGTATGTTTGTGGCCAATCGAATTCAGGCTATACGAGAAGTTTCCGATGTTTCTCAGTGCCATTATGTGGATACCAAATCGAATCCTGCTGACTATGCTTCTCGAGGCCTTTCTGCAATTGAGTTGAGAGATTCGGATTTGTTTACAGGCCCTGCTTTTCTTTGGGAACCTGAGATTCCATATTCTAAGCAATCGAGTCAACGTTTCTCTGTACTTGTAGAGGATCCAGAAGTAAGAAAGAGTGTCGCACACACTACTACTAAGTCGTCAGATTCAGCGATCATTTCTGTCTTTATCAAATTTTCTGATTGGTCTTCTCTGGTAAGGGCCATTGCACGTCTCAAGAGAAGAGCTAAAGGCAGGAAATGTGATTTGCCTGCTAGTGTGGAAGAAAGGAATGAAGCTATTCGCTTTATCATTCAAGTTTCTCAACAGAATGACTTGACAGAAAATGATGTTCCTAAGTCTCTTGATCCATTCACTAATGAACATGGTATTTTACGTGTTGGTGGTCGGCTTCGTGCCTCATCTTTGTCTAGGGAAGTAAAGCATCCAGTTATTCTTCACAAAAACAGCCATGTGTCTCGCCTTATTTGTTTGCATTATCATTGCCGAGTCAGACATCAGGGTCGTGGAATCACACAGAATGAAATTAGATCAAATGGATATTGGATTCTCAACGCAAGTAGCTTAGTCTCGAGTGTTATTCATTTCTGTGTGACATGTAGAAAGTGTCGACGTCCTTTGCAAACACAGAAAATGGCTGATCTTCCTGCAGATAGAGTTGAAGCTTCACCACCCTTTTTCTATTGTGGAATGGACTGCTTCGGTCACTTCTTCACTAAGAATGGAAGAATTACTAATAAAAGGTACGGTGTAGTTTTTACTTGTCTATGTTCGAGAGCCGTACACATCGAAATGTTAGATGATATTTCCGCTGATGCCTTCATCAATGCTCTTCGCAATTTTATATCTATTCGAGGCAAGGTTCGCCAAATAAGATCAGATCAGGGTAGCAATTTTGTTGGTGCAAAGAATGAGTTTCTAAAGGCTTTGAAAGAACTTGATGAACCTAAGATACAGCGATACATGTTGGAATAAGACTATGAATTTGTCATGAACGTTCATATGCAAGTCATAGAGGTGGAGTTTGGGAAAGGCAGATACGAACGATCAGAAGCATGTTAAGCAGTGTCATTGAATTACAATCTGGTAGACTGAATGATTCTTCTTTACGAACGTTGTTCTGTGAAGCCATGGCTATTATTAACAGCCGTCCTCTATCTTCACAGTTCTTGAATAGCTCTGAGATAGAGCCTCTAACTCCCAATCATATTCTAACTATGAAAGGGTCTGTGCAATTGCCCCCACCAGGAAATTTTGTTCAGAAGGATTTGTATCTCCGTAAACGTTGGCGTCGTGTTCAATATCTCACTGAACAATTCTGGAGTCGATGGAGGAAAGAATACCTCCAATCTTTGAACACAAGGAAATGTTGGCAAGAAAGGGCTAGAAATATAAAGGTGGGAGATATTGTCCTCGTTCTGGATTCTGATGCTGCGAGGAATGAATGGCCTCTTGGAAAGGTTGAGGAGGAAATTCAAGATTCTGATGGACTTGTTCGTACAGTTAAAGTTCGCGTAGTACGTCAAGGAAAACCTTCGATTTTAGAGAGAGCAGTTCAAAGGCTAGTTTTCCTTTTAGAGTCCCAGTGATCTCTTTTCTTGACTTCTGTTGATTATTAGCACAGTGATCTGAAATAGCAGCATAAGTGTTATAAAGATTGTGCACATATTTGACTGTTGTTATTTGAACAAAATAATACTAAGCCATAAACTAAGTATGGTGAGTCTTCCGATGTATAGTATTATTCATGCGTTTATGCATAGATGTGATTATTTTTCTATGTTGATCAAGCATCATACATTTGTATATGTATCAACGCGTCGTTAGAATTTGGATCTTTGTAGATAAACAACTGGTTTTTGAGCATGAACATTCAATGTGTCAATAAATGTTCTATGTTTGTAAATAAGCGTATACCCAATTTGTATATAGAACAACTCGTGCATGTGAAAGAGACTTTAACCATTTCCGAGTTGTTGGTGGGAGTGTTACGGTAGGCCCATAGAGTGAGTAGATCATTTTTCTATTACACGTATCAATTTATTTAGCTTGTTTGTATGCAGTGTCGTCATGTCTCATCACAATTTGTAAATAGTTTTCGAATATGAAATAGATGAAAATCAGCTGTACTGTTTGTCTTGAATAACCATGTAAATAGTGATTTTTTCGTAAGATTCCTTCAGGATTGCTGGTAGAGTGAACGGTTAGTCACTCCCGATTTTGTGTGAGCTGCATTTAAAGACTAATTGTATGCATGTGTTTTGCAGTTTTCACGGTACTGAACAATGTAATATACGAAGTTCTAACCAGTCGAGGCGTTTTTATTCCACCGGCAATAGATCGTGCGTAGCCGCTATATCACTATTCAGATTCAATAAATGAAATATAAATTTAGTGAATCATAAAATCATGCCGATGAAAAAAAATTAAAAACTTGAAATTTCAGCGAAGAAAGCACAATAAGATCTCGACTTTTTCATGAGGATTTCCATTATAATGCGATTGATGAAATTCCCTTGATAATCAGCTTAATTTCCACTTAGTTAGGATGCTTTAAGGCAATATTCATTCCTTTTGATATCCAACTTGTTTCTTGCTGCTTATAATGTGGCTTCATGTCGGTAGCATATAAATTTTTAAAAAATTAGCTTTTTAAATACTGCTCAAATAATTTTTCCGACCGCAGGAACGTATTCTCCGCAAAAACTGAATCTTTTCATGCAAAAAGTTTCACTGTATACAGAATATTTTTTTCAGTCGACACTACCTATTATATACTTACTCTATGTTGCAGCTGTTGTTCATTGAAATGAAATGCCATTCTTGTGATGGTTATGATTCTCATGAATGTAGGACTGTCTAGCAGTACATCCGAAATGCGATCGCGTTGCTTTACTGCGAATTGCGCAGCGGCATAGAATATCCGCTCTGCTTCACAGTTGGTACTTTGGATGGTCATCAACTGTCTGCATAATTTATCAAGAGAAACTCCTCTCAATTTCTTTGCCTCAAACTTCTTGAATTCATAACTATTAACTTCAGATATGTAGAGTCTGAGACATTCGTATTTATTAAGCTGTCTGAGTATGTATCGAAAGCTGCAAGCTCACGTTCCTCAGCCTCCTCCATTGAAATGTCCTTTTAACCAATCACATTGTCCACTTCAGGCGACGTTTCATTTTATCATAAACGCTCCTCGTTGGATCTGTGATCCGGGTGCATCTCACACCGGATCCGAATATTTACAACCGGATGCCGGATCTTACCCGGTGCAGTCCCTGATTGGCATGATGTGCAATGGTTTAAGTAATTATTTAATTTTTGACTAACTCTGAGCGTAGTTCTAAAAAAGAAAGGCTTAACAAGTGACTGGGGTGTCCACCCTATCTGGCGAAATGAATTCATGTGCGATTCGATTGCACGATAAAATAATTCGCGTACTATTCATGATCTTTCATACAGCTTCCAAGACAACGCCTGCAAGTTAACAGAACATCAACTGATGTATCAAGATAAAAACTCTTGAAGTTTTATACCCAAGTGTGTTGCATGTTTATGCCCAATTTACGAAAGAAGACTGTTCCATCCGTTAAGTAACGATCGCGATTCCAACTTACCTAACGCCGTTAGTTAGGTTACATCTCGGACAATGGTTGCATGAAAATGTTTTTGTTGTAATTCAAATTCATCTATGAGAAAGCCAATAAGAGCAAACTTTTCGTCAAAGAAGTTCTTGTAACTTTTTTTGAATCTATTACCTTATGGCTTAAACCTCTCAATTTTTAGTATGATGTACATGAATGCATCTCCAACACCCGATGGCCATGTCGGCGTTTGTTTACATTTGAAGTTTCGTCTCAACTTTCTACAATCACTCGGGGGGGGGGCGTTGGTTGTATGTCCACAGGTCTTTTAGATCCAGGTTGGCAACACTTTCAGGTCGTGCTCTCTGGATACTATCTTTCCATCTAATGGTAGTAATTAAAACAACCAATCCAATAGAGAAGGAAACTCAACACAAACCGGGATTGACAGGATTTGCTTAGCTTTTTGAGATAAACCTGCATGGAGAAGGCAACTCTAAATGAAGCCCCCACTGCTTTGGTAGGTTGATTTTGGCAGGGCTATGTATCCCACCCAGACAGAAAGGGTTGGTGTCAGGAAAATTTTGCTCCAAAATCCTGATGGCTTTGAAAAACAATATAGCCAGGGTACAGCCCCGTTGGCGTCTCCATCGGTCTACGAAAAACAGAAGGATGGGAGAAGGTATTTCTGACGCGGCTGTGCATGATGATCATGCACCTGATGGGTTGCGGAGGAAGCAGAGGGTGGAATATCTCAGAGTGGGATCCTGGAATGTGGGTTCCATGTCTGGAAGCAGTGGTGAGATCGCAGAGACATTGCACAGAAGACGGATTGTCATCTGCTCTGTTCAGGAGAACAGATGAAAAGGCAAGAGTGGTAGGTGGCTGGGTCCCCTCGGTTCAAGATACAAGTTCATGTGGAGTGGAAGTCCCGACGGATACGGTGAAGTGGGAATACTGACTATTGAAGATCTCCTCGAATTTGTGTCGCGCACCGTACGAATCAACGACCGCCTCCTCCTCCTAATAACAATAATAATATCACTTTATTTCAGTACAACGAGCGGTACATGATTTCATGAATACACCGTGCTTGACAAGAAAAGGAAAATTATGACAGCGTAGAAAATTTTACAAATAATTTGTTATAATACGCTTGCTTGCGCTTCAATGGGAATAGTCTGCGTTTGTGTCGCACTCGACCGCAGTTCGAATCTCTCACGACGAAATATTCCGCAAAAGGATGCGTTTCAGGATTGTCAGCAATTTTTGTTATTAGACGTGTACAAGTCTTTTGCAGCGAATGATGGAGAGACGGTTTCGAGAGAGTATTGCACCAACGTTTTAGCCATTTTATGGAGGTGCTTGAACTTTTTGAGTTGACACACTTATAAATCACAAATAACAGGCCACGAATAGCACAATTAGGAAAGAACCAGGCCAGTGTATGCTCACCATAGTACCGAAGAAGCATTTCCATTGTACTTTAAACGTTTAACAAAGGATAACGACCGACAACATTTACCTAACAAATATTTGCACTGAGAGTTCCAGAACAGATCATGGCTAAAAATGACACCAAGGATTTTTAGATCATTGACTTGTTCAATTACAGTTCCATTTATAAAGATCGGTTTATTGTAAAGCTGAACAGGCAAGCGACTAACGTCAAGGCTTTTAGTCTTGTCAACATTTATCTTTAGTTTTTTTCTGTCAGCCCAAGCAACAAAATGATCAACATCACTCTGAAAGGAACAATCATTGCCATCATCAGTCATGTGAATCAATGTGATGTCGTCAGCGTAAGCTATCAGCTTGGTGCAAATAAAGGATGGCATGTCATTGACAAAGACAGCGAAAAGAAGGGGACCCAAAATTGAGCCCTGTGGAACCCCACTGTGAACTTCTTTCCAACTGGTCTGGTAGCCGTTGACAGCGATTTTCAAGGAAGCTGTAGATAAACCTGACAATGTCAGGGCCCAGTTTGAGGTCTTCAGATAAGGTCTTCAAAAGGGACAGATGGCTGATGGAATCGAATGCCTTTTGGAAATCTACAGCTAAGATACGGCACGAGTTAGAGGTGGCCAGACTAATATGTTGTAGGGTACTCAGTCGAATTGCTAGCAAAGCGTTGGTGCAACCGCGGTGATCTGTGGGGACAAAGCCATATTACCTAGAATCAAAAAAAGTTGCGGAGATGGGGGCAAGAGGACAAAATCTTTTATCAGCTTTTCCAGAATCTTACTGGGGAAAGGGAGAATGGATATTGGACGAAATTCTGAGTTTGAGTACTTTTTAGGAAGGGGGAGCACATTAGCTAATTTCCAAGGATCAGGGAAAGTAGACGAATTCAGACAAAGATTGTAGATAATCGTTAGGGGATACGAAAGAATGTCTATGAAACGTCTATAAAAACGTCCCGGCACTCCATCAGGACCAACTGAATTGGATTTGCAGCTTTTAATCAGATTTGCTACTTGAGTTTCGTCAACTTGAAAATGTGAAGGAATCGGAGATGAGGGAACAATGAAGCATTGAATGTCAGAATCGGAGAAGAGGGAATGAAATTTGTCGTTGATGTCATTGGCTTGTTGCAAGTCAACGTTGACATTCTGGGATACAAGCCTTTGCGAGTTTGTATCCGCTTAAGGACCGCTTGATTAAATTTCTCTCTAAGGCGAAGATATTTCGAAAAAATAACCACGAGAAAGGGCTCTGTCACGAGCGACTGAAAGCACTTTCAACGAAGGGGTTAACCAAATAGGATCATTAGATCTCATACGTACAGTTTTTTCAGGAAAGAAGGTTCCGTAAGTATATTGTATCAGGTGTTGAAACGTAAGAACAACAAAATTTATGTTTTCACAACACAGCAAATCGTCCCAATCAACGGAAGAGAGAAATTGATGACAACTAGCAAACGCGGAAGGAGAAAAAGAACGAACCTTAACTTTTGTAGCTGTAGGCGGATTACAAACAGTTGATTTTATCAGAATACCTTTGTGGTCAGAACGGCCTAACGGAGACTAAAGAGACGGAACTTCAAACTTATCAGGCTGGTTAGTTGCAAAAACTTCGAAAATATTATTTCCTCTAATAGGAGTTTGTACAATTTGCTTCAAGTAGTTAATAGTGCAAAAATCAGAAAAGGAATGACGCATGTCATTGATGTCACCCGTCACAATAGTGGTCAAAGGACAGTGTATCGATAAACTTTTGTAGGAAACTTAAAAACACATCATGGACGGTACAGGAACCCCAGTATGGATGATAAACGACACTGACATAAGCTCGAAAGTTTTCAACATAGCAACAGAGAAAATGAAATTTGATGTTCGGCGGGTGTTTGAGACAATAGAAACATTTAAATCAGATCAATAGAAGATAGCAACTCCACCTCCATTGTTGTCACGGTCAAGCCTGAGAACCCGGTATCCTGGTATGGAGATTGAGCTGTCATCAACATGATGATGTAGTTAAGACACGACACGGTTAAAAAATTCGAAGGATCCAGGAAACGGAAGACGCCAAAGTTAAACAATTACCCTAGTGGAGAATCTTGTAAATAATTAGGTAATTAAAAGTCATGAATGAATGAAATAATACTGACAACATAGAGTAACCTACTCTAGTATAGAGCAGGTACTGAAATACGTATAAAGGCAAGTCTACTCAACTAAAGACGGTAAGGGAAATAAATTAAAACTTATAAACGATTTAATTTTTATCAAACAGGAAAGAAACCTAAAAAACCAAAAATTAAGTTTGCTATGTATGGAGTCATCAGGGAGGAACCATGTGGCTGCATGAAGCAAGGTTTCGGCCCCTAACCTCCAACCTATACCACATGGCGGGGCCAGGCCGACCATATCGAATGTACGATATGGAAGGTCTCTCCAAGCCTGAGGAAACATAGCAGAACCAAACCGAAAATAAATTTTTAATATATTAGGACAAAAGGACGCACTTGAAACTAGAAGAGGTTATCTTAGCCCAACATGCCAATGATGAATGGCATCTGGCGGGGTGAAAAACAACCAAACTTAAAAACGAGGAACCTATTCTTGGAGAAGGACTTAATGCAAGAATTAACCAGCAAATTATTCTTATAACCCCGTCCTTTAAAGATATCAAAAATGCCCTTAGCTCTTGATATGAAGGCGGAAGCATCAGATGAAATCCTAGCGAATCTGATGAGTTGGGCAGCAAAGATGTTTAAGCCAGTGTTCAAAGGCATGTTACTCTCGGGGAAAGTATACAGCACCACTGGGAAGCTGAACTCATCAACCTTATGGTAAACCTCTGTGATGTAATGGCCACCATCTTCGATCCTGATTTTAACATCCAAATAATTAACACATTTGTTGTTGTCCCCGCTTCTGCAAGCCAAGAGATCTACCGGGTAGATTTCAGGAAGGATCGTATCAAAATGTTTGAAGTTAAACACACAAATGTCATCGACATATCTAGTGGTACGAGAGAGAAGTTTTGCTAAGCCAAATCTCTTACTCGCTAGGAGTCCCCTCACAAAATAAAACTCCCTGTAAGCCAAAAACAGGTCAGCTAAGAGCGAGCTGGAATTCCCACCCATAGGTATGCCTCGAATTTGCTTGAAGACAAGTCCCCCGAAAGTGACAAAAGTGTTATTCAGGATAAAACTAATTGCATTAAGGAATTGGGTTTTGGACCAGCAGTGATACCCTCTGTATTTTTTATTCGAGAAGAAGGATAACGACTAACTCACATAAGTCTTTCAAGGACTCCATAACCTGGTCTAAATTAAGATTCGTATAGAGTGTGGAGAAATCATAAACTTGCAAGGAGTGGCAATTCAAACACGACATCCTGTCAAGGAATTCCCCAGAAGAGTTAATGCTCCAGAAGGCGTTCACACCAGAATTATGCTTGATGGAAAGGCAATAACTACTAAACTTGTCCCGGATCAATTGCAAACCTTTGTTCACCAGTATGGCCAAATCTTTGGAAGTGCTGTTCCTAGCACCAGCTATGAATCTACTTTTATACGGATTTTTGTGCAATTTAGGTATCCAGAAAAGTTTAGGTAAAACCATAAACTTATCTTTAACCGTTATGCCAAAGGAATCCTTGAGGGTGGTGCAATGTTCGGCAATTATGTCATTAATGGAAGAAATTACTGGTGCGTAAGTCTGATTACCAACAGCATTGAAACTTCTAAGGTCAAAGCCTAGCTCGTTCAAGAGGACAATGAGGTAATACTTCTTACACACAATGACAAAATTGTTGGCGGCCTTATCCGCCGGAGTAATGACGTAATTCTTCTGAAAGTTAGAGATGAAGTTTTTACACTCCTTAGATCTTAGTACCTCGTGCGAATGCAAAGATGGAAAGCTAGAACTTAGGAAGGAAATGCGATTTCTAATTATCTTAAGGACAGCCTCCGACCAATTCTGGAAGTCAGAATTCTTAAGGGCGTATTTTCTGCAGGACTTTTCAATAAATGCAACTAGTGCATTTTTAACACTGACCCTAACAAAATCCCAAGACTTGTGAATAGGCTCTCTATAATTAGTGCCCTTAGCCATCAAATCCCTAAGTTTAGGGTTGGATATAATACTCAAGTCACCAGTAACCACGTGTGAAGCGGGCTTGTAGCAGAAGATAGAATCAGAACAAAGACAAGGCTTGCTAATAAATTCTCTGATTTCATCAATAGAAGCATTCTTCAAGATCTGGATGTAATTGAAGAGCTTCCGACCAATAGGGGTGGTGTATTTAAAGAAAACCTGTAGTGGACATTTACTACGAATTGGATTAGGCAACATACTGTTAACATGTGAATCAGCGAAAATGGAAGAAACTTTTAAGAGATCTACTTCTTTGCACTCAAAAGGGATAATAATAACTTCCCTGTCGATCTTATCAATGGAATCTTCGACTTTCAAAAATCTCGAACAGAAGGATTCGACTAGATACGAGCAGGTACCCGGCTTGCTAAGAGTAAAAGCAAGAAGTTGCTTTTATATAGCAGTTGCTTTTTTATAGCCAAGTCTCTGATATGCAGATCAGATCAACAGCAAATTTCAGAACACGAAGGCGAAGGTCATCGATCTTGTTAAAAATTGACCTGGCGTTGAAGACCATGAGAGAAGGGACGGGAGTTGGAGGGTGTTTAGGCGAGGCAGTCGCATGGACAGGTGAGCGCACGCGGTTGTCGGAGGAAGAGAGGGCAGCGGGCAGCGATGGAGCTTGTGATGAATCACGATCAGCAACGGGAGGCTTGCGTAGGATTTTGTGAAACCACAGGCAGCGACGTACCTGTATAGGACGTTAAACACCGCATGCTAAGAATGTATTAGTATGAAGAATGTATTTTACTGTGAAGAATGTATTCTTTTTTCCTTAACTTCAAAAATTAGTTCATTCTGATGTCATATTGAAGATCGGGAGATGTCGATTAAAATGAGCCCCATTTTATGCATTAAACTATTTAACAATCGTTCATTAGCAAGGCAGCTACCATTTCGGTGTTTCATCTTCTGTGAATGATAAGTGTCAACAGGCGGGAATGAAGGAAGCTGCTGGAAGCATTCGCTGGCCAGCGCGCGAGCCGGAAGGTGAACTTCTCCTGCCTCGGGCGTTCAGTGACTTTATACCACCACTTTTCCGTTCTCGTCATCTATTACTGCTCGCTCGATGCTTTCATACAGTGCTCCTTGTCCACCTGTTCACTTTCCGATCGTCGTTTTCTGTGCTCTGCGTTACCTATCCCAGTAGTCAACCGATATCTGCAACTGATTCTGCTTTTTTCTTACTCAATTGGCAGTGACTAACATTGATGGCCTCATCTTCCCGCCTCATGTACACCCGTGACGTCCTGCAGCTCCGCGCGCGCGCTCCTCCTCCCAGCCGTGCCATGAGGAGACCTGTCTGGTTTCATGGCGTCCCCATTCGATCTAATCAACATGTTCAGCCTCAATCTATCCCTGCGTCACTCACATCGCTGTCGTGCACTGGGCCAAGTTTTCTCGCCAACCATGCGCCTGTGTCAAGTTCATGGTCTGTGTCTTCCCAAGCTTCCCAACCACATACGTCATCGGAAACAGTGTCTTCGCCTTCTCTGCCCTCAAAGATTTCTACTCCCAAATCTATGCCTGTGTGTCGCTCGCCAGCTTTCCCTGACGATACGTCACATGCTATCTCAGTTCGCATCACACATCGTCATGGAAACTGGATTTCCCGGTCTAGGGACGAGAATTCCGTACAAGGAAGAGGAATATCTCTCTCTCTCGCTTCTTGGTGCCTATTCAACGCCAGAGACAAACCACTCCGCATCAGCGACTTAACAACTCGCCTTTTTCGAAAAGACAACCGTCCCTCATCCTTACTAACATAAGGTCACTCATCAATAAGGTGGATGAGGTGGCAATGCTGACGAACAAGTACTCACCCGACTTCGCCATCATATGTGAAACATGGCTTGACACTACCATACCAGACAGTGCTATAGCCTGTAAAGGCTACAACATCTTCAGTAAAGATCGAAATCGCAATGGCGGAGGCATCTTGTGTTACGTTCGAGATTCTCTCGTCTGCTCAACTCTGTCAGACAACGAGATACCTTCACTCCGTACTTGCAAATCGGAGATACTACCTATTTTAATGCCCAAGCTTCTTCTAATAACACTATATCATCCATTCTGGAACAGTGCTAGTGACCATGAAGACGCCATCTCTTGCATAGTCAACATTATCGACTATTGTTTGTCATCTACTTCAGATCCTTCTGATACCAGAATCATTATAGCTGGCGACTTGAACGACCTACGGTTTCATACCGACGAAATTCAACGACTTACTGGGACAACAGCCATGGTAAACTTTCCCACAAGAGGCTGCAACACTCTAGACCAAATTCTGACAAACATCCCTGTGACCAATTGGGAAATCAGACCATTCAGTCATATTGTGGCTTGACAAGTCCTCCAACAGACCGTCTTGTATCAAGAAAGTAGTTCGTAAAGTCAATGCCTCAAACAAAGCCAAATTCTGTGAACTTATACATCAATTCGACTGGTCAGCATTAGTGAACTCAGAAAATTCCGTGGATTCAGCGACTTCTGTGTTCCAATCGTGCCTCTATGCTCTTTTCGATCACTGTTTTCCCACTCGCACCGTACGTTTCCGGAACACTGACCCTCCCTGGATGAAGACATCCTTGAAAATTTTGATAGATGATCGTGATCGGGCGTTTAATTCAAACAAGAGACTTAAATATATTCGACTCCGCGACGAAGTCATACGCCACACTTACCATCTAAAACAAACCTATGTAAACACAGCTATAGCTTCTCGTAACTCAAAGAAAATCTGGAGTGTAATCAAAGATCTTAGCCGATCAAAACCGGATCGCAGTAACAATACAGCACCCTTCACAGCCGAAC
This sequence comes from Prostheceraeus crozeri, assembly GCA_907163375.1. Classification (NCBI taxonomy): domain Eukaryota; kingdom Metazoa; phylum Platyhelminthes; order Polycladida; family Euryleptidae; genus Prostheceraeus; species Prostheceraeus crozeri. The sequence continues at coordinate 52,951 of CAJQUW010002913.1, read as the reverse complement.
AACTAGCCGATTTTTTCGTCTCCATCCACGACAACGCCCGTAATACCAATGTTTCAGAGTGTCCACCGTCCTGCGACCACGGTTTCCACAATAATAGTCTGCAAGTTTCTGTTTCTGAAGTGCAATCAACACTAACAAACTTGAAGAAAAGAAGTCCACGACCCGACGGAATTCCGTCTTGGATTTTTCGCGATTTCTCATCACTACTTGCCCCTGCTATTACTTCGCTATTCAATTCCAGTCTTCGCCATGGTCAAGTTCCTGCATGCTTTAAGTCTGCTTTCATTTCACCCATCCCAAAGTGCCCTCACCCTTCGGAATTGCAGCACTTTCGGCCGATTTCACTGCTTCCCACCCTTTCTAAGTGTCTTGAGCGCATTGTCACACAGAATTGGATCCTTCCGCATGTCATTGATAAAATCAGTGAAAAACAATTCGCCTACGTTCCTTCCAGAGGCACATCCGTCGCCATGACACTTTTGTACAACAAGATCTTGCAGTTTCTTGATGGTAAATCGGGGGCAGTGCGTATCCTTACCGTCGATTTCTCTAAGGCTTTTGACATGTTGCCTCATGATGTTATAATCAATGCCTGTATCAAATTTGGTTTGCCACATTCAATTATCCTCTGGATGCGCAGCTTCCTCACGGACCGCCATGCAGCAGTGCGGATTAATTCCTCTACGTCGAAGTGGTTCTCCATCTCTGCGGGCATTCCACAGGGAAGTGTCATCGGCCCGCTTGTATTTTGCATGGCTGTTGATAGTTTTTCAACTCTTTTTTCTAATTCTTCCACTATTATGTACGCCGATGACCTAACTATTTTACATTTTGTGAGAGAGAGTGAGAAGACCAGCTACAAGCAGAATTCGACAACGTCACCTCTTGGTCCGACACTATTGGACTCAAATTGAATTCTTCAAAATGTACAGTTTTAAATGTTATCACGAAAAATAATTTGATTGTTTCCCCCATCAAATCACAGAACGACCTTTTAAATACTATTTCTTCGGTCAAACTCTTGGGAATGTACCTGTCCGCGGACCTTAAGTGGAATATCCATATTAACCATACGATTTCCAAGGCGTGTCAAAGACTGTTCATTCTGTGGAATCTGAAAAAAGCAGGATTTCCTCCTTTCATGATTCGCAATGCATACTTGTCTTTCATAAGATCAGTTATTCTATATTGTTGTCCTGTCTTTGTAAATGCTTCAGGATACCTTTGGAGGAAACTAGAGAAAGTTGAGCGCAGGGCCGCGCAGAATCGGCCAACCAATAATACCTCATATCAGAGAAGCAGTTGACTCCATCTGTACGCAACTCATCCACAAAATTAACGACGATCAAAATCATCCCCTTCGACCTATTTTTGATGAAGCTTCAACCCGAGTGTCTCGTTCTACCCTTTCTATTCGCCCTCCTCTTACAAAAACTGTCCGCTTCAAATCATCGTTCATAATGTTTTGTAAATAGGTTCTTTCTTTCTTATGTTCTCATCATCATTTCTTGTAATAATTATGTGCGTATGAATGAATTGCATACTTACGTTTACGTTCTGTGATCTGTAATGCGTCTACCGATTTGTTCTTGTGGACCAATAAAGTTTCTATTATTATTATTATAATAATATGGGCGCTTGGTACACACGATAGTTCGAAAGTCGGGCGCTTGGTACAAAATAGCAGTAAAGCGGGCGTTTTTGACAACTCGGGCGCTCTGTACAGAATTTGAGAAAATAGGGCGATCTGTACACTATTTTTCAAATTTATTTTCTTGACTTTGACAAAGCTATACCCATTATCACGAACCTTATGAAAATTGCATTCTGACCCACATCAAGGATATGCAAGATATTTAAATTTCGAAAATCGAAAATAGGGCGCTTGGTACATTTTTGTACCAATCGCCCGCATTATGGAAACCAATAGAAAGTGCGAAGTCCGTTTCAACTTCGTCATTGATTGTACATATTTTATATATTAACACGATCGAATAAATGTCAGAAAACAGAATATATTTTAGATTGACCTGTATGCCAAATTGCATAGATTTTGCGTTGCTTATTAGATGTTATATGTAGCCAATTTCCCCATTTTCAGAATATGATTATTTCTATCCATAAGCTTTAGACGTACAAAATTTTCATAGATTGACCTACATGTACATATTATGTTCACTTATAATTACCCATAAAGATTCAAATAAAAAGTCCGTAGCAGATAATAATGTATAATTGGCTGTTGCGAAGCAATCAGATCAATATTTTCCACTTGGGACATAAACTCGTCCCAGTCACTGAAGTTATCGTCACTATCAGCAGCCATTGTCAGAAGAAATGATATCTTCCAAGTAACAGGTTGTCAAGAATTCCAAGAATTGAGCTATTTTTCTAGAGCCGCGTAGACCAATGAGATATCGTTTACAATGGCTTGATATAGTAGTTAGGAAGCTAACTAAATGAATGACATCCTGAAATGGAATCTCGCTAATTCCGTCTGTTCAGTATTCAATGTAAACATTACAAGAAGACTATAAAACTTTTTAAAGTTATTTGGAAAACAAGGGCGCATGGTACACATGGATAGGCAACTTGTAGTGTACAGGACGCCCTATAATTACAAAAATAATTCTAGAAATTTCTTAAACCTGTACAGAGCGCCCTATCGCAAAAATTATAGAAATTTTTGCTCTCACTGCTCTGTAAAATGAAGCATTGGACATTTTGACGAGAAAACATGCATGTAGGTAGGTGACCCCCTCCTACATATGCATGTGAAATATAGAGTTTGTATCTACCATAGATATCGAAAAAACCTAGGAGGGCCCTCTGTACAACATAGCTTTACATTGGAGGGCGCTTCGTACATTTTTGGTCCTATCTCGTCTATAGTACCAAGGGCCCGTATTATTATTATTATTTGATTTCCGACATTCACAATTGTATTGTTAACACTAAACGCGCGCTTCAACATATTTTCACTCGGAATGTGCGTCGAATTGCCAAATTTCCATGACCCGATTGACGCCATATTCATTTTAAGACAAATTCAAATGAAGTATATGACCTAAGAAAAATATCTCCTTGCTTTCGATGAGCTGGAGAAAGCTTTTGATCGAATATCAAGAGAAGTGTTTTGCGGTAGTCTTGAAATGGCTGGCAGCGGCAGTGATGTCACTTTACTAACACACTCGCACGCTAGTCAGAACACGGGTTGGCGACACTGAAAATTTCTCCGTGAACTCAGGGGTACATCAGGGATCTGACCTTAGCCCTCTTCTGTTCGCCATCGTTATGGATCGGGTGAGTATCGTATTGGTCTCCTATGGCAGTTGCTCTATGCTGATCATCTAGTCTTGATAGATGCCACAATTGAAGGCCTGAAGTTGAGGTTGTCCTCTGGGAAAACAAGTTCAGCATCAAAAGCAATGAGAGTCAACGTTAACAAGACGAATATCATAGTCCAATGCAAAGTACATATAACAGAGTCTGGAGAGTGGCCATAAGGAGTTTGCAGACAAGGGGTGGGCGCGAATTCCATCAAGTGCGACAATTCGATCCACAAGCGATGTAGTGGTGTGAAGGGAACTTTAAAAGCAGCCGCGTCTCAATTCGTGTGCCTAGGGTGCTCGGGACGGACTGTGTTAGAGGCCCGAGTGAGTTTGATGAGTTAAGTGGGTGTGGTGACCGTTTCAGTACGTTCAATTCCTTCTGTTACCTTCGTGAGATTTTGAGTTCCGCAGGTAGATCTAACCTTGCAGACTTCGAGAGTAAGGTGTCGATGGAAGAAGTTCCATGAACTTGCACCTTTCCTGACATCCAAAGATCCCACATTGAAAATGATGGTCATGTGTATTCTGCTTGTGTCCGCAGCGCGATGATGTACGGGAGTGAGACGTCGGCAATAAAAGGAGATAAAATCATGAAAATTGAAAAAACAGAAATTGCTATGGTGAGAAGAACGGGCGGTGTGAGGCTGGCCGATGAACAAAAGAGTGAAGACGATGGAAAGAATATGAGCCTGGAATGTTATGCGAAGAAGGCGGCGGTGGTATGACCACATTCAGAAAATAGATGAGAATGAAGGGACGATAATATCCTTCCATTTGGAGGTCGATGGCAGAAGGCCAAGAGGAAGACCAAGGAAAACATGAACGAGGAACTTCACGCTCTGAACCTGAATACAGCAATAGTCTACGATCGATAGGAGTGGAGGCGCGCCGAAAGCAAAAACCGTCTGACCACGTTCAACGTGGAAAAGGACGAAAACGAGGAAGCAAGCAAGTAAACGTGTGCTTAATCAGCAACTTTTATCAACTTGGTTATCAGCAACTTGGGAACAGCCAGAAGAAATTTTGCTGACCCATATGCTTTACTTGTGGTGATTGATTTCTATCTGAGTTCCCTGTTGTGTATCGAGTTGGGGTCTTGTGGTCTACGCAGCTGATGCTGTTACTTTGTTGGATGGCATGTCTGATGTGTTGAATCTCTTTTGGCATGTGGAGCTTGCCTGTTTGCAAGATTGTGTTTGTGATTATGCTACTGGCATTGTGAACGCTGGTAGATGGGTAGAGGGTGCTTTGAGATCTCTTATTTGATGTGATGAAATCTTCCTAATTCGCTTTGATTGTTAGTGGTGTGTTTAAGGTTTCTTTCTTTGGCTTGTGAAGATGTGCGTGTGATGATTAGTATGGGTAGGTGATCTTAAGTGAGATTGGTGAGGGTCTTCCATGTTGTGCGAGGTGCAGTTTAGCTGTTGGCGATGGAAATGTCTAGAGAAGAATTCTGTTGGTTATGGGTCGAAGGGAGGCGTGTAGGTGTATTGGTGTTGATTGTGGTGTAGTCGGTTGTGGTCAGGAAGTCGGCCTCGAGTATTTGGACCGTTTTGGAGTTGTGCATGCAAGTGAGGAGGCCGACCATGTTGTTTTTAATCGGTTCGGATGATGGTGTAATTGGGGATTGCTGTGTCTTTTGCTTTGGAGAAGTTTGCTTTCTTGTATGCGTGTATGTCGGCTTTCTTGTCAGGACTAAAGTATGTGAGTTCTGGGATCTTACTTTGATGTGAGAAGAGTTAGGGATGAGGTGGGGGTTAGTTTGTAAGTTGATCAGAGGTTTGTTTTGATTGTGTGCAGTGGTGGTTTTTGGACTGTATTTGGCACTTGTCCAGTCGTTGGTGTATTGGGTGAGTGCAATGTTTGTACTATTTGAGTTTGAGGTGAAGTCAGTGGTTGTTTAAGATGTTGCACAGCATGGTTTGTCTCGCGATTTGTTTATTGTATGTGGGGTTGGAATCGGGTTTGCGTTCGATGTCTCCGCCACGAGGATGGAGAGCGCCAGCCACCACGCGGGAACAGGCGGCCGACCCACCAAAAAATTGACGGCTCCAAGTACCTCTTGCGAGGTAGGTAAAGATGGGTTTGATCCCGGGGGAGGCGGGGCGCGGATTGTAACTCGAGTAGGCAACATCCTTGACAATAAAACCAAAAGCGAATAGAAAATAATTCTGCTTGAAGCTTATTTCACTTTAATTAGAATGAGCTAATTTTTTCTATCATGTTCATCTTCTAAAATCTCCAACTTCTTGAGTATTGAGTTAGGAGGAAATATTTGAACGGAATCAGAGGAGTACTACGCATTTTTTCTATATCTTGCCGTCTCCTAGCGACTGACCGATTACGGCGGAGAACTCGTCTAAAGCAGAAAATTTGATTTAAAAAATCCACCCGAAAAACGAATAGCAATACTGATTTGATGAGCATCAATTCGCAACTCCTCTGTTGCAATAAAATAGGTACATGAAATGCATTGAGAAGTCTGGTCAATCAATATGTAGATGTATTTGACAGCGCGAAGACCATTTTAGTATAACGGAAGCTATCATCTAGTCAATTTTTTGTTCCCTTGGCCGATAGGCCCCTTCCCTTTCAATTTTTCTCTAGCTTCAGCCATGGCCTTTTCTTCAGCTCTCTTTTTCTGTTTGGCATCATTTGCGTCTTCATCATCATCGACGAACTTTTGAGACTTCTTCGGCTGCTTAAGAGGTTTTTTCTTTCCACCTTCCCTTGAAGACATCTGTAATAACAGAGAGGAATTGATTAAAAATAAATCAGGACAAAACCAGCAATTGTAATCTCAAATGAGTACTCCGAGCATAGTTTAAGCAATCCATTGAGAATAACACTTAGACATCCCCTCCCACAAATTGCAATAGTTTTATTGCATTCAATAAAAATTATTCCGCTCAAAGAATTGCCAGACACAAGATGTAAGGCAGATAGGACGAAACGACCGTCTGTAGGTTTGCCAGACTTGTGCACCGGGTAGATAGTGGAAGATATCCGGGCGGACGGAAAGGAGTGGGTGGATCGGCCCAGTCTTCCGAGCATTTTAAACGTCAGATTACAATGAAAATGCGAGGTTTGTTGCTGATGACGACCTCTCCGATGCGTATTGCACATCTCTGTCGATAGAAGCACAAAACATGCAGAATAGCTTGCTACGTTTATTGCAGCCTGTCAATCACTAACGTATTTCATATTTAGAGCTTTCAAATTATGTTCTGTGCTTACTTTTTATTTCCTTCATGAATGATTTCCATTTCCTGTTGATCTACCTTCGTGCATGATGATTAATTTTCAGTCAACTCTATGCGAATCATAGATACTCTTCTGGCGAGGTGCTGTTAATCAGCCCTCAATTAACACTGGTTATGAGATTGTTGCCACTATGAAGAATATCACTAAGGGTTGTTACTCTAATCAAAAATAAAAACCGCAAAGTCAAATCGGAATGGTCCCCCATAAAGTAAGAAACTTAGGATCATTCGATAAAACACAACCCGGTAAGTTTTGAAAGCGTTCCAGCTTGAAGTTGGGTCTGTTCTAATAAAGATGTTTCTGAGTCCTCATAGTCAACAAGCAAATATGTGGTATAAAATTACTACTGATGCTTTTTCAATCATCAGTTTTAACAAGATGCACGAACAGCTACTATAAAAAATACCTAATATAAAAGTACAAACAGATACCGAATGTCACTGAGGAAGGAGCATCTTCACGCAGGATGGAATGCCAGGGTACTACTGCAGACCCATCGAATATCATTTAAATCTTTAATTGACGTTCATGGGAGCCTTATGCTTCTGATGCCACCTGATTTAATGCCTTGTGACATTTTTCTTTTGGGCACGTGTAAGAAATGATGCATAATTAGAGTCATCCCATGCATTTTGATGAACAGGAAAACAAAACTTTGCGTTGTTTTTCTGCAGATAGACGAGCGATTGCGTAGATATATGCCCTTGAGCTGTTGACCGAAGAATCAGATTGAGCTCGGGCAAATAGTGAGCAAGTAGAAAATAAGTCTTACAGTGGTACTAGTATTAACAACTGTTTTCTTTTGAATCATAAATAATTTACAGAAATTAATCATTGAGTCGCTAATTGCTATTGCATCAACAACTTTGGGATGATCACTGAGAGAATCTACTACGTCACATAAACGAAACGATTTTTAGTCGATGTCACACAGCATAAATTGACGACTAATGATCGCATTTGCTCAGTATGACGAAGCTGAGTTATATATTGAGGTCATTGCATATGACAGATATGCTTTTTAATCTGAAATGATGCATAGACCCAGAAAGGAGAATAGTCAAGAGATGATAGCAACATTTGATACAATCCATTATGGGAAATACTAACGTTTCTGGATTTTTAGCCGTCCTCAGTGCAGTATACCTGTAAAGAATCAGCAACTCATATGCAGCAAATCATCATCCGAAATACAGACATCTGCAATTAATGAAATACATGTATTTCAAATCTCATTCTCTAGAACTCGCTTCCAAAATTGGAAATTTGCAAACACCAATATTAATAAATAGCTAATTCGTGTTAATTTCACAATCTTGAAGGGCCCCTTCACAATTTCAAAAGCGACCCTCAAAATCTCAATAGGGCCTTTCATAATCTCAAAAGGAACCCCTTCAAAATCTAAAAGAATTCAAAATCCAAATTATTTGTTCTGTGGCAAAGCATTTTCTCATTACTTAGTTTAGTCTGAAAAAACGGAAATTCGGTTAACACCGTAGGAATGGCACCTCTAATCACTGTTAACTCTGATAATACCATAGAATATTTACTAATGGGCATCAATAAGAATAATAAATTATTCATCATTCATTCACGGTGTTACTGTTCCAATGTCACCCCAATATCTATGATCATCACTTGTGTCTAATGCTGATCCGCTTTGTCTACTATGTACAGTCCGCTTCCTAAATCGTTGCACAGCTCAAAACATAATTTATCTTTTGTATATTCTCATTGAATTTAATTGCAAGTTGACAACCAATTACTAAATTTATTCATTTGGACAGCCGAGACACTTGGTTTAGGAAACAGTGTGGATTGCCTTATTGAATGAAGTACTGTAATTAGTGATTGTTTGTTTAATTACTTCCACAGTATTATTTCAGCTATCATGTTGGCCCTCGTGTCACTCACTGGCTTGTCATCATTTATGAGCTGCTCTTGTCGATCCATTTATCGGACGCAAGCTTTAGCATTCCTGCGGCGTGAAGAATATGCCATTGTTTGTTGTCAACATGAACAGGTGCAGACGAGACAGGCCCTCGTCTGATGCGAGATAATAATAATAATAACTTTATTGGCACACATCTGCGGTGCGCGCAGTACAGAGGCACGAAACAGTTACAAACAATGCAGAGTTCATGATACAAAAGAGACAATGAATGAATGAAGCATGACAACCAGCATGGAGAAAGGAAATTATGAACACGTAGAGCAGTACTTGATGAAAGAGTCGGAGAAGCGGACAGTACGGCATCTGGGGTTTTTGAGGGTGGAAGAATTCCTGTGAGTTGGGGAACTTTCGTCGAAAAATTGACGCAAAGGGTGGTTGATAGTTGTCATAACACTGTGGAATAGGCGGGTCCCAGACCTTTGGTTGGTGCGTGCCAATGTAGTAGTAGTTATTGAGTCTGGTCCATGGGAAGTACCGAGAATTATTCTAGAGGCTCGTCTCTCTACTTCGACAAGGAACTTGTAACCTTTTTGGGACATATTGCAGCAGCACGGATGGCAGTAGGTGAGAAGGGATTGGATAGTTTGTCGGTAGACTCTCCATAAAATCTGAGCGTTACAATCTACTCTCTTCAGGTTTCTGAGGACAAAAATGCGTTTAAAGGCCTTCTTGAAGATCTCATTGCAATGAATATCCCAGCGAAGATCCTTTGCGAAATGGACACCGAGGATTTTCATAGAGGTTACGCTTGGAATGACAGTTCCTGCAACGTCCACAATTTCTTCGAGTCGAATACCAGTTCTGGTGGCGATGTCCATCACCACGGATTTGGAAGTGTTTAGTGGAAGCCCCGCTCTAGCCGACCACTGGCAAATGTGTTCGAATTCGCGTTGGAGGTTGTCTTCGTGTGCATCTTGCATAAAGTGGAGTAGTTACGTCGTCAGCGTATTTAACATAACGAGTGTTAGAACACACAGGACGTAGCGATGCGATGACAGCACAGAAGAGGTACGGTCCGAGCACGCTTCCCTGAGGAACTCCGCTGGGTGCGGAGCACCATTCGGAGGTGGCGTTGTTGTGCACGACACGCTGGAGTCGGTTGGATAAGAAGTCAGTTATCCAAGAAACAGCCTCAAAAGGTAGCTTTAAGTCGATGATGGTGGATACGATGGTATTATGGGACAGTTTGTCGAAGGCCTTGGCAAAATCAATGGAGAGGACACGCACGGCACCGGATGACTGATCGAGATGATGGAGAATGCTCATGTATGTAACGGTAGTGGCACATGTTGACCCCGAGCCAGGTTGGGGTAGGTAGGCGAACTGAGTATCGTCAATGTTTTGTAGATAGGGTGCGACCGACTTCTTCACGACTATCCTTTCGAGAGTCTTGGACAGAAGAGGAAGGAGAGAAATGGGGCGGAATTGGGACACAGTTTTCGCGTGGGTTACCTTGGGAATAGGTTGGATGGCGGCGATCTTGAAGGAACTGGGGACGCGGCCTTCGGCCAGACTGTGGTTGAATAAGATGGTTATTGGAGGAGCAAGGAGATGTGCAAGAGAGCGGAGGACCCAGAACGGGATCCCCTCAGGTCCAGAACTTTTCGGCTTGATACAACGAAGCTGCGCCTCGACTTCATAAGGAGATAGAACTACGGGGTGTCTAGGTAAATCCTCTGTGGATGGCAATGGCGCCTCATCAGTCGGTGGCAGCTGAAAAACTGACTTGAAGTAATCTGCGAACTCGTCAACAGAAATGTCGGCTTGGAGAGCTGTATTCTTCTTAGGTCGCCTGCCGACACAATTGACAGATTGCCAGAAGTCTTTGTTATTCTTAGACGCGGCGACTTGCTGCAAGTGGAGACTTTTGAGGAATTTCTCGTGTGATATGACTTCTTCACGCACACGAAGGTATTTCAGCCATTTATTTTCTCTTTGAGCAAAAGCTCGGTCGCGGCGAGATATGAGAAGTTTGAGTGAAGGCTTCATCCACGGAGGCTCGTTGGAGCGTAATCTGATAGTCCTCATCGGGAAGTAGAGATCCACTAAACGTTGAATGGAGTAGTGAAGCTGAAGAGCACATTGATCTAAGTAGTCGGAACCGCTCACCATTGAAGTCCAGTCAATCAGGGCGGTAGCATGTGAGAAGGAAGCAAGGTTTGACTTCGTAAGCTTACGCACTTAAGTTTTAGTCGTCGTAACTGGAGGAGAAGGAGAAGGTTTCCACAAAACGGCACAGTGATCGGAACGTCCAAGGGGCGGAAGTGTCACGGCTCTGGTAGGCTGCTTCGTGTTAACAAATATCTGGTCCAGAAGGTGGGAACCACGTGTTGCGGATGACACACGTGCGCAAGGAGTAAGGCGTGTAGCCGAGCACAATCTGTCGCTCTGTTTGCGGATGTCATTGAAGTCACCGCACAGCACGATACGTAAATCTTCAGACTTTATGTGAAGATGAGATCAGAAAATCGTCAATGAGTCCAACAATCGTCACGATAGCGTCTTCGTCCTTTGTTGGGTTATTGAAGAAGGGATGATAGACACATATTAGAAGTGTGGAAATGCTGTCAATAAAGATGGGCAAAATTTCGGTAGCACAATTCTGTAGAGCTGGAGTATCGAGAGCAGTGATGACATTACAATGGAGTTCGGATTTCACGTAACATAAGATTCCGCCTCCATTGCGGTTACGATCTTTCCGGGAGATTCTGTAGTTATCAATTGCGATAGAAGTATCAGGAGTGTCATCGTCCAGCCACGATTCTGTAATAACGACAACATCAGGATTGACTTGCCCAGTTCTCAGTTGAAGTTCGTCGAATTTGTTGGTGACAGAACGACAGTTGGCAAGCAAAATGGAAGGATAGCGGGAAATTGGTACTCTCTTCCTTCTGAGTTTCCGTTGAGCAGGGGCTATGATGGCTGTGACACGTAAAAGAGAAGACCGAGTTGAGTCATACGCTGATTTTCTTCCTCCATCGTTGGATTTCCGTTCACTGACACGGGAAATCCTGCTGCCTTGACGATGAGTGATGCGCACAGGAATGGGCTGCACGTCATCAAGCGAAGCCGATGGAGTTGCATCTCTTCTTAGCAGGCGCAGGAACCACAGCTTTCGCTTGACTTGTCGGGATAGGGGAAACTCATTGGAACGCGGTCGCAAGCGTAGGAGGTCTCCAGGTGAGTAACACAAAGGAGCCATCGGCACTGAGGGTTATGTGCATGTAGCATAGGCGCGAAGAGGCGAGAATAGGGAAGAACGGCGAGCGAGATTGCGCAGAAGGAATGAATGGACTTGTGCATGGAGCAAGAAAAGTGTTGATGAGCTCAAGCGACTCAGACCGAGCAAGATGAAGGGGCGAGAGTACGATGACGGCGAAGCACAGATGACGGCAATTCGAATAGTGTGAATAGAGCAGCAGGGAGAGATAGATCGATGAAAAAGTAGTTCGCGATGAGCACCGGAGAGAGACGACGACCAACTCTCACCAGCGCTAGACTGCGATTCGAAATCTTCTGACCTCAAGTGAGGGAAATGATGACCCAGCCAATGACCGAATGTGGGAATAAAGCAAATTTGATGTTTGCCAGTACGGGATGGACCGATATTGACGAAACTTACATGCTCTTGGAGCTGATAACACCAAGCTTCTCTTGAGCCCAAACTCGAAAATGCTAGGGTTAATACAACAAAATTTACCAGGTTGTGTGCAATTGACCGCTATATACATCGTTAATGCGAAAGTAGCTTAGAATTAGGCGAAAGTGCACAAAGAGAATCTCCTTACCCTGAAATTCATGCTTGCTGGTACTTGTGCTTGTTTCCTTTACCTTTCGTGACCTCCTATCCTTGTTGATTTTCCGCCAGAGGACGAGTGCAATCCTTCGGTGGCTGCCTGAGTAACCTATCCTTTTGTACCTATTGCTATTTCACGTCATTGACACAAGCAAAGTCAACGCGTTGCATCTGTATAGATAGTCAACCAGTTCAGCGCGCTCGCTTAACATTATTCTCGAATACTTGCCTGCTATCCACACTCCACAGATATCGATTGCTAACTGCAGACGATCAAATATCGCAATAACTGAATATTTGGTGTTAATTTCCGGACACACAAAGACGCAATACGAACTGATTTCAACGCTTCGATAAGCTTGTATTTCTTCCTATTCAATCGTCATGACATCTACTCGTGGTAGCGCTATGTGGTTGTTGGGTGGCCCGTTAGAAGGCCCGTTACCGACCAGGAGTGAGGTCCTTCTTATGACACATTACCATCACGTAGTCAAGAAAACGAAATTCAGTGACGCATTCAAAGACGCCATGAAGGCCAGTCTAGTGGCCTGTCTGGTGATTTGGGACAGGGCCAGGACTGCCACTCAGCGTGTTGAGAATAGCGTCAGGAAGTTGGGCGCCCTCTACTCAGAGTATCAGAACCTGATGAAGAACAGATCTAGGAAGACCGCAACTCAACGGTCGGTATGTTCAAGGATTCTCTTGATGAGTTGTTTGATATCGGAGCGGCGGACGCGATGTAGAGGATGAAGATTGATGAAGATCGATAATTCTACGCTAGGGAAAGAGAGGATGTGACTTCCTGCAGCATGGCTGGCGTGTACAAGAAGACAGCTGACAAGGAAAGCCGGAAGCGAGAAAGGGCTGAAAAGAATTTGAAGGCCAACATCGCCTATGAGAGGGAGCGTGCTATCCTCTTCCTCTTTCTTCCTCATCGTCCAGGACCAAATATTTCACCCCAAGTCAGAGCAACTTCCTCTACATGTGCACCCAAGCGAACGAAGAATATCCTGAAAACCAATCGTACCAACATCGGAGATCCATGTTGTTTCCGCCGTGCCTCAAGTTCTGGGTCATGACCTGAAGGATCTAACCATATCGCGGAGTTCAGTGAGACGGTCGAGCAGACACTGACATGGTATCTCACAGAACCTCAACCCAAGAAGCACTTCAGCTGCATTGGGGCAGCAAACTACTCCCAGACTTCTCAGGAGATCAGGTGTGTCTACTGCTTTTCTGAGGTTGTCGTCTGTTTCGTCCGGTTGTCTCTGGTGTTTTTGGTATCTCTCCGTGTAGGTTGAGTTTGTGTTCTTGCCCACTACCTTACTGTTCTTGCTCTCCACTTTTCTTTTCAATTTCTCTCATTATTTTAATTTACATCTGGTTTCGTTTGCCTCTCCCAGTTCTATGTTTGTCTTACTTCTTCCTAGTTTGTCTGTTCAGCCTTTTTCGTTTGTCTTCCTCCGACTATCGAGGGCTAGGGGCTCGCCTGTGTGCTTCCCTGAATACTCTACCCTTTTTTTTGCGGCGTGTATCTTCAGGGAGTGAGTAAGTTCTTGTTTTTTTTCTGGTTACTGGGGTGCGCGGGTGGACTCGCGTAGCGATCACTGTCCGTCGGGCCATCCAACCATCGCCGGTTTCCTGGGACTTCGGTCCATTTTGTTCCTTTATTTTTTCTCCATTTATTTTATAGTAGCCCTTCAGGAAGGGTTGCTGTTTTTTTCTATTTCCTAGTGTTGTTCGTTGGTTCTGGTTGACTCTTGCTGACTGTGGTCTGTGCTGGTCGTGTTCTCGCGTCTCTCTCGCAAGATTGTGTATTTTGGTCAATTGTGGTGGCTCGTGTGGTCCGTTCTCAAAGAATTTTATATGGTCTTGCTCGTCGTTCGGTCATCTGTGTTCATCGCCTATCATTTCGCCGCTTTGTGCTATTCATTTTGGGATATTCTGCGAACGTGACCCTGCTAGGCTGTTGATTGATCAGTCCTTCAAAGCTTTGTATCTTCAATCGTCATTGAAATTGCGTCGTATGGTGACGTTGCACATCTCATTTCTACAAGTTGTCTGGGTATCAGGATTGTGACTGCTATTGTCGAACACCGTCGCGCTGGTCGTGAGGTTAAGTGATTAAACTCTTGCCAGATCAATCTATTCCGTGTGGGTTCAAATCCAGGCTCACTAAATATTTTTGCCAACATTCAAGTTCAATTTGCTGTGATATTCAACTATGCCAGTCACTTTCGCGCAACTACAAGAATTTAGAGCCAAACACCAGAAACGTATATGTATCGGCCAGATAAATGTGAACTCAATCAGGAAGGAAGATGATCGGCCACTCCTGACCATCAAGAGCGGATATCTGGACAAGTTGAAATTGGACATTATGTGTATTCAAGAAGCAAAGGTAGACGGCAGCACTTCCGATGCCGAGTTATCAGCTCTTGGGTACCGCATCTTTCGCGAAGGAAGAAAAAAGTCTGGAGGAACATTGGTGTATGCTAGAGAACATATACCAGTATCTCGAATTCCTTGTGAACCGCAAGACAAGAAATTCAGTTCTATTGAATGTGTTATGCTACATGTCAACGCTGAGCATGAAAGCCTTGTACTTGTTTGCTTGTATCGTCGACCATCTATTTCGTTAGAAGCTGCAAGACAAGAAATGACGTATGTACTCACCATTGCAAGTTCAACTGAATCGAATGTCGTGGTTATTGGAGACATTAATTTATGTGCTCTGGGAACACATGAGAAAAGGTACACGGAACTTCTTGAAGATCTATGTGACCAGTTTGGTGTGATCTGTGAGGTGCAGGAGACTACGAGACCTGCTAGTGGATCTTGTATAGATCAAGTTCTTGCAAGTGAAGGTTTAATTAGCGAAGTTGTTGTTCACGAACCCGGACTATCCGATCACTACATGGTGGTATCAGCTTTGGGAGTAGATCGCCCTCCTGTTCAAAAACGCACACTGATATGCCGCTCTTTTAAGAACTTTGATCCTCAGATGTTTCTGTCAGACATAAAAGAGGCCATTCCTGTATTTGGTGTGTGCAATATTTTTGACTCAGCAGATGATATCTATGCTTTTGTTCGTTCACTTTTCTCTCAAATATTAGAACGCCATGCCCCATTGATAACAGTAGCGATTCGTCCCAACTCAATACCTTGGTTCAATGGGAAAATGGCCTACGCTCGGCGTATGAAACACTACTGGCTGGACAGGGCGCCCATAGACAAGGAAACAGGAAAAAGAAATCACTCATGCTACGCATGGGAACGCAAGACTCATTGGCAAAAGTTGGAGCGAAGTCTAAACAGAGAAGCAGCAGCAAAGTATTTCAAAGATAAGTGTGAATCAGAAAGCTGCAAAGATTTTTACAGGACATTCGAGGTGTGTATGAAAAGTCGCAAGTGCAAAGACAATACAATGATATTGCTCAAAGATAATGTTGAAAGTGATACTTATCTGGTGAAAGACGAGCAGATCGCAAATAAGTTCGGACAGCACTTCCAGAGCATTGGCATGAATGATGAGAGCAATCGCTTACAGGAAACTGACTTTGAGTGCCTCGGTGAGCATTTAAGTGTCAAATTGATCACCGATGAGTTAAATGCGAACGAGGATGAATTTGACTTTTCTCAAACAGATCCGATAGAAGTTGAGGCCATCATAAAGAACATGAAAACATCAAAAGCGGCTGGTATGGATGGCATACCCTCTCGTGCTATCAAGGCGTCTGCAGCATCCATGAGTGTCATCATAGCCGCTCTATTCAACATGATTGTGGCAAAATGTCAATTCCCGATTGATATGAAAAGAGGAATTTGGATTCCGGTATTCAAAAGTGGATCACGAAACGACGTTTCGCGCTATAGACCTATCACCATACTGCCTCACTTTTCAAAAATTGTCGAAACCCTGATGACGTGTCGATTTTCAAAGTATGTTCTTCCACTGCTCTGTCCTTTCCAATTTGCATACAAGAAGAATCACAACACAGAATCAGCCCTCGTTTACATAATTGAAAATTGGAAGCAAGCGGTAGACACAAGGAAATCAGTCGCAGCAGTTTCCCTTGATTTATCGGCATCGTTCGATAGCATTCCCCATCAACTTCTTTTAAGAAAGTTACATGCCTATGGCATGTCTATGAGGGCGGTGGAACTGATGGGATCATACTTGAACGGACGTTTCAACCAAGTTAAGGTCAATGGAAAGACATCAGAACTTTGTTATGAAGTTACGCGAGGCATTCCTCAAGGATCCCAATGGGGACCTCTCATTTGGAATGTTTATCTAAACGACCTGTTCCCTATGATACTGCAGCATGGAGCAAAGGTAGTCGCGTATGCTGATGATATCACTTACTGGATAACAGGTGACGATATCACAGAAATCCAGAAAAGAATGGACGTTCTGATGGTGGATATATTGAAATGGTTCAGAGAAAACGGATTACAACCAAATCCAAGTAAATTCCAATGTATCGGACTGGGAGGCGGCGGAGCGAATCTGAAATTCAGGATGAAAGACTCGAGATTGGAAAATATGCAGAGTATTCAACTGCTAGGGGTTAATATTGATAGAGCTTTCACATTTGAAAACCAAGTGAAGAAACTTACAAGAACCATAGCTTGGAAGTTGAGTGGCATGCGTCGTCTGAAGAATACTATAAGCCGTAACATCAGATGGAGACTTATTCAAACGTACGTTATGCCGCATTTTGATTATGCGTCGTCTATATATCTATTTCTCCCTGCATCTTGTAAACGAAAGATGCAGACTATGCATAACCGTTGTCTACGAATGGCTACCAGAGCATTCACAACGCCGATACCAGAACTTGTCAAGTCGCTCCAGACATACGAGTTGGAGCTCAGATGGCATATGAAGCTGTTTAAGGTGATGCAAGCAGTCTCCAGAACAAAGATCCAATACCGAGATACAGCAAGCATGACAGAGTTCATAACGAAGTACCAGCTGAATCCAGGCTATGCTCCAATCGCTCTTGGAGAACTTTTTGTGTTGTCGACGAACCCCATAAGAAATGTGTTTCAGCAACCGAAAGTGAGATCTGTGAAAGCTGGTGAGCGTTCACTGCGTTTCTACGGCACCAGCTTCTGGAATAAGGTTCCCATGGACATCCGAAATTCAAATGCAGCTTCTATGAAAGTGACAAGTTATCTGAGAAGCTACCTTCAAAGACAAAGTGGCATTACTGCATCGTGACTTGACTTTCCAAGTTCACTCTATCTTAGTTTCCTTTTTTTTTACTCCATGTTTTCTAGTTTGTTCGTTTGAATTTACTGTATTTAGATTAGTCACATGCATGTCACATGTCGTGAATACAATACAAGGCATGCATCTTCATTTCATATTTATATCCAATATCCAGTACTAATGTTTGATATGCGAGATGTCACTGATAGGAAATCATTATCTTTCAGTTCACCGTTGATCGCGTGGCGGCTATTTTGACAGGCCCGCTAGGAGTACCCGCTTTGAGAAGCTACCAGGAGTACCGAAGATGGAACGCGTGGCGTTAGTTTACAACCATTTCTGGAACAAAGCACCGTCAGCGATTCGGGCTCCTGTAAACGACTTTCAAATACTCCAGTTATTGGTCGAATATCCTAATCAGCTTGTATCAGAAGCAGCTACAACGGCCCTGAAGCGTTACCTATGGTATTTCTCAGAGAAATATCACTTGATAAAATATTGGTATTTCTTAAGAGAAATTTTTCTTGGTTGGACTGACATTCTTCGATCCTCGCGTTGGCGATGGGACCAAGACAGGGATGGTCAAGAACATGAACCGTCCGAAGCTGCCAAGCAAGCCCCGTAAAGTTGCCGTTGACAGCGTCAAAACTCTTCACCTGGAAGACTTCGCTACCGAGAGGACTTGGCGGATATTCGACGCCTTGAAGGTTGAAGGGAGTGACAAAGCGTGGTACTTTCTGGAGGATGACTGGACAACGTGGGAGACCAACAAATTATTCAAAGAACTGAAAGCAGCTGCGGAATCATTTTCTGTGGTTAAGGATGCAGCATAACGTGCAATTGCGCTGAACAAAAAAAATACAGCGAGACGCTAACCAAGACGAACAATTTCTGCTGCGACTAGTAGCCCAACACCGAAAGCACCTCCCCGAGCCCAAGAAGGCGATCCTCCTGAAGAAGCGAACTTGTTCGTGACTAGTAATAGCCATTTTTATTCCCAGTTATATTGAGCTATATTCTCAGTTCTATTCTCAATCACAGTTGTTCATTTCAATTTCTGTCTCAGCTCAAACGTGTTCAAAAGTTGAAAAAAGCAATAAATGGAAATTCCTCATGTTTTCTCGTACCTCGCATAAAAGGTGACATTCTGAGCAACCTTTAAATCATGACCTGCGGCTGAACGTGTGCGCCAGCGCTGCGCGCCGCCGCCGCCGATGCAAATTGACAGCGCGCCGCCGCCATTTGGTGCAGTCACGCCGCCGCCGCCGGTCAATTCAGACCGGCGCGCCGTTCAGTGTTTTCTGCAGCAAAATTTCTATCAACTTAAAGAATTAATGCTCTTCATGCAAAAATCCTTCTTTTTTGAGGACAAACTGATTTCTTTTTGACATTCCTTAATCATACAGTGATGACGTAAACTGATGTGACCTTTGTTTTCCGAACAAACTTCGTACTTCTAGATTTGCTCAGACATATTTTATGAAGAGCAATATATTATCTAATATCCTCTTTCTAGTAGATCATTAAATATGATCCTTCACGCATAACGACGATGCAATGGAAGAACGATGTGACAGAGAGAAACAGAGTCTCACCCAGGATTATTTGCAAATCAGTGTTAAGCTTAGTCGATTCGAAACGGCCACATCCAGGGACTACTATAAATAGTTAGTGTTAGTCCCTTTCATATCACGCTTTGTTGTGTCACACACAGACAATTATGGGACAGGCGATTCAAGCTATGGATCGCGTTGTTAATGAAGACGTCATTCAGCTATTCATTTCATTCAGGTTGTACTTTTGTACGATGGATATCTCAACAAGCTGTGTACTGAATGGCTGGTTGGTGTTCGTTGTCATTAGTGATGCTGAACAACGGTCTGCAGATCGCCTTATAGTGGATATGGGAAGCTCGAGTTCTCAGAAATCACTTTGATTGCTGAACCGCGATATGACCGAGGCAAACCCTGCAAAGAGTGTGAGAATTGTGATTCAGCCTAAGGCTAAGAGCTACAGTCATTGCTGGAATTACTTTGGACGATTGCAAGTGAAGGATAGTGGATCATGGAATGACATACATACTGACAAGATATATTGCAAATCATGCCTTGATGGAATTGCTGAAAGTCAGAGACAATCAACATTTGCGACAAATTCATCATTATAAGAATCAAGTGTCTACTACAAATTTAATCAAGCATTTGTTGGATAGACATGGTATCAGCGGCAAACCATCTTCACAAAGCAAAGAAGAGATAGAATCGAAGCGTCGAACTTTCTTTGAAGTCAAAAAGAGAAACAATTCTACGACCAGTGATCAGAAACTGAAATGGAGTCTGGCGAGAGACATATGTGCTTGGTTCGCAAGAGATATGATCCCTTTCAGTAAAGTTGAAGGTGAGGGCTTTAAAGATTTTTGTATCAAGCAAGGTCTTATTGATGAAAATAAACCTCGGCAGCTTCCAACTCGATCTGCTCTTTCTAGAGGTGCTTTAACAGATTTGTATTCTGCTGGCTTGAACGTAGTGAAAGGCATCCCTTCATCTAGTCCTGTACACGCTGCAATTTGCATCGATCTTGGACAATCACAAACGTCGAAGCTACAATGGTATCACCTATCATTTCATCGATGATTCTTGGACTCTGATAGCCATTACTTTAAAAACTTCTGTTCTCTATGATCGACACACTGGTGTGAATATCAGTGAAGACGTTTTGCAGACACTAAAATTGTTTGATCTTCAAAACAAAAAACTCCAGTATGTTCGTGACGAAGGAAAGAATGTGAAAAAAGCTTGTCGTCTTCTTGGGAACGTCGGACATCCGTGCTTGGGACACGCAATCCACAATAACGTTCTGAGGGATGGAATATTGAAGGTGATGGAACTATCCACTCTGCTGAAAAGATGTCGTCAGCAATACAAAGCTTTGATTTATAAAACAGGCGAACTGTTGCAAGATGATTTGCTGGATGACGGTGACGTCACTGAAACTGAAGAGCTTCTCGATAACTTGAATGATGTTGAGGAAGAAATCTTACTTAACGAACAATTTGCTTCTGCTGACGAAATGGAAAATTGTGATGATGATGAAGGTAAGGGCTTGTTTGTGTTGCAAATGATGAACTTTTGATTGATAATGTCTAGATTGGAAATCTATGAAAATCTGCCTTCTTTAGTAATCTACGCAATTGTAGTAGTAGCTGCATTCTATTGAAATCTACTTGTACATGTACAAGTATTTTGATATATTGACTGTATGCTATGTGTGATGATATAGGCCTACCATAATGTACATGTAGCTGTATGCAGGAGAAAAACCACTTTGGTGGGCTCGAATAAGTCTATTAAAATGGCAAGTCGTTCACAAGCTTTTGGACTATGTCCTTCAACAGGAGAAAGCTGGTGAAAGCCTGTTGAAGGACATAGTCCGAAAGCTTGTGAGCGACAAACTTTAACCAAGTACAACCACTAACACAAAAATGAAATTCATATGATAATTAGGCATCTATATAACAGAACGTCGAAATGAAAAACAGCATCTTATCACTTTTCTATGATGTAGCTAGGAGGACATGGGTCCAACTTTGTTTAAGTTTCATTGGGCTCAACTAGTGCTCCCACTCACACCCGGCCCGAATTTTCGGGCCGGGTGCGAAAATTCGGGCCGAAGTATTATTAACTGCATTTAGTCAAATGTGATATATTTCCAATAATACTCCAGGGTGTAACCAGGGTGTAACTGGTCCTCCATTCATATTTTATAGGAGACCTATCTAAAGACCATTTCTAGTAAATCAGAACATCTAAACCAGTATGTAATCTAACTGAAGATTAAAAAAAAACTAAATTATGAAATACAGCATCATATTCCGACTCAAAAGCATCAAAATTGATCAAAGACATACACAGATACCGTGCATTATAAATAACAGCTGTAATTGTTTTTTCAGCAGGCCTTCATACCCGCATGAGTAGGCCCCTGCCCGTTTTTAGTTGTTTAGAACATACTCAGTTCTAGATATTCAACTAGACTAGCTGAATATAGAGGTTTTTTCGAAACTTTTTTTGTATTTGGACAAAGCTCATCTTTCTGTCCGATGAACTTTCGTTAAAAGTTAGAAGAAAGTGCACACCCTAGACCCATATGCACGATTGTACATAAATGAAATAATAACTACATCATCAATGGCTTCGAATATATCAATGGATTTTACGGTACTTCTCTGCAATCGTGGCAGCATAGATAACGTGACCTGTATCATTACCTGATCATGTACTGTATAATTTGTCACACTAAGCAAAAACCAGTGACCAAGTAGAATGCCTTGAATGATGTAGGCCTGGTCATTCTTTTCAGGTCAAATTCGTGTAAGCCTCCTGGAAAACAACCCTTTAGGAAATTTTGGAGTCAAGTCAATATTTAATTAACGGCCTGAATCATTGTTCAATATAGCTCCGGGCAAAGAAAATTTTTAAACAAAATATCATGAAACACCCCAAATGCATTCCATGGGAATGAAGTATAGGGGTCTAGACTTGTTTTTCAGGCAATTTCACCAAATTCAGGAAAATGAAATTCGGGCCGAGGTTAGAAAATTCGGGCTTTCGGGCCAACTGGCATGAAATTCGGGCCATGCCAGTTACTATCAAGATTGACTGTCAAGATTGACTATCAAGATTGACTGTCCAACTCGCTGGAATAGCATACTGCGCATGTGCCAAAGGGTTATTCATAACAGAAAAAGGATCAACAAATTACTCGATTCTTTGGAAAAATCTGAATTGAAATTGAATAAGCGTGAAGTATCCATTCTTGAAAATCTTGTTTCATTTCTGTCTCTGTTCAATAATCTGACAATATCTCTATCAAGTGAAACTTGGCCCACAATTAGCAAGGCTTTAGCAACCAGAATCTTGATAAAAACTAAGCTGCAAAATGCCGATGACGATTGTGAAGCAGTTCGAAAATTGAAAGAAAACATGATAATAGGATTCGAGAAAAGGTATCCAGTTTCAGACCTTGTCTTGATTTCTGCTTTGCTGGATCCTCGGTTTTGTCGATTGGATGATATATCTCATCAACTTAACTTGCGTGGAGAGACTAGATCTAGTTTTCTCGAAAGGATGAGTGCAACATATTGTGAATCTGCTGAAGAATTTGAAAAGTGTCAGTCTACTTCCAAGCGCATGAAATTCGATGATCCCTTGATGGAGATTGCTGCTTGCAGCTCCATGGGAGAAGAGCTGAATAACGAACATTCTGGTGTCGTGGCTGAATACTTGCAGTTCTATTCCAGCAAAAAAATGATCGAGACCAGCATTCTCCAATTTTGGAAGAATATAGCAAATGATTTTCCTATTCTTTCCGAAATGGCCAAACACGTGCTTGCCGTTCCTGCGACGAGTACTTCTGTCGAAAGACTATTTTCTAAGTTGGGATTGGTTGTCACAAGTCGACGATCACAACTGAGTCCCGTGAATGTCGATAAACTACTTTTCATTCACGACAATTACAAGCTCATTATTGTTTAGTAGGTCTACATGTACGTGTATACATAGCATTTAATAAAGGAGTATTTCTAGTTTCCTAAGTCAACGATGCTTTTACAATTTTCTATGGGCAGTGCAGCAGGATCACATTATGTCTGCAAAATGCAATATATCATGTATATCATGCTATTATCAATGCCTATGAATTCAGACATCATGACACAATCATTTGACAATAACAGTGATAATGCATGTGTCATTTCGGCGAGTGACATGAAGAATCCAAACAAACTTTTCCATATGATGATCATAGTATTATTTTGATTGCTCAGAAAGAAGTATCGCAAAAAATTAAAATCTCGCATTGCTGTTCACTTCCAAGTCTAGCTACTGGACTATGTATGCCTACGTAATTTGTACCCAGATAGCTAGGCCTACACAGCATGCTTAATTCAGTGGAAATTAGATACTGGGAATTCGTGCGATAGTCCAATCGACCGCCGACCGAAGATACCGGCGCAAACGCCGCCGCTGACAGCGGAGCTCGGCGAGCCGCCGCCGTTTACTTTTTTGCCGGCGCACACGTCTAGCTGCGGCTCCCAAATTTTGCATGTCTTTGTTTGATGCATATTGGCATACGGGCGTAGGTGAGGAGGAAGTAAAATCGATAAAATTTTTGGTATTTGAAGAAATGCATCGGAACAGCAACTGACTTTTTTTGAAGTGTTCAATTTGCCTACCTTCGATCCACCAAGCATCTTCTAGCAAAGCTCCCCAAGAAAACCAATTCATGGCCGCTTTGTCGTGTTTATCTCCCAGTGAGCGTGGTGCTTCAACGGCCCTAATTGAACCTATGGAATATCCGGCATCAAGTTTAGATGCAGATCAATCAGCCGCTGCACTGCCAGAAATACACGACTTGCTTCCACGGACCTGATGTAGTAGGGGAATTCAATCGAATGGGACAGTACATTGGGAGCGACCGAAGGGGACTCAATGTCTCGAATGTGTCAGCTCAATTGACAATAAAGTGTGCTTTGGAAACAAAACAGAAGCGCGGATTTTCGTGCTTCCATCGAACGGATGTCCGAAGAAGTCCATTCTATCCCAAACTTTTACCAAATGTGGCCTACTCGTGGAAATGCTGCATGCATCACAGGTAGCGTCTGAGAGCAGGCCTGCCGCTGGTCCATTCAAACGCAGGAAACTCCGCGAAGAAGAAAACTTGAAAAATTGCAGGGATCTGTGATAAGGACTGCTTTGATACGAAGAGAACTTTGGTTATCTCGTGGTATTGACCAAAATGTAGATTCTGAAAATCCTTCCCATGTTCTAGTTGTCGGTGCAGTGGAACTGTCTCCTGAATGCATATCTAATGAGGGAGCAGACAAAAGACCCTTTCAGAAGAAGATCCTGTCGGAAAGAACCAACCCAAGAAGATGAAACAAATAACATTATTTTCCAAGCGACCATAAAGTCAGTGACTATCAAATTATTGTCTGAAATTGAAATATACTAATACGACATTTTGTATAGATTAACTTTTTTCCATACCTTCAAAATGCATGCAGGTCCGCACTGTTAAAAATAGCACCGTGGTGACACGTATCACAATATGTAACCTATTATCACTGCTAGTATGCAAGATATAATTTGTACCGGTATGCTATTTAGACGAAAGCGGTTTATAATAACAGTAAGCTTACTTTGGACTACGTTGTTCTGCTTTTCAAAGTTGTGTGAAAATTAGCTACAATTCATACGGCGGATTACCAATTTGTGTTAAAATCATATTTGCAATGCCGATACTCCACCTTGTATGGTTATGACTTAGTTCGATTATCTCAACGAAAAATTTAAAAATTGTCTGATCCCCTCCATCATTTTTCCTGCTACTCATTTTTCGCCGACAAATATGCATTCACAGCTTTAGTGTTACATCACAATGACCGATCTAATGATAATTTTGAATGTACATGTAAAAACAATCGTTTTAAGGCATCAATTTCATATTCAACTACTAAAATTAAAAAATAACGCAGAAATTGGATATTTGTCGATTAAAAACACAATACCGCAGAAAAATGAAAATGACGCAGTTGCGTTAAAATGACGCAGGAGTGGCAGCACTGTAGTTGGGAAAACATCCACCTTCAATGCGAAAACCTTCAGGAGAGACGCACACTCTAATGTGCAGTCAAGGCAGAGCATAGAATTATGTTATGTTATATCGAAAATGCCATTGAAATTTGGGTACAATTCATTCATAGCTGATTGCACCGCTGGCTCTAAATATCAAAAATTCGATTTTCGTTTTCTACGAATGAAAGAAATGAAAATTCGTTGGAAATTTCTTTACAAGTTGCGTATTTTTCAATCATCTACAGACTTACATAAAAGTTGTTTAGAAACTACGGCTATGCACTAGTTGCACGTGCTCGCACCGGTGCACCGGGTGCGATAACCGGCCGATAATTTCGAAAAGCTACAGTGAAGTAGCTATTCAAACAGTGGTGAAATATAGTTTGCTTCACACTATAGGGTGTCATACCATTGTCAATTAAAACTTCAAGATCTTGAAGGTCGGATCTCTATCTTTCACAATAAATATTCATATTTTCAAAAATTCAATGCAAATTTCATTGTGCTAGGAAAGTTCCAATAGTGCTGCTGTAGATTCAACAGCCTTTATTGTTACCGCCTCTTACACAACCTTATATACAGGGTGATCATGAAGTCGTTGTAGGGTTTAATTGCCAAATATAATATAGTTCAATACCTCCTAGAGGGTGTATATAAGAATAAAGTATTAACCAACAACATAAATTTAATAAAATAAACATAAAATTGTATTGTCGACTTAATTAATTTTCCAAATTCGAATTAAATTCCATTAAATATTCTAACCGATAAAAATACATGCATTTCATATAATTACCTCCTGTCCGTGGATATTTCAATTCTAAATGAAAGCTTTCGGTACAACTCCACTTTTCTGAAGCTTTAATGTATCTAGATCCTAAATTTTTCAAACCAGAAGAAATTTCAAAATAAAGTCATTGTTCGACGGTCTTACCACGATTGTCAATGCACTGTTGGAGTCGTTTTCGGAACGACCTGATGGCATTGCGGCACATTTCAGAAGTGACTTCTGAACTTGATGATGAAATGCTGTCTTTCAGCTGTTGTAAACTTCTCGGTTGTGAGGCAAACACTTTATTTTTCAAGAATCCCCAAACCTAGCGGCCCATAGCATTCGTCCGAAAAAATAATTTATCGAAGAAGTCTTCATCTTCGTAGGATTTTTGCAGTAAACTCTCACACATGCTGACTCGCAATCTTCTTCGTGCAGCTCTTGTGTTGCTTGCAATTTGTTAGGAAAGAGCCCTAGATCATGTCTCATTATATTGTGAACATAACCGTAAGAACAGCTTGTAGCTGAAGCTGCTTGGCGAATTGATGTTGAGGGTTGTTTTACGAATACTCTCGGAAATTTGCTTTGCTTTCTCATCATCGAGTGACGGTCGACCACCTCTTTCTGCATCCAGTATTACAAAATCTCTTGAAAAGATTTCTAATGGAAGTCTCATGAGGAACATTATTCCATTTCGTAATTCTCTTCTAACACGGTTTACGGATTCAAATTTTGCCATCAAAAGAACAGCATGCATTGCTGAACATCCATTGTGGAGCTGATTTCAGTCACCTTAAAAAGTCTGTCGAATTGAAGATTCTTTGGGGGGAAAGAACAATTGGAGAATCCTGATTGGTCGCACTGTAATATGCCAGATGTTCCTCACAAAGAAGACGTAGCTGCGTTACTGTGTGCACAATGTAAGCGCATGAAATTCATGCATTTGGTGCTTGATTGTGATGATCATATACTATTAGCTTTATAATGCCTTTTTGATCCTGACAACTCGAAAACCTCAAATTGAATTCAGCCGGTCTTTTCATATCATAAAACAAAACTTCAAGTCATGCTCTTTTCACTTTCATGAGTAGTAATCGTTTAAATTCATTCACTTTCCATGTATGGTGAATTGTAATCCCACAGTGACTTATGATCACACTGTATTTCTCTTTGGTCAGCCAGCAGTTGTTACCTTTTTTCTTCCCTAATACTGACGATGAGCATCTCAGGAACAATCCAACATGCCTTTAGAAAGAGTATGAACCTCAACATATCCTACCGAAAAAAGATAATACCTATAATAGTAATCATTGCGGCTTTCAATGGATATAGCCGATTTGTCTGCTCTGCTTGTACAATATTTTTATTGTCGACTGGCTTCTATCAAAAAGAGCACTCCGTTTGTGGACGTATGTGAAAGCTTTGTTAACTCTTTCTTTGTTAGTATTGTTTCGTTGTCATATCACCGAATGCCTTTGAGATGGCATCGCTCTGAAGTCAAGACAGACTATCTGAGGATGTATACTCGGCCAGTTCATTGTTTCAATTTGGCACTCGGCATGACAAAATCGTTTCTGACCATAGAAATTTCCCTCCTCGGTCGTAAAGTAGACGAAGTAGCTAAGGCGAGTGTTCCGATGACGTCAGTTGCCTCCTTTTCTCCACAAGCAAATATGAGAGTTGGATTTTTGAAGCATTTAGTAGTCAAACAAAAGTTTCTTTTTCTAGCATGACAACATTTCACCTGGCGATTATTTTATGGAGTTTCTTCTATTGTCTAATACATGCTTGAAATCTTCAATCGTGCATGAGGAGCTTGCTCACAATTGAGCTATTCACACTCGTGGATGAGATAAGATCAGAATTTATCACACGGATACATGTTCAAAGTTCAGATGAATATTTTTTGTAGTATAGGCCTATACATCCGCACGCTCAAAAAACAGTTTCAAATGAAGTTGACTTTGACCAAGTCAAAGAATCAGCATCACATAAATGAAAGGCAGATATGCCACCGGGATTTTGAAGATAAGTATCACTTTCACACAGTCGCAGAATTGTGAGTCATGAAAGACCCATCTACGCAGTGTCTCGCGAGAAGGACCGGCCCGGCAGCATGGACGCTTTAGCATCATTCAATGGTCATGAGGGAGCTTCGCACCCGACAGATCACGGGTCGTATCTGCGATGAGAGCCTTGTTTGGAACGTCCACACAGCGGTCCATTGTTGATGCCATACTGCATGGATCTGGAAAGGTTCGGGAACGGTTCGCCACACTGGCTGATGAGATGTAAGGTTTAGAGCTGGAGGGTACGCGATGCAGTGAATGATGGATTCGGAACTTCCTTAGGAGAATTCAATAAGCGCAGAGTTGCTGCTTTTCTTCAAGTCAAATGGAGCAATATTGGCGAGTTCGGGAAGCCAGCCAGTAGGTATTCATTGCTTTGATACCAACGGATATAGTCCGCATGGTTTCATTTAGTTGTATTTCGACTAGAGTGCAATGTGCAGAGTTTTTTCCAAGCAGGACAGCAGCATTTAGCTGTTTAGTAACGTATTTCACGTAGCACATTAGAATGTTCCAGTGCCCCAGGTTTAGCCAGCGATCATATTCAGACGATTATTTCTTGTCTGTAATTTTAACTCAGCCTTGTCAGATGTTCATTGTCGGATGACATTCGATCCAAAGTATGCAGGCTTAGGTTCATGGAATATACAAAAATTGTTAATGTCCAAGTCAAATAGATGGCTGCTTTGACTGTTTAGGTAAAACATGGTAAAAACAGTCTTTTGCGTGGCTTGGTTGTAATCTTAATCTAGAACATAAGTCAACTAGAATAGAGATATCATCATTAAGCACGGCGTTTGAGTTCCGTGAAAGTTCGAGCTCGGTGGGTACAACAAATGTCATCGACATAGTCACGTGTCGCTTATAGAAGAGAGGCTGATCCTTGAGGAAGGCCAATCTTTTGCCGCTCCATCTTCTTCTCTCTTCTCCCAAATATACGCAAAAGCTGCAGTTTTGCAAGAGGGATTTAATGACGTTAACAGTAGGGTAGGCATCTGCTTAGTGCTATCTGCCTTTGTGCAAGCCGCCGATAGGTCGATGAAGTCACTGCCAGTCTGAAGTCTCTTTTGGTACCGCAAGATAGGGTGACGTTGCACACAGTCAAAATCTGTGCATACAACACGCTGTCACTTTCAAATGTTTTCAGAACGATTCGATCGTTGAGGAATACAATATCATGGTGTACAAGCTACTATTACGTAGCGTTTGATGTTGCAATAATATTTCATTTTAATCTTTTTAAATTATAGATTACATTCCAAACCAAACCCTCTAAAAATGTACTTTAAAAAATGGTATGTGATTGTCATAAAATGTGGAATCTCAGTGCAATATGCTTGAGAAATATCTGAACTATGTTTTGCGTATATTGCACTTCTTAAAATATTGATTATAAATATAACAAAATGACTGTCCATAGTCACCTCACTCCAAATGGTCAAAATGGGGTGACCTTGGACAGCGGATGTGCCAACATAGCTGCACTTTAATAGAACAATTGAAGCCAGAAAACATATATATATATATATATATATATATATATATATAGTTTCTTTTCAATAAGGAAATAGGACAATGACTTTTGATGTAAACTTGGTTTCCGCCGTTCTGGAATCGTCACAGATATTCATTCTTGAATATTGTTGCTTCTGTGATATTTTTACTTTAATGATATTTTTGCTTATCAAATAGGTCGCCTTTGAATTTTTATCATGTAATCTGGAGATCGCAAAAGGTAGGACACTTCTCAGATACGAGGCCGAGGCGCGCTCCAATTTGGATCACCGCAGAAATTAGAACACTCTATCGTCACGCGACGCGCTTGAATTGGACGAATCTGATTGTAGAACACCTCTGACGCACCCAAATTTGAAACAATCTACAAACACAAAACTCCAACAACGCGCCTAGGAAATCAGCTGGTGCACTATCCGACGCGCTCTGTACAAAGATTCCAGATAGGCCTAGGGCCCAACGTAAATAACTTGAAACAAGGGTGCGTCATAAGTGGATAAATGAGTATTTCACAATATTGATTGCCTTAGTGACTGTTTTAACAAATATAGCGGTGGTAGTATTTTAGAAAGGAATAATTTACTAGAGTTGATCATAAAAAACGGACCACCCAAAATATGCCAAGCTTCAACAGAATTATCCTGCCTTTCAATTTCCGTTTACATTGACAGGCCACACACCATTCGAGAGCTTATGTTCTCAGCTTCTCAATGAACCACTATACATCTGTATCCGTCATTGTATACGGTGGACAGAGTTCCAAATGTGAAGATCGCCACTTATAGAAATTTCAAATTTTCAATGTGAAAACATGTGAGCATATTTGGAGCATTTTGACATATATGTGAGCATTTTTGGAAAACGAGAACGGATTGCGGACGTTAACATCTTGGAGTTGCGAATGTGGTGCGGTGTTCAGATCACGGAAGGGGCTTCGTATCCATAAAACAAAAAAGAAGTGCGGCGTTTGTGAGCCTGCGGTTCAACGCATCCATGAGAATAAGACGATAAGGGTTTCCTCTGAGAGACAAAGTCAAAGGGAGATTCCTTGTGAACTTGCGGGTGATGCAGACGTCTGCGAGAGGCGAAAGATAAAGTGGCCTAAGTCAAGTGAAAAGCAACGATGGGAGAGCGTCGATCAAGTATTGGTGCATATGGCAAGGAATTTGAAAGGTGATGTTGAAAAGAAACTCAATAGGTTCGGATCATATGTCTTCAGCTGGTGTTTGGAAGAGTTTGGGGAGGAAGAATTGTCTGTAAAGAGTAAGAAGGACGGGGAGTCACGCAGGGTGAGGGAGTTGGAAAGACTGAAGAGGGAGAAGAAAGATCTGAGAAGGAAATGGCTCTCATCTGTTAGTGAGGAGGAAAGACAGGTGGTGAGTGAGAAGACAACGGAAGTAAGAAGGCGGTATAACAGCTTGCTGAAAGCAGAAAGGCAACGGAAGAGGAGAAAGGAGAGGCAGAAGCAACGACGCCATTTTGCTAACAATCCGTATCAGGCAGTGAAGACAGTCCTGGATGGAAAGAAAGAAGGAAGACTGCAGTGCGACAAGGGTGAGTTGGAAGATCATCTTGAATCCAAGTACACAGATCCCCATAGGCATCAGCCATTCAGAGGCTCGAGGACGAGAGAAGGCCATCAAGCCAAGCAAACAGTTCGACGTTGCAGAGCCGAGATGGAAAGAAGTTGTGGAAGTAGTTGCTAAGGCGAAAAGCAATTCATCTCCAGGTCCCAATGGCGTACCTTATCTCGTGTATAAGAAGTGCCCGGGGATTTTGAAGGAATTGTGGAAGCTGCTGCGAATTGCCTGGCGGAAGGGTTGCGTGCCGGAGAGTTGGAAAAGAGCAGACGGAATCTACATCCTAAGGAAGATGGAGCCAAAGCC
Organism: Prostheceraeus crozeri; assembly: GCA_907163375.1. Taxonomy (NCBI): domain Eukaryota; kingdom Metazoa; phylum Platyhelminthes; order Polycladida; family Euryleptidae; genus Prostheceraeus; species Prostheceraeus crozeri. The sequence goes on along the minus strand of CAJQUW010002913.1, from coordinate 21,508 downwards.
ATCGGCCAATTTCGACCCATCAGCCTTTTGAATGTCGAGGGAAAGATATTCTTTACTATCCTGACGGGCAGAATGACGGCGTTCCTCCTGAATAACAACCTGATTGACACGACTGTGCAGAAAGGAGGGGTACCTGGTATCGCTGGTTGCATTGAACACAATTTCATGCTATGGACGGCAGTCAAAGAAGCGAAGAGAATGAAGAAAGATCTTGGTGTCGTTTGGTTGGATCTGGAGAATGCCTATGGCGCGGTCCCTCATGGACTGGTCATGTATGCATTGGACTTCCACCATGTTCCAGAGAAGGTGAAAATGCTGATAAAAGCTATTACGAGGACTTCATCATGAAGTTTCGGACTGAGAGGTGGGATACGAAATGGATCAAGTTGGAGAAGGGGATACCAATGGGGTGCACCATTTCGCCTATCCTTTTTGTTATGGCGATGAATGTAGTTTTATCGACGGTGCAACACACTGAAGGAGTCGAGCTCAATGGAAGGAAATTACCTCCAGTTAAGGCGTTCATGGATGACATGACAGTGGTTTGTAGATCAGCGGCTGCAACACGGGCTGTATTGGAGAAACTTGAGAAGGCGATTAATTGGCAAGAATGAGAGTGAAACCGGTGAAATCTCGCGGTATGATGATTCGATTTGGTAGAATATCAAGCAGGGTAAAGTTTTCGATCGACGGGCAGGTGATTCCATCAGTGTCTGAGAAGCCGGTTAAAAGCCTTGGACGTGGTTTGATGCCTCCATGAGTGATAGAAAAGGATGCATGAGATTCGTGACACATTTCAAAGTACTTGAGTGCACTGCATGTCTCGGGACTACGTGGGGTACAGAAGGTGTGGGGTTTGCATCACTTGGTGGTACCCTCGAATACTTTGGCCTTTGACTATGTACGACGTGGCTATGACGACAGTGGAAACGATGCAAAGGAAAATGGCAGTATGGATTAGGAAATGGCTGGGTGTTCCAAGGACTCTATCCCAAGCGGCACTCTTCAGCAATGAATGCAAATTGTCATTGCCAACGGAATCGCTAGTAACGGAGTTCAAGGTCAACAAGGTCAGAGTGTTGGAAATGCTAAAATCTTCGCCTGATGAGGCAGTGAGGGATGTCAACTGTTTGGTGGAGACGGGGCGGAAATGGTCAGCAGAAGAATGCTACAGGAGCGCTGAGTCAAGGCTACGACATGACGAGGTTGTTGGTATGGTCCAGTGTGACAGACGAGGCTTAGGCTGGCAAAGAAAGAAATGGTGGTCAAAGGCTACAGGCAAGGATAAAAGAGAGCTGGTAACAACAGAGGTAAGGCGTGCGGAAGAGGAGTCATGGAAGGTGGCAGCCAGTAATCAACCACAACAGGGAGCGTGGATGAGATGGGAAGAAGCCACATGCCAGCGTATGTCATGGAAGGATTTATTGGGGCAGTCTCGCGGGGAGCTGAGGTTCTTGATTCGGGCGACCTATGATTTGCTACCTACTCCAGCAAATCTGAAGAAGTGGAAAGTGAAGGAGTGCGACCGATGTGAATGTGGGCAGAGAGGGGACCTTACATCATATCCTGTGTGCGTGTCCTAACAGACTCAGTGGTGGGATGTACACGTGGCGGCATAAATGAGGTACTGAAGGTATTGCACCAAGCAGTTGTGAAAGCGATAGAGAGAAACAGGGAACAGGAGGGTACTAAAGTGATCCAGTTTGTGAGAGAGGGACAATCTGTGCCGAAAGTTCGCCGGAAAGATGGGAAGGTTGGACTCATTTGAGTATCGCGAAAGACTGGCAGGTGGCGTGTGACGTAAACGGGGGTTTCAAGTTCCCACCGGAGATAGGGGTGGTGACCCAATTGCGCCCAGATTTAGTTATCTGGTCAATATCGCAGAGGGCGTGCATGTTAGTCGAGCTAACGGTGCCTTGGGAGGATCGGATGGAGGAAGCGTACGAGAGGAAGATGGACAGATACATAGAATTGACAGAAGAGTGCAGATTCAGGGACTGGAGGGTCAACACTTTGCCGGTTGAAGTCGGGTGCCGCGGATTCGTGGGACTTTCAATGATCCGATTTTTGAAGACGCTGGGATTAGGAAAAGAGGCGATGAGAACAGAGAAGGACTTGAGTGAAACAGCAAGGAGAGGATCTGCGTGGATATGGAGCCGTTCGAGGCTTTCTCCCAACAACGGCTAAGGACTGATCATCCTTAGTGGACCCCGCCACCCAGGCAAGCGAGTTCCGAGGAAAGGGGTTGAAACTCGTGGGTGGTCCTCGGCTGACGACGTTGTTGGTAGCATTCCTTTGGAATGTTTCGAATATTAGCATGTCAATTAATCAAACACGAGGTGAAAGGGCTTTCTCTCAGCATTCTTTTGATGTATTGTTCGCCGAAACTTTTAAAGAAGTTATAATGTCTCAAATTCATTGAATAATTTGCTTTTTCTGTCTATTCTTGAAAAGTTGTTTACATATTTGGCGCTAACGAGGTCATTTTCATGCTTTCAATATCTATGATGTCTAGACGGCTGCTATACACATCCACATCTTTGTTGGTTGACCCACATAAGCTGTAAACAAAGTTTCTGTTCGGATTTGAATTCATCTTACTGTACGTCATGATGACTGAGTTGAAGTTTGCGAAAATGTTTTTGAAGGGCAAGGTTTCTATTCTTTCGTCAGAATGACTGTCCGAACGGCCGGTTTGCCGAAAATTGCATAATTGCCCCGAAGACCACCATCCAAAGGTGGAAAGCTGGAAAACTATTTTTTCCTCCCTTCCTGAAAAAATTGGATCCGATCGGGAAGGAAAGAGAAACTTTCGAACAGCTCGGATGGTTACTCTATTGGTAAGAAATCCCGCTTTGTCTTCAGCCAGTTGAGCAGTTCACATGAGAAGCCGACGGTTTCTGCCATAACAGTGAGACGTCGCCAGAAAAGTGAGCACTTCACAAGCTGACAGAGACCGTTAGGGATCGAATTGACAACCAACCACAAGAGTTAGAAGGTAAAGCGGGCGATAAGGATTGCCACTGGCCTTCTCAATGGAATCAAGCAGTTTGGATTAATGAAGCGTCTGCATGTATCCGAGGTCACAATGGCCGTTTGAGAGTTAGGATGAAGTCAGGTGCTGCAATTCCTGATCATTTGACATAAAATTATTGAAAGAGGGGGTAAAAGATTATATCTTTGCACTGGAATATGGATGAATGATCGAATTGCACTTCATATCTAAAGGGACAACATGATTTCGATGGATTTGCAAAAAGGCAAATTTACTGAAGTGCGGGGTGAGTCTATTAATTCTTCCTGGAGATGGCCTTTCTCGACCATAAGATTTGTTGAGGCAAGAGAGGGAGAGTTTAGATCAAGTAGTGATTAATCGCCTGATCGAAAGCATGCCTTTCAGGATTCGATTAAGTGATTGAACTTTCTGGTGAGGTTGTGAAATAAATGCAAAACAAGTGAACCCACCACTGGGCCTATAAGGGACAAAAGGCTCTACAGTGCCACTGAACAATAAAAATTTTATTTCTACCCTCATTTTATTTATCTGCCAAATGTTTACCATTGTTGGCAGAACTTCATTAAAATGAGACAAAATTTAGGTGGTCCACTTTTTACGATCATCACTGTAGTTCAATGATGTTCAATAGTTTTTGAAGTGAAATAGAGACAATAAATCTGCTTGAAAGATTGCATATCTATTACCAATGCAAATTTTGTCGACCTGTACACTTTCAAATATTTTGTTTTGGTTGAAAACACTATTATACATGTGTTCAATATTTGACTCAATTTTCAAATGTGATATGCAAGCCTGTGTGTCTCTTAGATCGGCCCATACTTGGTAGGAGTGCTGTGCATGCTGTATGTTTCGGTGATTTTAATACTATACTGCTCGCCAAAAAAAGTAGGACAGCAAATTCTTTCACTTTCAATCAAACATCTTCACTGTTATTACTTTGGTATAAGAAGTTTTGTAGTTGATTGATTGCATTCATTCAGACAGCAAATTCTTTCACTTTCAATCAAACATCTTCACTGTTATTACTCTGGTGTAAGAAGTTGTGTAGTTGATTGATTGCATTCATTCAGACAGCAAATTCTTTCACTTTCAATCAAACATCTTCACTGTTATTACTCTGGTGTAAGAAGTTGTGTAGTTGATTGATTGCATTCATTCAGAAGCAGAACATCTAACAGTTGATAAACAATACTCACTAAGTCAGCAACGTATAAATTGGAATGTTGTGAGGTAAGAGATCTGCTGAGATCAAGAAATGCCACAATTAAGTGAATTCGACAAAGGTCATTTGATCGGCATGCTTGAAGCTGGTCTGTCAATCAGACAAGTCGCAAGCAAGATGAACTGCTGCAAGCAAACAGTGGAGAAATGGTGGCTAAGGTCAGAGAAGAAGGCCATGCAAGAAGGAAGGAAGGCAGTGGAAGACCAGCAGTCACTGATGCAAGGGAAGACAGACGACTTGTCTTAGCCGGGAAAAGGGAGAGATTTTCCTCCATGCGGGTTATTTACAGATGGTATCCCGGAACTCCATCATTTTCGCTGCGAACTGCCTATAGAAGGATGGGATCTGGGTATCGCTCTTACAGACCAGCTGTACGAATTCCACTGTCGTTGCGTCACCGAAGGGCACGACTTGACTGGTGCAGAAACCTGGCTGATGCCCCTCATGATTTTTGGCGAAAGATATTGTGGACAGACGAATCGCGTTTCTGTCTTGATTTTCATGATGGGCGAGTGAGAGTTCGTCGTCTACCCAACGAACGTTACAATGACTGCTGTATCACTGAGCATGATCGCCATGGAGGTGGAGGCGTGATGGTGTGGGGAGGAGTTTGGCACGACGGGAAGACCGAGCTCATGCACATCGAGGGAACACTGAATGCTGACAAGTATCGAGACCTGGTGATGACACCGATCATTATCCCAACTTGTGAGGAATTCGGGCTGACCCTCCAACAAGACATTGCGAGTCCCCACACCGCCAACTCCGTCAACGCAGTGCGTCGAAGCTCCAGAATCTTCACCACTGATTGGCCTGCGCGATCCCCAGACTTGTCGCCAATTGAACATGTGTGGGACGTTTTGCAAAGGTGGCTGCATCAGGAATACTCTCTGCCACCAGCAACCCCCAAACAGCTTCTGCAAAGACTGCGTGAGAAGTGGAATCTTCTTTCCCAAGACACCATTCGGCATGTCATTGACAGTGTTCCCAGGCGTCTGCAGCAGTGCATCCAAAGTTATGGAGGACACACAAGATACTAGTAGACACAATCTTTGCGCATGTTTTCCAAATATATGTAATTCTATCGATTAAACTTCATTTTTATTTACTAAAATTTGGTTCGAATAGCTGTCCTACTTTTTCTTATAGCGAGCAGTATATAACAGAGAAATTCTCATACCCCGTCCATTACCGCACCCAGATTAAAGTAATGCGAGATAAAAAAGTTCCAGCTGATAGTTTCTGAAAAACGAAACACATTTCAAAATAATGTCATATCAAAATAGACGAATAATAGCCATCTGAAGCGGAATTTAATTGCGATTTTTTCCGAGGGCACATTGGTGCCGGAAGAACTTCTTCTTAGAGTTCTATTCAGATGATCTTCATTTTTACTACAGCACGAATAAATAAAAATATTCACAGGGGGCATAGGTATCCGTTGTTTTATTTAAGCCAGGAAAGATATGCATGCATTAGAAAATTATGACATTTAAGACGCAGGAAATGGCAATGACCATTTACCTGCCTCATACTTCTACAATAAAATTGAGCGCTCCATATCTAAAACAATAGTAGTCCGTGGGCCAATTCAAAATCCGGTACCGGTTCGAGGTGGCAGCTAAGTGTGACATTTATGAACAAGGAAATGCATGACTGTTTGGAAAAAGCATTTTATTGTACTAAAAATGGGTAGTGTAAGGTAGGGGTCTTTAAGTGAACTAATTTTATTGACTTTTACTGCACTACTTTTTAATTGCCTGTACTTTTCGCGGGAATTGTTTTTACTACCTGCTAGCAATGTTCAGGTGAGCAGAGTTTTCTTGTTGCGATCTGGGTCGGGATTGCTTGTTCTAGCAATTCCGATCAACATGGCAGAATGCAGTGATGATCTTATTGACGATGATGACATCTCTATTCTAGCGGAGGAGATTGTTTCCCGTGCACAACAGCTGCTAATTAAACCGGAGCCACGAGACTCTGAGGCCGCTGTTTCTTCACCCCGACGACAGCCGGGAGAATTACCCCGAACCAAATCGGGAGACTCGCCTCGACGGAAGTCGACCGTTAAGGAGATCGACCCACCCGCCAGTGGAGACACCCGCCTAGTATAGGCACCGCTTCACCTCGGCGACTGCGTGTACGCTGGGAGGACCAGGCCGACGACAACTCGCCCGGATCGACGCCCCCATTAATGGTAAGTGCTATAAAGACTACAGTAGCTCCTAGCGTAGAACCACAAGCAAGTTACACTGGTGGCAGCGGTGGGGATTCACGCTAGAGACACGTCAACATGGTTGCGTGTTCCACTCAACGCATTTCCCGTATTTGACGGAGGTAATTTTTCTATTTACTATCAACGGATAAGTGCCGCTATGAATACTTATCCAGTGGCCGAGCGTTACCCTATTTTTGCCGCAAAATTAGGAGACAATGTTATCGAGTGTTTGTGTGATTTTTTTCCTGGGGGTCTTGGTCACTGTTCTTTTGAGCAAGTTGTGCAGTGTCTACTGATGATCCGGGAACACTCAAAGCCACCGATAGACAGCAGCCTACCGAGAGAGCGGGCAGGTAAGTACGAAAAATTGAGCATGAAAAATGTACCAATTTTTCAGGGGGAATCTGGTGAAGATTTTGACATATGGTTTCGCCGAGTATCTATGTATTTGGATGCCTATCCTCCACAGGAGAGAATTCATATAGACTCTGTTCCCAGTTGGGAACAAAACCATTCGAGTTCGTGCAACATCGACCGGATGAGGTGCTAAACAGTTTTGATATGCTTGTCGAGTCTCTGAGGAGAAAATACGTTATACCGATTAATATGTCGAGGGCGCAAGAACTTTTTTATTCCAGGTATCAAAGGAATTCTGAAGATTTACAAGATTTTGAGGGAGAATTACGGCGATTAGTAAGGATTGCCTTTCCGGCTCAACCTTCCTGGAAACAGGAGGAGGCTATTCTTCAAAGAATGCTTGCCGGCACTAGCAATGTCGAACTCTCTCGACATTTCACGTTCAGCCCACCCTCTCGATAGAGCATCTCTATCACGCAGCAGATTTGATAAAAAAAGAATCGTCTGCTCAATTCGGACTCAAGGGTCGAAATAAGTAGGCCTACGGGAAGATCATTTCCACTGTCAGGGTCATCCTTCCAGAAAAATATGCCACCCTATCGATCCGCAGATGTTCGCAGGAGCTTGTCTCCTATCCGACCGCCTACTCCACCAAACTTACCTGAAGTACGGAGGAGTCCATCTCCTGTACGGGCACTACGGCCTCCTACCCCTCCATGACGCTCTTTTTCTGGAGAGGAGAGAACTAATGAACTAGTGAAATGTTTCAAATGTGGAGAGAAAGGACATTTCATGAGGAACTGTCCATTTCGGGAAAACAGGTGTTTAAACCACTGAGGCTGGAACACTCCGTGGACGGACGGACTGATTCCGCAGCCGGTGAGAAACCGTCTGGTGTTACAATCCAGACCCCGAACTGTAACGTTATTCAACTGCTTTTAAACCATAAACCGCGTACCGCTATGTTAGATTCCGGAGCAGATCGTAGCGTGATTGATGTTGAAACGTGTCGAGAAACAGGCGTTTCGTACACCCGCAAGGAGATGCCAAAGTTTGACCAGCCTGACTGTTCCAAAGTCAAACGTATTGCAGAAGTTAACATACCCATAGAAGTCGCGGGCGAATGTTTCAACCAGACATTTATAGTCTGTGAACGCCTCAGGAGTCCCATAATTATCGGACTGGATTTCATTATGTTATATGGAGGATGCGCTGACTGGGTAAGTAACACGTTTTATCTTTTCAATAGAGCAGTCAGCACACCGATCCTGAGGAGAGTCGAAACATACCAGGTGAGCGTGCATCTAGTACAAGATACGGTAATTCCTCCCATGAGTGTCGCATATCGTCTCGGGAAGTGCGCAGAATTTCCTACTCCTTCCCTCAACTTACTCACCGCTCAGCGAGATCAGTTACCAGACGGTGTCCTCTTGGCAAATGAGACAACCGAGAGGAGCCCAGAGACAACCAAACCTGGCTTCAGCTAATGAACATTACTAATGCTGATGTCCGACTACCTGCCGGTCGCGAAATTGCAACTATAGAACCAATCGAGGTTTTGGCAGAGTCGGCGGATCAAACAGAACAAGTAAGTTTTGAAGCTTCACCTACAAATATAGAAGCAGCTATAACACAGTTGGACGAGACAGACCTCAACACGGAGGAGAAAGAGGAGGCCGCCCAAGTGTTACGCTTCTATGAAGACGTATTTGTAGAGAAAGGTAAGAAATTGGGTCGCACAACTCTATTATATCATCAGATAGACACTGGACCCCACGCTCCAATCAAAATTCCGGGGCGCCGAGTACCGCCACACCAGAGGTCTGAGGTAGACACGATGCTAGATGACCTCATCAATTTTGATGTAATTCGACCCAGTTACAGTCCCTGGTCCGCTCCCATTCTGGTAGTGAAAAAGAAAGACGGATCTCTTCGTTGTTGCGTTGACTTCAGGAAGCTGAATGAGATAACTGTCAAAGACGCATATCCCATACCTCGTATAGACGAGAGTATCGACGCCTTAAGTGGATCACGTTATTTCACAGTCCTAGACTTGAAGTCTGGTTATTTTCAGGATACCTTGGACGAGCAGTCCAAAGAGAAAACTGCTTTCTCCACCCACCGCGGCCTATATGAATTTTAACGTCCTCCCTATGGGGATGACGAATGGGTCCAGCTGTTTTTGCGCGTCTGATGAATAATGTACTCGCGGTCTGACATGGTCAGCCTGCCTCGTTTACCTCGATGACACCATAATCATGGGGAGGACATTTAAGGATCATTTGCTAAACTGCAGGCTGTCCTGCAGAGATTCCGTGAAGGCTGGAATTTGCAACTCAGAATCTAAAGAAATGCCAGTGGTTCAAATCTAAGGTTAAATACCTTGGACATGTAGTCTCTCGCAAGGGAGTTTCACACAGACCCTCTACATTGAGAGAATAATCAATGGCCCGTTTCTAAAACGCAAAAGGAGCTGAGGAGTTTCATAGGACTCTGCAGTTATTTTATCGTAGATTCTATTCAAAGGTTTTGCGAAAACTGCTGGGCATTACATCGCCTCACTGGTAAAAATGTAAGATTTGTTTGGTCAACCGAATGACCAAACCGCTTTCGAAGAACTCCGCTTCAAGCTCAGTAGTGCCCCAATATTAACATTACCTGATTTCTCAGAGAACGCAGGATCTTTTATCCTCGACACAGACGCTTCTGAAAAGCCATCGGAGCTGTGCTGTCCCAAAAATGTCTGATGGTTCTCGAGGCGAGTGGTAGCGATATGGGAGTCGCTGCATGACAAAGCCAGAGCGCAATTATCTGCGTTACACGCAAGGAAATGCTAGCCATGGTCTACTTCGTTCACGAGTTCCGTCCTTATCTGTTAGGCAAGCATTTCATTCTGAGGACAGACCATAGCGCTCTCACCTGGCTTATGTCATTCAAAGAGCCTACTGGACAGGTGGCACGCTGGATACAAAAATTGCAAGAATATCGATTCTCAATTGAATACCGGTCCAACCCTAAGCACACAAATGCCGATGCTCTATCCAGGCGGCCACACAGGCGCCACGGAGAATGCCCCTCTTGCGAACCGAATGCTGCGCAAATTTCGTTAATCCAGTGGCCATTCTCATTGACTGCAGGGGACCTCCTACAAGCACAACAAGCATACCTGCCGACGGCAGAGATAAGTGCCTGGATCACGGAGAGAAGACAACCCCCATCAAACGCCACATACCCTGTGGGAACGCATCTTGCTAATATCAACAGATTATCTGGCGAGGTAGCGATTTTGTGGATAATTTTTTTAAAGGTTCATTTTCGTGAAAAAACTATCTCCGCATGTGAAAATGGTCATCATTTATCCAAAAACATGTGTAAAATTAAAAAACGACAGGTGGCGAAAAAGTTGCTATAATTAGTTGGTAGATATTTGTTTACTAATGCGAGCTGATTTTTCGCCAACCGGCGAAATCGTGGATATTGTAGCAACTAATTAGTGGTAAGTAGTAATGTTCGTATATTACCTTCACATGAAAATATATTGTATACTCAGTCTGATCTGATAAAAAGGGATCATTTTTAATTCACGAAGGCTTAAACTAAAAAGAGTATTTATCTTCCATAAATGTCGCAGTAAATACTATGATAATATTCAAATATTTGTCATTGTTGTAAATTATTGAATGTCAAGAGATGTTATGAAAATTGATATATGCGGATTCTCTATATTCTCTTATCATTATCAAAGAATGATAGTCTGCACTGATTTCCTAGATAGATTAGCCATATGTGGGGGATAGTGAGGAGGTCAGGGAGAGAATAGAATTACGAGTCGGCTGTTGTAGAAGGCGGAATTTACTAAAGATGAATAGAGAGCAAGTCCAAGAAAGTCAAAAGTAAAAGGTGACATATAGAGCGCGAATTGTCGCCGGCGAAATTCGCCAGCGAATATCCCGCAAATATGACTGAACTTTAGCATGATATTCTGCAGCTGACATTCGCCAGTTTTTCGCAAGATTCGTTCCCACAGGGTACCGCATTCAGCAAGATTACATCAAGCACTTTGACTATTTCAAAATTTTTGAAGGGCTCTTACATGTCAAAAAGCCTGACGACACCGACTGGCGTCTAGTCCTCCCACCAGAGTGGAGAAATATTGCTATTCACCAGTATCATGACAATCCCACGGGAGGCCACAACGCTAAGGCCACTACGTACCAGAAAATTAACTCTCGGTTCTGGTGGCCAAAAGATGAAAACGCAAATAAGCGAATGGGAGATAACACCTGTGGAGTTCATGTGGGGCAATGCCGTGGTCGTCTAATCCAAGAACGACGGTAGCCCACTACAAACCATAATGAGTCAAGGCGAGGCGTTCCACCGCATAGCGCTGGATAGAAATCGTCGGACCCCTTCCAACCCAACCCGGCTGAAAGGAAATAATACGTTTCATACCTGGTTTTATGGTGGGCACATTTTCACCCGTTGGGGCAGAGGCTGTGCCTTTACCACAGACGACTGCAAAAACATATGGGTACTGCAGTTCTCCACAGCTGGGTCACAGAACGATACGGTGTTCCGAAGGAAATTTTGTATAAACTGCACCAGGGCAAAGAATACGAATCCGGTGTTCGGCAGTATTCCAGCACCTTTCTGCGCTAATTGTGCTAGCCAATTAGAAAGAAGATCCGTTCTTCACCATACATTGACCCTCTACTAACGGGGGCAGGTCTCGGAGCAAGATTTAGAACCCGCACACTGAAAAGAGACTTTGCTGCTCACTCATGCCTGCGCAAGATAGACGCAACTGGCGTTACGGACCCACATCCCTCTCGATATGTAATGATGGGTCTACTGAGAATCGAATGTTCATCAACTCCACTCTCGGCTGATTTCAGGTATTCCCCTCTCGCTCTAGCTATAGCGGTAGGGAGTTCTAAGGTTCCCGATGCCCATTCTCTTCGATTCGGTAATCCCGCGCCAACATAGGAAGCTTTGAGAATTATGCTACCGTGGATACAGGAGCTGTCTGAAAGCAGCTGCCGAGACGGGGATGCCCGATCCACTAATCCCCCTCCAGCGCCCCCCCTGAGTTCTCTCCCCATTCTCTCTGCACTCATTCTGAGACGCCCTGTTCCAGCTGTACCCCCCCTAGCATCGCCTGGCTTACCGCCCGTACCCCCCCGTCTACATCCCCTCGCCCTACCTGCTCTTCCCTGCCTCCGACATCAGCCCCCTCTGCCTCTGCCCTCGCAACCAAAACCTTATCCTTGCTAAGCAAGCACCAGAAGACCCAATATGATTACAACGCAACGAACAGTGCCCACCTAAATAAAGATGGACGAATCTAGGTGATTGGTTACAGACAATAAGGGACCTCCGCGAGACCTGGTAAGTCCGCAAAACTCTAGCAAGTGACCAGATGGGCAAGGACATGGACCATACTTAGTGACACGAGTGCCAACCCAAGTAACACAGATACGTTGGTACTACGTTGGACCTTCATCGGCCATTTACAATGGTCAAAAGTTGGAAATGATACAGCGGGCCTACATTGGTTCTATGAAAGCAATCCAACCTAGAACCGGTCTTGAACCAACGTAATCCAACATATTTTCGTGCGATGGCCATCCAAGCGCCGCTCTAGCCATCCTTATGCCAACAAACGCCAATTTAATCCCACTTTATTGCCTCTTTAAGCCAACGTAGCCTTCAGTTGCCGCCGATAGCTTATATTGTTCAAACTAATCCCACCGTTAGCCTCCCATTAGCAAACATTGGTCGACTTAATGTACGATCAAACGAGATTTTCATTTTCCGCACTCGATCGAGCACAAATTAGCGTGATTGTCAATACATCGCTCTTGATTGAGAGCGAAGAAGCGTGATTACATTAAATTTCGAACTCGATTGAGGGCGTAGTTCTAATATTGCGGCGATATCTGACTCGCTCTATTCTTACATTGTTACTCTTTGATGTGTCCGGCTAGATTCAACTGCTGCATGAGTATGAAAACATATGAACAGTTATTCCATTTATGAAAAATGCTGTCTTTGCCTGTAAAATTGAGTTATCGAGAATGAGCACGACTTTGACACATGTGCGAAGCATTTCAACAATAATAAATTCAAAAAATTTGTAATATTTAGTGTTCATGTAGTATTGCTTCATAAGTATTTCCAAGATTTTTTAAACATATGATTGTACATGATGTTTCGTCCATACGTTCAAAGTCGCGCTGCTCGAAAACTCCATGAATAGACAAGAACAGCATTTCCGGAAACAATCTGTTCATGGATTTTCCCTATCAAGTAGAAGCTGAATTAACCGTGCGAATACATACCGATGAGCAACAATGCAAGAATAAAGCGAGTCTGTTATCACTGAAAAATCAGGAACATACTTGATGAATGATATCGAGTGTGTCAGTAGGCTTAAATTCACTCGAATTTCAGTGTCTCCTTACCTTGTCATACCGCTGGCCTACTTCGAACTCATAAAATCTTCTACGAGAAACAGTTGTCCTCTGCAGCAAGCATTTGGATGTTGGTGAAATTGAATCATGAGCGCAGTGCTTCATCATCTGCAAAGTAAACCCATAGATGTGTACTTTAAAAATATCTCAATTTCTCCAATACGTATCCCGATTCTTGTCTTACCGGAATTTGTTGGAACTCCTGATGATGTAGCCAATTCAGATGATTATGCCAAATAATTCAAATATTTCGTGAAAATGATGAGCAATATAGCAAACACTTCACCATAATCACTTATAGCTCTGAATTTTGGCAAAATTGACTGAAAACTAATTAGAAACATTAGATACAAGGACATAATAACAAGCAAATAAGATGTTGATGAGCAAGAACTGAATGATGAGCGCAGTGCTTCATCATCTACAAAGTAAACCCATAGATGTGTACTTTAAAAATATCTCAATTTCTCCAATTCGTAATCCCGATTCTTGTCTTACCGGAATTTGTTGGAACTCCTGATGATGTAGCCAATTCAGATGATTATGCCAAATAATTCAAATATTTCGTGAAAATGATGAGCAATATAGCAAACACTTCACCATAATCACTTATAGCTCTGAATTTTAGCAAAATTGACTGAAAACTAATTAGAAACATTAGATACAAGGACACAATAACAAAGAAATAAGATGTTGATGAGTAAGAATTGAATCATGATCGCAGGGAATTGAATCACAACACGAAGATATAATTAAGATGCAAACATAGTTTTGGTTAGGTATTGACAAAAGCACTGAGTGCTGAAACCACGTCGAGCAGTCTGTATAATATTTAAGTGACAAATAAAGTTTCGGCTAAAAGAAAAAATATGTGCTATTTTATGATCGCATGTATATGGAATGCACTGTATTATATTTATCAAAATTTTGGCGAGATACAAACCTGACTGTAAACATACAAGAAAATGCACATTATATGCACAAATTTGTACGCACATCACTAGCGTGCTAAAAAATGAAATGAGGGCATGATTAATAATTCATTATGGACTGATAGATTTCGGAAGCAGTAACCATTTAAGCGATTTGAACTTGGTCTCACAAGTAGCCCATACATTGAACAAGTTGCTACGCCGCTTCCGCTTGTCTTGCGTGCCATGTCTTACTCGAAGACATGTCTGCATGGGCATATGGTCCCCTAACGTAATACTCTTTTGTAGTAATTCAAGACAGCATTATCTGTGTATTGCATGGGTATATATTTACTCTTACTCAAAGAACATCAAACGTAGACAATGAAATACACAAACAATACTGTCTGAAATTTCTGCGTAAGTAGACGTCGTTTGGGGTCATTGTCGTGTCCATACCGATATGGTCTAGGCTTTCGAGTAAGGCATGGCACTCAAGACAAGCCGCGCAATTTGCTCAGAATTTCAGCAACACGAGTTTCTGAGGCAGCAGCAAATGTTTGGACTTGCTCAAGAACAGGCATGAAATTAGTGGTTGTTAAGGTAGATGCCGTCAATCATGAAGAATTACACAAATGAAATCATGAAACCCACACGTATAGACTCTGATGTGGATGTTTAAACAAAACTAAGTGAATAAAGGGATCAAGAGTCTAGTAGATGCAGACGTCGTTAAGGCAAGGATTTTTGACGATAGCAGCGGCAACGAGGACAATGGATCTCTTGAGCGAATGAAAAAATACGACTGATGTGACAAGAGTAATCCCTCAAGTTGAAGGCATTTGCAATGTGAATCATAAAAACGTGCTTCTGTTCATTTAAGAATAAAATTTGAATCAAACTGAAATCACTTTCATTTTCATAAGCAATCAAAAAGCAAAAACGTTAGTGGATAGTTTCTACGCGATTACTTTTGGGAGACCGTAATAAACAGTGTCACTAATTAAATGAGGTATAGTTTAATGTTTCTGCCTTCCGATGATATTGGAAACATTTATTGACTTATTAGCCAGACGAATTCCTGACGAATCATTCGAGCAGTCTGATTGGATATTCAACGTGTGCTACGATTAAAAGAGTAATTCAAAAATTGATGAATATTAGCAACTTCACCATTGTAAGAACATATCGTTTATTTCTCTGTGGTCTGGCTCGATCAGTGCCGGCGAACTGAATTTGCTCTCAAATAAATTGCATTCAACGTGAGGCAGCTTGCCCGAAGCCGGTCCAAAATAGGCCTTGAGAACAGGAAACTGAGCTAAATGGGCTGAATCTTGGATAAAATCTACCTGAAGTCGGTATAAATCCCGGTCTGAAGTTCGATCTAGGCCGGCCGCGGAGCCCGACCGACACCAACATCCCGGCCGGTTTCCATGTCAGAGTCGAATCATCGACCATCGTGTAATTTCATAAGTATGATGGCAATTTTCTTCAACAATGCAACGCTGCTTGTCACTTTAGTCGGAAATGCACCTTTTTTGGCGAATTTCAGCCAGATGGCGGAAGATTGGCAGCCGACTATGACATACGAGTATAGCTATGTGTAGGCGTATACTAGAACTTAATAGAAATAATGCTACACACTAGAAGTAACACTACACAAAATAAATAACTACTCTTTTTCTACATTTCTTCATAGTAGTGGAATACAGCACTTATGCCACAATTCTACTGATGATCAATTTCTACCAATACTGAACCAGGGTTCCCAGCGCAACTTCTGAAGAATAATAACGGAAAAATAACGGAAAAATAAAGGAATACGTTAAGTTTGCTGCACAGCGTCATTCATGTATTTTCCACCAGTTGACGCTTTACGCTCATTATTTGAATATATGAAGCCATCCATGGTTGAAAATCTTGTTAATATTTCTCGTCTAATCCCATTGATTCACTTCATCAAATCACATTGTATTTCGTGTATCAAACAAATTGTACATAAAGTATCTAACGAAAGGGTTATGATTTGCAGTTAGCACATAAAATTAGAACACAAGTGAGACGCTACAAATCAACTGTCAACATGAAGGAAGAAAGTACTCTTGAACAGTTCGCGCAGACTTTCATAAAAATGATACTATTTGTCTTTGCATCACCCCTCCTCCGTATTATTGGCCTCCGTCATTCTGAGGAAGTGGAGAAACTGACTGTAATAACAAAGCAGTATAGTGAATAAAGATATAGATATGTATATATATCAGAAGTTGGAATCTACTGAAGAGCCATCTTTGAGAACCAAGGGCGCGTGTATGGAGCCTGTGTGCGGCAAGCTATGCTTTATAAGTTGCGAGTCATGGCCGATGTTTTTATCCCATGATAAGATGCTTGAGCGTGTAGAGATGCAAATGCTAAGGTGAATGTGTGGTGTCAGACTATCGGACAGGAAATCGAATGACAGCATCAGAAAAGCAATGGGTCTTGAGAACATCACAAACGTCACGAGAAGGCAAAGACTTAGTCGGTTTGGCCACGTGGTAAGAAGGGATGAGACAGAGTGGATCAGAAAAGTTATGTGGATGGAAGCAGATGGTAAGACAGGAGCAGGGAGACAAAAGAAGACCTGGGAACAAATGGAGATGACCTCAAACGTGTTGGATCCCAGGAAGCGGACGCCCGTGATACACCGGAATGGAAGTCCATACTCAAGCAGCTAACGTCTAACCCAGCATCTTCTGGAAGAAAAGGACGCAAAAGGGATGAGTGAGTGAGAGTGAGTGAAGTCATTGTCATTTTGATTTACACCATCAAATTCCACTTTTAAGTTCCTTCTTTCTTTTCAAACTCGTGTGAATCAATTCCTGTCCATGCATGATCTTCTCTTTTTATATATCTACTGTCGACAGCAGTCTCCCGTCAAGAGTGTCCTTCTTCTGTCTGAAGATCAGCAACTTCGATTCCATTTAATATTTCTTTCCCTCCTTTTTCCAAGCTTTGTCGTTCGATAGAAGACGTTTACTGATCTCGTCGAAATTCACCGCTCGCTTTTTGCATGTGCTCTATACCGTTCTTCTCAACTTTGAGCAGCTCACTTGTAATCGGCACTTTGATAGCGCCACCTATACGATTGATTTGAAAAAGATTTTAATTTCGTTTACAGATTAATTCACATTAATGCGACAAAAATGAAGAATAGAAAATTTGAGTTGTTCAATACATAACCTAGAGCTAGACTTACATTTCTTATTTCACTTAGCGGCAAGACGAAGTGTGCACCAAGTTACATACTGACACATGGAGTGCGAAGAAGTAGACGCAGCAGTGAAAGGAAAGAGAATGCGATTCGCCATATGGAAGAGAACTCAAGACGAAAAGCGATCAAAGAAGAATATGCAAAGGCAAAGGAGAATGCCCGCAGGATCATTTGGCAATCTCAAGAGAGGAGAAGGAAAGAATTGGCGCAATTATTAACAAGTGAAGAGAGCAGGAGATGCTCAGGTGCGTCACTATTACTCGTTTCTGATACTTGGGAGACATGTTGGATTCCGTTGGTGGAACGGAGGCAGCTGTGACTGCGCGAATTGAGTGGCTGGGGGGGAGGGGGGGGCGAAATTCCGAGAGATATCGCCTACCCTGACCAGTTGTTCTACTCCATACTGGATGAAGGGCAAGATTTATGACTCATGCGTCAGAGCCTGTATGACTTACAGAAGAGAGACATGGGTTCTGACAGCTGTAGAAAAGAGGAGAATGGAGTAGCAGACAGAAGGATGATCAGATGAATGTGTGGAGTGTCTCTCGAAGATAGAGTGGCCAGCGAAGACCTTCTGGCGTGCTTGAGCCTGCTGTCGGTCGATGGGGACATGAGGGTGCGCAGATTGCGATGATACGGCGGAAAGATAGCAGCGATTGGGTGAAGAAAGTATGGAAAATGAAGATCAGCGAACCAACAAGAGACCGCCCAAAAAAGACCTGGGAAGAAGCAGTGTCCGCAGACTGTCGCAATTGGGCCTCAAAGAAGCCGAAACCCTCGATCTGAACACATGGAGGCATTCCATGAAGAATCATCGTCCAACGCAACGGAGATGGAGTAAAGGACGTTAAACAGATAAAGCAAAAAGTGAGGCTACCTAGGTTCACATTCTTCATGAATTGCAATGAGCAATGAGCATCTACTAAATAGTGCCATCGTGAGTACTTACTATTGAAAAATGTTCGATTATGTTCAGTAATTGAACTTCATAACTTCAAAAAAATTGGAAACAATTAATTTCACCATTCATGTGAGCATGTTAAGATAATATTGTGCAGACAGGCACCAAACTAAGGTTTAGGTTGATCGCCAATCTATTGAACGTCGCTGAATTTCGTAGAATAATGATCGATGATATCCTACCGAAGTTGGAAGTAAATATTTCTATCATGTATGAACCAATTCTTCTTATGCAATGATTCAACCAATGCGGAGTGGACTTTGACTTCTTCGACTGACCAGCGCCACATACCCTGTAGAATATCTTTCAGACTGTCACTTACAAAACACAAATGCAACATGATGCATCTGCATGTGCAATAGTTTTTATTGTGGCAATCCTTCACTTGACCAAACGAACTTTGACCGTTGTGACCCATAAAATAACTTCCGTAAAATGTTCTCTCAGACAACTAAGTACGCCTGACACTCAAACAGAACCAAGAGCTTAATTATGTCTTCGAAAATCCATTTTTGTACATTACTGACTTATGCAAAGGTATACAGTGTGCCGAATATGATTCAATGCGTGTTTGACATGACCGAAATTGATTTTAGATCTGAAATTCTAAAAATAGTATAATACTTAAAAAAAGCATGGAAAATAAATTTCAATTCAAGATATCACCATTTTTGAAGACGTTTACAAGAGCTTCAAAAAAACAATGGCGTCTACACAGATAGACAGGTGTGCCGATGAGGGTTAAGATGTAGACGAAGGACTTGATACAGTAAAACTGCCATATACCTATTGTTCAACATAAATGTGGATGCATCTGTAAAAGGCACTTGTTGTACTAAAAGTGATAGATTATAATGTACATAAAAAACAGAAGTACCACAAATATTTGGTCCATGAAAGTACGAGCGCAATATTCTAACGGTGTGTTCAGAAATGATAAAAAGCTAAAAAGTAGGAATTACATTGAGTTTTGCACCCTTAAACGGATTTGAAGAATTCAGAAGAAATTTGTGCATTCAAAGCTTGTCCCTTCTTTTGCTGAATTGATTCTCCATGTTTCTACACAGCCCAGATTGTGATGAATATGATGCAGGAGCACAAATCAGAAAGGGATTTTTCGATTTCATCAGAAAAACATCCCATAGGTTATAAACGCATACGTTAATATTCCCTTTGTAGAACCTCCTAAAAATATCGATGATTATATTCACACTTGAAGCGAGCGATTAAGATTCATCGATCGTACTTAAGCGCATTTCGATTTAAATTCTACTTATTTGCAAATAAAAAAAAAAAAATAAAAAAAAAAAATGTTTACTATGAAAAGTTCAGGAAATATGGTAACCAAGATTCAGTAGCATTTTTGCCAAGTATTTTTATACATATAAACAAATGTGAAAGAAAAAAGGAAAATAACGGAAAAATTGGGGTAAAAAACCGAGAGACATAAAGGGGACAATTGTTCGAAAGAAAGAGCGGAAAAATAACGGAATAGCGGAACTCTGGGTACCATTGCTGAAACCTATCGACCAAGGGACGTACTTAAATGCTGCAGGTGGTTCAGCAGTCATCAGCCGGTTGCTCATCTAGTTTGTTTCGGACTTTAACCTGAACACCTCAAAACCTGACGAGCGGGGTCTCACACACATTGCGACTGTGGACAATATACAACTGTGCTTCAACTGGCCAGTGATATAATTCGGAAAGACCATGCCAGGCATGTTGATAATAACATCATGGAAATGCTGCGTTTCCAAGATAATAGCGCTGATTCCTGTCTCTTCCATTCATCCCATCTGTAAAATGCTTCATAATATCAGTGATTCCCGAATAAAAACGAATATTCTGCAAATCCCAAATTCCCAAAATATTAGGTAACGCACATCATTTGTGTTAACAATTCCACATAATACGCATATGAGTAGGGATTACGCTCCTTGCAAAAAGAGGATTTGTTCCATTCACCCGATAACTTGTTTTTGTGTGTGTGACATCGTAAGAATTGCATTGTGGGAAGAATCGTAGTCTGAGAATTAACAACGAGAATTAAATACACGATAGATTAGATTGCCAAATGCAAAAGGTAATTGTTGCGGCTGGTAGGATTCGAACCTACGACCAAGGTTAAACTAGACCTGTGCGATAACCAATCTGATTGCACGATTCGCATTCTGAGATCTCACATCGTGACCTATCCGGTCTGGTTTTGTTGTCATTAAACTGTAACAATGGCCAATCTCAATTCAGGAATTCGAATATTTATCAAAGCGAATCTATTTCTCACTCTAGCCGTTTTACTATACGCACAGTCTCAACTTTTGGTGTCTCTTCCAATCTTGGCTCATTGCTTAAAGTGAAAACTTAAAACAAAAGAGTAAAACAAACAGAATGGTGATGTAGTAAAGTCTTCCTAATTCAACATTTTCACATCAACGCAGCAACTTTCACACTGTCTACTGACATCTAATATGAGAATAAATGACATTTACAAAAGAGACAAGCCAATTGGAGCTGGCTATAGATCAGACAGATAAATTGATAATTCAGTCTTTAGTGTAATCAGCAAAGTTTACAATAGGTTGATTTGCTTTTGAATACAAAGTTCTACAAAAAATTCCAGACTTAATGTTGACAACGAGAATAGAGAAATCTTTGCCTTGTTGTGCTTGTCAGTTGACGAATTCTAATAACTAAATTCGTGAATACTGCATGAAACAGTCATACATCTATAACCCATGTGTTTAATCGAATAATTTAATCTAATTCAGAATTAATATTGTCCATTAAAATATTGTAATAAACCTTAATTAGGGCAACGCTAATAGAGTATGTTCCATGACACTGTTTTTCTTCCTATGCGCTTTATTTAATTTTCATCTAGTCCTTTCAGTCAAATTACCATTAATGTGCCTTCATTGTCGTCGCAGATGGCTATCTACATTTTCTTTTTACATTGTTCATTAAAGACTAAGATGTACAGTGTAACCAACTCCAACCAACCATTTTTTCGAAACCAATGTAAAGATACAAACGATGGACCAAATCTGGCTTAAGTCGGCTAACGAAGGCCACTGAAAGCCAATGAAACAATCAAAGG
>CAJQUW010002912.1:0-79049 GCA_907163375.1 Prostheceraeus crozeri | reverse complement strand
TTTTCAAGAGTTTTTAAATGGTTTAATAGTTATTTCAAATCATTTTTACTTGCACGGTTTGCTGCAATTTTTTCAAACATATCAGATGAATACCAGCTTTATCTTTCTATGTTGAAGATGAATTCTTTCATAATCTGTCTTTGTTTTATTAACTCTTCTAATTGTTTATTCTTTTAAAATTATCAGCTCTAATTTTATCCATTTTAAAATATAATATTTGAATTTTGTGGTACATTGGAATACAGCAAAACATTACCTGAAACAAATTATTTTTTTATTGCATAGGTTTGTTTGACATCTTTTCGTTTAAAAATTTTCCTCGTATTAAGTTATGTTTAATAAAGAATTGTCTAATAAAGTTTTTAGCTCTTCTAAAAAAATTTTAAATCATTTATCCTTCATTAAAAATTTTAATCATCAAAAAATTTTAACATCACTAGAAATTTTAACCATCCGTTTTATTTTTATCATAACTTTTATCTGTCTGTGGATTGAAATGATATTTGATTTAACGTCATTAGCTATTTGATCTAATGTTTCAATCTCATCTAACTAATAACATTATCATCACCATACTCTTTGAAAGTAGTAATGTATATTATCAAACTTTAGTTCTTTAAGAAATGTAAATTCTAATAGCCTTTAGATTTTATTAATGATTTTCGTTTTCTTAGATATTAAAGATTTTATCTAACATTAGTAACAAGTGAAGTAGCAAAAACACCCTTACGTAAATGCATTTAGCAAACCTACTGAATTACTAAAACACCAGAAATATAACAAAAGTCAAATGCACCTAAACTTATAAGTTAAGAATATGCCAATTCCTAGGTTTACATTCTAAAACTATGTTCCATCTCTTTCTTAACTTTTTATAAAGCTCTATTCTTAATAAAATTGAGATTCCTATCTTCATATACCTAACTCTATCTATGTGTTTTTCAATGATCATTTTTTCAATGTTTAATCTTTTCAATGTCCAATTAAAGTAAAATACTTCATATGATAACGAAGGATATAATCTAGCGGATTCTTCCACTTTTTGTTTCATACACTTTTGTATACTTTCCATTTTTAAAGAATATAATGAATAAATATTTGACTTAAATATTTTGAATACAATCTTCTGGTATATAACTACGTGATATATTGAGACAACTTAAATTTTCGTCTGCCTAAATTTTTCAAAATTCTTAGACCACGTGATATTTTGAGACAACTAAATTTTCGCCCTTCGCCCACGTGCAATTTGAAATCCTACCTAAATTTTTTGAAATTTGATTATTATGAAAATTTTTGAAAAACCCCCGCTAAAGGGTGACATCCGGCGCAAGCGAAGCGAAGCAAAAGCGAAGCGAACGTCGCGCCGGATGTCACACTAAAACTTTAACTGAAGATAAAGTCATATTATAGAAATTTAGGTGTTACAGTAAAGACTATTAAGAAAACTGCTTCAGATTATTTTCATCCTTCTGACAAATTGTGAAGCGATATTCTTATAATTGATAGCAAAAATGAAGAAATTCAAGAGTGTTGACTTGTGATCATTAACAATATATCAATTTATTTTTTATTTAATCAATACACTTAGTATTATCAAACAATTTATTTTGATAATCAAGTACCGGTAACTGTTTTTACAAAAAATGGCAATCTGCAAATTAAACAGCACCTTACCGAGATGTAGCCAATTAACCGACTGCTTTTCAACCGTTTCAAGCGATGAAGATATTCAGGACTGCTTGAATTTTTATCAAAGTATTTAATACCGCACAATGTTAAATTATAATTTGATAATTTATTTTATTTTTTAAAACAATTTGTTTTAAAATCACAATCTGCAAACCACAAACACCACGAAATCATCTTGTCTACCGCTTATATGATGACAGCATCTCTGCAGGTAATTCATGGGGGGGCCTACAACTAACATGTGACCAAAAAAAGCTAGTCCTACGATGATATAGAAAAGTGCGAAGCATAATTTTGTAATAGTAAACACAAATTGAATAAAAAGAGTAGCAATGATTTTGTACTTTGATTGTTTTATATTTATCGAAAAGCATGAAAAAATTATTGATTTTGGCAAAACTAAAACCTATTTGTTGGACCTGCAACGCATGACTGATCTTTATTACAGTGTGCATGTAGGCTAAGCCTACAACGTGCAGTCCGTCGTGTAGCATCTATGCCTTTTGATGTGCTTGATCATTTATTCTTAAACTACTCGAAATGTCAAAACTGATACCATTTCCTAAAATGTGGCAATTCTGAAAAAATTAATTGAATATCATAGGCGGTAGCCTACAGGTTTTTCAATTCAACATATATAAAATGGAAATAGTGACCCTATTTAAACAAGCTTCCTTTCAGAAGCATCTTTCAGAAAATAGATTAAATTGCATAACTATAAGCAGATATCGAATAGCTCAATAGTTTGGCCGCATTGATAAAAACATTCTCCATCTAAAATTTTTGGCAGTCCTGAAATAGAACTTTATGACTTATAGACATGTTTGACTGTTTTCAAAAAATTTTTTTCAATTATTTGTCATCCAAATATTGCGATACTATTGCACAAGTATACTACCATATCTAAAATATTGAAGTATTTCTAACATTAAAATGGTTTTAATGCGCTAATTAAGTTCTTTCGTGCTCATGTTTCTAAGGTTTTTTAGTAATGCAAACTATTTTGTTCTTCAACATAACCAGATGTTTATGCTATTTTCAATGTAAGACAATCAAGAAATTTACGAATTTGAAAACAATAAATTTTATTACCATTTCAACATATTCCAATTTGATTATGATTCTTTTGGACGACACAATCAACTTTTGATCGATTTTTCAAAACTGAGAACTCGTCGTCCGTGAAAACCTGATATACATGCACCATTCTCCATATTAAATTCAAATGGATAAGCCTTGGGCATGTGAAAATCATTTGTGTGATGGAAAACCAAGTAAATAAACGACTGTGTTTCTTGATAGCTATAATATTTATTTTATATATAAAATATATTATAGCCAAACAAGAAACACATCGCTTTAACTTGTGGTTTTCGCATTACACATAATGATTTCAAAGTATTGGAAAGAGGACTCCTAAAATGTGATATGTCTGCTATGAGGAACTAAAAGGAATTGAGATATTTTATTATCAGTAAATTAAATTAAGTATGACGCTAGTAGCTCTTTAGTATACACTCAAGGAAAAAATAAAGTACCCGGTGTAAAAAGTTATGTTAACACCCAGATCCACAATTTTTATCCAAAACCTCAGAACATAAGAAAAACTTCTACTCGTTGGTGTGACCCACATGAACTTTAGAAGTTACCATTTCAATAGTTCACCATTATGCCTCCAACACACAGTCGAGATTTTCCAAGCGTTAAGGCAAGCAAATACAAAGTCATCATTGCAGCATTTGTAGACTTCCATAATCCACGCAAAGCAAACTAGAGCGATTGATAGCTTGTGGACATGCGGTTACTCGAGATGCTTGGGACGCTCGTGTTTGCTTTGCTTTCAGTGTAGCTGAGGCCTAATGCTATGATTCCATTCATTGTTCTTTCATGCATACCTAGCTGTACTCTGTTCAATCCGCTAGGCTACATACACCACAATCATTGACAGTTTCTGTAGCATATAGCAAAAATTAGTCATGGCGACACGTGGATGTGTTTTGACTGAATTCCAGAGAGGTCAAATTAACGCCTTAAAGTTTCATGCGAATTTTTCAAGACCTAAAATTGCTGAGTGCCTCGAAGATATCTAGAGAACAACAGTCAGAAAGTACCTACAGAGGCTATCAGCTGGTGGAGATGCTAAAGCAAACCAATCGAGGCTTCTTGTGGCCGTAGGAAAAGTACAACTGAAGAAAGATGACAGAGGAAATATTTTAACTTTCTCTTTCGAACCATCCTTTTTGCTCTGCCAGAGTAATTAAGCAAAACTTAAATCTAGAATGCACCAGAAGGACCGTAAAACAAATCGATTGCTGAGCGGTGGTTTTCAAGGCATTTACCAACCAGCTAGGAAAGACAGCCTTGACAGCAGATCATGAACTTCTCCCCTTCTTGCAGATTGGAAGGTGGGCTACAGAAAAGAGACATCGTGGACTATTGAACGAGATGGGAAAGAAAGTGGGTGGATTTTCTGTCGAAATCGAAATTCTGCCTTTTGGGTCAGTCACGAGTACAGTAAAGTCCGTCGATCGATAGGAGATCGGGTACACGGATCGCTACGTCTGCCGTACTCCGAACAGTATCTGTCGGCGCATGTAATGGTGTGGGGTTGCAATTCCTCAAGTAATGGACATACGTGCGTGGTGAGAAATTCAAGAGAGATTGGATGCACAAAGTTAACATCGACATCCTTGAAGGTATATCTTCTTCCGTTATGGAATACAATCACTCAAGGCAAGGTGGCATCTTCCAGCAAGGCATATGCACCGATACAATTTTGGCGAACCGGAACGAAACTGTTTCCTTCAACACAATGGAACTCCCTACCTTTTGACTGATGACCTGTCAATTTAGTCCCGACATGAATTCCCACGAACACGTATGGTGCACAGATGGTACTGAAACTCCAAAGAGGAATATGAGGACCCAGACACGGCCTATTTTTTTTTTTTTTTTTACACGGAATTAACATTCAGAAGAAAAAAATGCGACCCATTAAAATTGAAATAAATATTTCTAGAAGTACTTTACATGTGGTAACACGGCTATATGTGTCACTGAAATCCCAACAACCTAAGCTTTTTCCATAGATATATCGATTTTTAAAAAATGTACTACTTGCTACTATTATTAAAAAGTAAGTCAATCATATATTTTCTTTGATATTATGAAATATAGACCATTTATTAGTTGATTAATTGAGGCTTGAATAAAGCAAAAAAAGCATGCTAACACTAGATAAACACATACAATTGTGCGTCAATATCATGGACAATTTCTGGAAAAAATCAGACTTAATCTATTTCTATAGATAAGATGATAAAAGGTAGGCTATTGATTCTTTATTATCGTGGACTTGCTGAAGGTTAGCGTAAACGCGGTACCAGGACGCGCGTAAGACTATGAACTAAGCTTTATAAATACCTATAATTTGTAAAATGTTAGATAATTCGTCACAGGGTCGATGTTAGATATCTGAAACATTTTAGGCCTACTATGTCTTTGAGAAATATGATGGCTTTACACTTTAACTTGTCTTGTAAAAATTAGTAAGTAGTAAAAGTTGATAAGGCCAATCAGTCAAGAGTCTGTTTGGGATAGAATTTAATCAGTTTGATATTGTACATGTATTGATGGAAGTAGCCTAAAACTGATTTAATCAAAAAACTCTGCAACGTATACATGTAGATTTTAATTCTACATACAATAATGACAAACATTGCAATGCATCTTTTCATATCTACGATATTACAACTTTGTCGAAAATCAAAGTAAACAACAACAGCATATTAACCATGTTCATCACTGAAAATGTTGTACAGTAGATGTCTATGGTTTATTTAGTGACGTTTGAATTGAATTTCATAGCTCTATGATGTTTTTCATAACGAAAGAATTTGAATTTGTCGATTGATTTAAGAAGTTGCAGTCATTTATTTTTGAAACCTTGTCATCAACATCTTAGCCGCAGCAGCAGGACATAATGTGCGAGCATTGAATCATTCCGAAAATCGAAGGAAAGTCTGTATTGTGTGCATGGACAAGGGCAACTACCCGCTGGGAAAAGTGCTCACTATTCGCTGGCTTTTAGTGAGCGAGCAAGCGATGTCTTAGCTAGCGATAATGCAGTTTGCAAGTAGATGGCTATTGGTAAACCGAATTTTGCTTACTTTTTGTCGCTGACCAATAGATAGCTATTGGCAAACCGAAATTCGCCAGCTTCTTGTCACTGATTAATAGATCGCCATTTGGAGTAAAGACCAAGATGTTGCTAACATTTTTGCACCAGCTATAGTCTACATCCCTTTGTTTAAACACATTCTGTTGTTTGAAGTCGCATAGATGGTTATAGAGCAAAATGCAAGTACGTTAGCGCTAAGCTTGCAATCGAAATGCAGATTCATTTTAGTTATTCTCATTAATTCCTGATGTCATCAAAGAGTTAATTAAGGAGTGTGATTCCACCGTATTACTATAGCCTAATCATTTTGTGGTGGTTAACATATAGAAATTCCAGTTTAGCATGTCGTCATCTGTCCCATAAAGATCAGTGTTCAGAAATCCAATTTTGATGGTCTAATCCATTAATTGAAGACCCAAGTCAGACAGCTATTCAACTACAATAATGAAGTCAATGTAACTGAACTGAAATGTCGAATAATGAAACTGCGTTCAATAAGAGCGACTTAATAATCCTGCATTGCCAAGTCCAATGCAGATGACAGTGATTCACAATAACTTTAATGATTTCATGTTTCAATGAAAGTTTTTTTAAATTATGTAAAATTAAATCGCTACCAAACATGCAATCGGACAGCAAACTTGCATTGCAACTTAGTCCAATGAGCAATTAGTTGTTTGTCGAAGCAATCCCCAACAGAAGGAATTGTTTTTCTTCCTACGCACGCCTCCCGTCTAATCAGACAGTCACAGTGTGATGTCAACTGGCATATTGTTTCACACACCGAGCGCAGCGCAGGGTGTAAGCAGTATTCGATTCCCTGTCGTTTAAGACAATGCCGCTACAACCCCCCCCCCCCCCCCCCCCCACCCCCTGACAAGGCTGTCTGCTAACAAGTTGGACTTCCTGCGCTCATTCGAACAATTGCCTGCCCGACATCGTGTCAATTATTAAGTGCGCATCAAGTTGTGAGATCTCTGGTGTCGTGCCTTGTACGTGGCTTGGTCAACTGTGATTCTGATAAACCACTTCGAACGTATAGGATCAAGGCTGTGCAAATCAATGACTGCGTGTCAATTTAATTCCCTTCCTCATGACTGCGGAAAAAGACCACGGTTGAAGCCATGTAAAAATGGGTGAGTCGTTTCACTTTATTGCCACATTATGAAACCCGCTTTAGTTTTAGAAAAATAGGTTATTTTCCTATTGTAGCGACTAGCGTAGTAGCCATACACACCTTTGCTGTAGACTATGAATCTCTGCAACTTAAACTTAATAACGAGATATGCACATTATACAATCTATGAACCAATACGGATAACATTGTAGTAAGTTAAACGTTTAAAACCTGTTATCAATGCCAGCATGTTGAAACGTCGACGGATCGGGCTTTGATATTATCTCAAAGTATTTCAATCCTGCAATCGTCTCAATAAAATTATGTGCACCTTAATCATCTTGCATTGATTTTGAATACGTGAAATTAGATGGACAACTGCCAATCGAATTAAACCATCATGCTTATAATTTATGCCATTGAAATTTTCCACCGTTGGTCTTTCGGCTGATTTCAGTTAATAGAGAAAGTTTAATGTTGCGAAAATCTTAAAGTTATCGAATTTTTCGTAAAACGACAAATGCTCCAACGATAGAATTCTTTTTGTAGGATTATTCATACTAAAAACTTTTTACTTTAAAATGTGTAAAATTTGTAGAAATGAATTATCTTTCTCTTCATTTTGTAGCAATGGCTAAATAAGAGTGTTAATTTGTTTTCCTTTTGTTACATGATATCAGATTGCACAAATTTCGCATTGACGTTTAGGCTTTGCCTAAGCGGTTTTTTTTAAGACTCTGGTATAAAAATTTTATTGTACATTCCAGACCGCAATCGCTGCCCAACAATATTAAATATCAAATATGGACGCGGGCTCTACCAAACCAGTTCAATGAGCATCGACGGGAGAGAGAAATTGGCGACCATTTTGCAGAGGTAAGTTCTAAATTTCTGATATGAATGCAATTTTTATGTGAGTTCTCAGTTTGTCATTGCCTCCGAATGTTTTGAGTTTAGCAGCATTGAGTCATTTTGCTGTTAGTCCCTGGAGCGTTTCGTGGCAAGATGACAATGATCAACAGTAGTTTATTATACGTGTGGCCTAAATATTGCATAAAAATAATCAATGAAAACGGCAAGCAGTGCGAATGTTCATTTATAAATTGTAATTTTGCATGTAAATAAAAAGGCTCCATTATTTTGCATTTTAGACACGAACCGCTGGTCTACAGGAATTTATGCTAAAAATACAACTAATTTTAATCAAACCAGCTCATTGCGTCTTCATGGCATGGAAGAAACTTTGAACTTCTGCAAGCCTACAATTGTTTAGCAGAGGTGAGTCCCACATCTTTTGTCACTGTCTCCGAATGTTATGGTTTTGACAGTTCTACATCCACTACTGTTGATCCATGAGCATTTCGTGGCAGACGTTGAGCAGCATGTTTTTGAATTATGTTAGATGTGTAATTAGGTCTACAGGAAGTCAACGAACTAGGCTTCATATATGCTAATAGGATACAGCGAATATCAAGCGAGTAGCTAGCTTTTCAATGAAGTGAGCGACTAGCGCGCTACATTAGCATTCGAAAAGCATCGCCAATCGCGAGCGAACAGCAGCGTTTTTGCTCCTAAATTAGCAAGCTTTTCGCCAGCATTTTGCGAGACAAAACGGAAGCTATGCGCTCGTTATTCGCTCGAGATATGTGCCAGCTAATCGCGAGCTTTTTTCCCAGCGGGTACAATATCACACAGATAGTTGTTGATCAAATACGAGCATATTTCATTGAAAATTACAACCCAAACGACGATTGTTGTCCATCTGCAATTTGTGCAAAGTGCCGATCAGATCTACTCAACATTTCGACGGGGGCAAAATCTATCGACATCTTACCAGAGGTATTCGACTTCAGCTTGATTCAACCACATGTTCGTGTCCTACGATCCATTCCTCATCCAATTTGTGATTGTATTTGTGAAACGGCTAGAGCCAAAGCTAAAACTGTAAATGTTCGTCACAAAGGCCGTCCCCGATCTTCGCTAAATGACACAGGTGATTTTCCGCGGTTTGAGAAATCTGTTGTCAAACTCTGTACTGCATGTAAAGGAATTATACGCCGTGGAATCTCTCATAAGTGCATTGTATCCACTTTACGCTCGAACATGATTGAATTGTGCAATTCTACTGATAGTCGCACCAAGGAAGTCATTGCTAGTAAGGTTGTCCGAGAAAAATGCGTCCAAATGAACACACGAAATATCTCTTTGAATACTCGTGGGTCTAATGATTTACCAATATCTTTATTGGATAAGTGTGACTTACCGAGTTTTTCTTCCTCTGACATTCTCTACAACTTCAGCTTAGGGCCTCGAACAACACCATGGTGAGAAAAGTAATGCCATTTATTCGAAAAGTCTTGAAGAAAAAGTCGTCTGTCGAGGCAAACACTATTGTCCATTTGCGAGCAAGAGACCGGAAACTCATTGACTATTTCTCTTTCTCATACTTGCAGTTTGAGGATGGCTCTCAAATTGTCACCAAGTGTGTGATCTACTGTTGTGATATTGAACAACTTGTACAAGTGGTATGCAACGAAAGAAGTTTTGATATCGATGAAACTTCTATCAGATTTGGAATCGATGGAGGTGGCGGTTTTTTGAAATTTTGCCTCAGTATATTTCAAGATGACACAAACGCAGATGTCAAGTTTTCTGACAAAAGTGTGAAAAAGATCATAATCGTAGCTATTGTTCCTGATGTAAAGGAGACGTATCAGAACATAAAGCAAATACTCGAGCTGCTGAATATTGAGAAATTGGAGATTGGAGACACATTCGCTGTTGATTTGAAATTGGGAAACATAATTTCCGGAATACAGGCACACGGTTCATCTCATCCCTGTCTTTGGTGTGAATGTCCTAAGTTCGAATTCTCCAGCCGATCTTCTAAAAGACACCCTGTACGCTCTTTGGGTTCAGTTCGAGAAGCTGCTATTCGTTCTAACTCTCAGCGTGAAATTTCAAGAAGGGTTGCAGCTAGAGATTTCAAAAACTGTGTTCACGAGCCTCTAATCAACGGCAATAATTCTGACATTTTTATTAATCACGTGCCTCCCCCAGAGCTACATTTCTACTTCGTTTGACGAACAAATTGTTCAGTGAGTTGGAAAAATTCTCCTCTAAGTCGAATTCCATTTCTATGGAGTTCTATGAAATAGTGGGAATCACACGCCCACAAGTGCATTCGGGCGAGTTTAATGGCAACATGTGTCGACGTCTCTTGAAACAATTGGACTTGTTGCAGTCACTTCTGGAACACGGTGAAGAGTATGACGCAATACCGTTTGTATTTTGCCTGAAGAAGTTCAACGAAGTTTGCATTTCATGTTTCGGCTCTTTAACGCTCTATGGCAATTTCGAGGAAAGAATTCGAGATTTTGAAAACTCATGCATGCGTCTGAAAATCAGTGTAACAAACTGCAGCTCATGTAGTTTTCAATCATGTTGTGCAGTTTTGCAAATATCATAAATTGCCCTGGATATTGTAGTGAACAGGCATCAGAATCAGTGCATCGAGACTTCTTATGTCTATGGGAGTCATCAGGAAAAGTGGATTAAAGCATTCGAAGCACGATAGGAATCTTCTTGATACGGTGATCAGGTACAATGGACGTCATTTAAAAGAATAAATTCATCATCATAATTTCAGATGTTGACTTTTTACTAATACAATGACGCTGGAATACATTAATTGTTTTTTAATTTATAAGAAATCGTGATATTATCATTTAGATGGTATCAAGCTAGAATATTACCACTCATGATAATAATGAAGCTAAAGCGTTAATGATAGAATGATATCTTTTAACTAGAGCATAAATGGGATAAAACATAATTATCGTGAAACTCGTTTGATAACAATTCAATTCAATGTGCATGTATAAACCAAGAGAATTCAAGATAGATAGTAGCTACCGGTACCTAGCTATAAGTACATATTCAGTTAAAAGTATTAATGCTAGTTAAGCTACTATTTGGCATCTTATCAATTACAAAATATTTACATTGAAGCTTAATAAACATAAAAGAATCCAATAATTGTGTGTACATCATACATACAATCGTAGCATTATAGATCAATAATTTTTGAATCGCTGGTAGGCTTATCGATAAATGTTTTACTAAATTTTCATAAAACAAGTTAAGTGTAAATCATTACACAAATGAAAAAATGTCATATGTCTGATGCAGCTTATTCAAATTAATAAATCAATATGAAAGTAGTAAGAATGATGTGAGTATAGAACTTAACATCAATACTTGATAATCTTATCTATAGAAATGATTAGTCTATTTTTTCAGAAATTGTCCATGAATTGACGCACAATTGTATTGTTTATCTACTTTTAGCATGCTTTTTGCATTATTAGCTCAATAATCAACTAATAAATGTCATTATTTCATAATATCAAAGAAAATTATGATTGACTACTTTTTAATAATAGTAGTAAGTAGCACATTTTTTAAAATCAATATATCTATGGAAAAGCTAGGTTGTGATTTCAGTGACACATATAGCCATGTTACACATGTAAAGTACTTCTAGAATATGTATCAACTTAAGGAGTCGCATTTTTTTCTTCTGAATGTTAGTTCCGTGGAGCCGTGCAGAAGACAGTGACCAACTCTTTGCTACGCTTGATGTCATTTGGAATGAACTGATGGATGATGTCAATTATCGAGCTTCTCTTATCAGTTCAATGCGTGATCGCGTAGAAGCAGTACTGGATGCTGAAGGTGATTTTACGAGATTTTGACTGTTTTCTATGTACTAGTACGCCTTTCGTGACTTTATACGCGTATTGATATTGTTTCTGTGATCGACTCTGATGCACAAGTAGTGCATATTGTCTTGTTGTTTTCGAAATAGAGTTAAATGTCTAACCGGGTACTTTATTTTTTCCTTGAGTGTATGTAAAATTAAGAGCAGATATAGCAGTAGTCAATAATAGAAATGTCTCTACGTGTTCATGGTCAATAAACCCAAATCCATGACCAAATCTCTCCTTTGATTTTGTTTTCGGGATTTCCAAATGCATGTACCTAGACTTGCAGTTAAATGCTGAAACTAAGTTGACAAAATAAATTCAGAAACATTTAGAAGCTTACCATTTTTCTGTAGTTTGATCCAAGAGGTGCATTTTTAATTCTGATGCAAAAATCAAAGGAACTTGATGGCTTCATTGACTGGAAGAACTCACTGACTACATGCGAGTGTTCATTTTCGAATTGTGCTCCATATTGCGCATGATAACTAAGCGAGATGATGAAAAAACGTAGACGATCACAAACCGACGATGAATAAATAAAGGTGTGTAAGTAGAAATATCCTCTTGATGCGCTGACTTTTGTAATATTAAGCAGTTAACGTAAACACGAGTTCGATAGACCACGAGAGCGAAGAGTGCACAAGCTACTGCGCCTTGCGCAGCTTTCTGTCCCACGTGATGGACGGATAACAATTATTAAGCAGGGACGCTGAGTCACAGGTATCAACAGTTCGCAGCGATAGAATATTGTCGACCGTTGCTCTTTAGTCATGGCTCGCGAATGCGACCAC
This sequence comes from Prostheceraeus crozeri, assembly GCA_907163375.1. NCBI lineage: Eukaryota > Metazoa > Platyhelminthes > Polycladida > Euryleptidae > Prostheceraeus > Prostheceraeus crozeri. The sequence goes on along the minus strand of CAJQUW010002912.1, from coordinate 66,500 downwards.
GACCAGGCTGCCAACAATGTGAACGAACTTCCTCAGCTGCGTGCGCGTGGCGAATTTCCTTAATATAGTGACGGAAAGTTATAGAATCGGGATATGATTACGCAGACTGAGGAGATGCTTATGTAATTGTTTGTTTCAGTTGCATACTGATTTAATATCATAAGTTTTGCAAATTACTAGCTAAGTAATTTAGCGAACACACGAGCAAACTGATCAAAGTCGACTTGCTGATGGGCACGGTATGGAACTTAGAAACTTCAATAAATGCTTTAATTTGAGAAGCAAAATGTGTGCCGATAGAACTGCTTAGGCTCCCTTAATAATGAAAATATATGACTGATGTTGTTGCTATTGTAGCTACAGTGTACATGTAGTGAATGTGAAAGATGATGAAAAATGAGTAGAAGAAGAAGAAAAGGGGAACGAGTGAGTGAGTGAGAAAGAGAGAGAGAGTAGTAATGAAGTCACCTGAATATTTATTTTATACACACCAGTTCATCAAATATAAATATGCATACATAAAATACTCGAAATAATAGTAGACATGCACATTTCAGGCTCACATGTTTCATATGTCGATATCCATGGAAATGACATAATGCACTCTCTTTAAGATTTAAAAGAAATTGTTGGTGCCATCATAGAAAAATATCAACAGTTTCCTGACAATTATTCCATTATTCAATCATTTAATTAAGTTTGATGGCAAAAAAATCAGCCAGTTATCAACGACGCAAAACTGTGATATAGTACAGACTTTATTATTGGGTATTTCCTTTGACGTTGCATTTCTATTTTATTGAGAGATGATTGTAATCAGAGTTTATGAGAGCTGATGATCATCCTTGTGATATGCATGAGTTCAAAAAATTGTACGGGTGAAGTTACCGCACATTGAAATCACCATGCAATTAAAACCGCCTTTTACGACAGTTACTCATAAGCGGATCCTGCCTATTGCAAGATTTTTCTTTCATCAAACTTAGTAAATGCAAAAAAATCATTTGTTTGGATAACCAAACAAATATTACCTAGGCATTTGATAAACGTTTTCTAAATTTCGCAATATTCGTTAATATCGACTTACATACAAAATGTAGCAAATATTTGTTAGGCAATTGTTACACATTTCCTAAATTTGTTAAATTTACAAAACGTTTGTTAAACTATTCAAATCTTATAAAATTTCCAAGTAAATACCAAATATTTGGTAAAGTTGATAAGTTTTTTTCTCGGGAAGTTGAAAAAATGAAAGCGCGCCATACTTTTTACATCAGCATTTGCGATGTAATTTATAAGAGCATCAAAAAATGCTTATGATTGCAATGAATTTAATGGTGTGGGTTAAAGGTTGAATGTCAGGAGTAAGAAGAGTTAGCAAGTTTGCGCTTTGAAGTTCACCTTGCTAAGGCAAGTCATTCGGTTTCAAATTTTGAACTCAAACTTTTGAACATACAATTAACTTCACAAAGAATATATCATTCCTCAGTTGTCATTTCTGAACGTCATTCATCGCCGTGATGTAGTTAAAAGGGTTAACAATAGGGCTGTGCGCGCCGGTGCACCGTCTCTTCTGTTTACACCGGTCCTCCCCTGTGCAAACGTAAATGTCGGACCGTGTCCGGGCCGCCAACAGCAAAGTGTGACTATTAGGCCATCTTGAGCAGTTTCAATTCAGATGAAGTTTCTATCGTAATTTATATTATCTGTGTTATGATGTGAACTGCGAAAGAGGGTTTAATATGAAATAAATAGAAATGTTTTCATAACCACGCATTTTTATGAATGTCGGCACAAGTGAGTCATAACTCGGTCAATCGACTTTCGGCAGAACCTCGGCAACACGAAAAATGTAGCTGACTTCAGAACATAGCTGTATTTAGAAGTCCGTATAAGGCGTTCAGGTAGAAATGCCATCATTTTCAGATGTTTCACGAGTATGTATGTACGACAGTCAGTTTTCATGATTATTTATAAAGCATGACTTAATGCATCCCGACCACTGTAGTTATCTAATTTATATTTCTGACCTATTCTAAAAAGGGATTATCATGTCTTCATGATGGCGAGCCTCCCGAATTCGAACATTGCAATGCATTTCTTCGCCGCGCGCTTTGTCTATCAATCAGTTCACGGATTTCTCATGCGGTGTGTGGGTGTGAATCAACTCGTCGAACAGCTGACGGTGCAGTTTTCTCTATTCATTGAAGATAGTATACATGTTGCCATCCTTTGTTAAATGACACCTGACGTTTCATCGTCTGCCGACTGTGACAAGTAATCTTTTGCGATTCTCTGTAACTGTTTTCGAATGATTTGTTTTTTTCAGTATTTATGTATTTCTGCTGTTAATCCTTGAAGCATTTCGCTGCAGACTGATGTGATCGACAGTATTTTGTAATGTGTAAATATGTTGCAAGGCTATTCTTGTCATTGCCTCCGAATGTTTTGATTTTACCAGCATTGGGTTATTCCCGTGATCAAGTCAATATGCAGGACGTCGGGTTTCATTGCAAGAAGCTTTATTTAAATTTAAGGTCGTGAATTGGGATTGAAAATTTTTTTTCTAATATTTACAGGGATGAGAATTTTCTGCGGATTTGTATTAGTAATAGCTCGGCTTTAAGTAATATTTTGTTGGCCTTTTTGAGCCCGTTTGAAATGTGAATTTCCGCCGGGATCACGTTCTTCCCTTCTCATCCCTGTTTTGCAACAAGTTGCAAACTTTGAAAATCAGTCACAGGTTCGAATGTTTCACATGGTTGGTTTGGATGTGTAAGTAAACCATCTTGCGGTACGTTGTTATTTATTTCAGCTAAAGGAGAAATCATTTTAAATTAAATATCAAATTCATCGGACTTTCTGCTTTAACGGCATGTTGTCCACCCTGGGAAAATGTATTGTCGATTAACTCGTGCTGTTGTAAATTATTGGAATGATGAAATATGAAAGTAGTTTAGATTAATTATCACCTTCTTTCATCTTACAATAAATTAATGCTCATTTCTGTGTCATATACTTCTCTATTATGTGTCGCTATAGAGCTCTACATGGTTTATGTTTTGCATCACTGTTCACAGTTTTGTCTGCGTTTTACTATCTTAATTCGCTTATAATGTATTTTTGTTGGTTTCAGACATCAAAATTTAGAAGCAGACCTAATGAACCTCATCTACGATAGTTTTGAATACCACTGGATATGATTGTTATTATCCATTGTATTCAAGATTTAAACTTGTTTGAGGTACAATCAACCTGAATCCCGATGTCTACGTTTACAAAATTGACCTTCAGTGGACTCAATCTGGGTAAGTTTCATCATCTGAGTAGTTGTTATTGCTTATTACATGTGGTTAGGTAAAGGCAAGCCAACGCAGATCTCGCGGACTGGATTCGGCCACCACAAATCGACCCGCTACATACGGTCAATACACTACGGGCCGAAGTCGACCAGCCAAATCCGGACCGACTTAGGGGCGTCCGGACACGTCGCGTTCGGGCCAAAATTGTTTGCCGACTTCGGCCCAGACTTTGGCCAACTTTCCGTTTGCACAGGGTCTTGCAATTCCCAAATTCATTAAGGGGTTCCCAGACTCCTTAATGAAGAACAAAAAAGGAAGCGGCTTGAGATGAGCCGTGCCTTGTTGACGAGAGTTGAAAGTGAAGGAGAAATGTTTTGGACGCGACTCGTAACGATGGACGAAAGCTGCCTGCCGTATTTCATGCCAGAGACGAAGATGCAGTCAAGAATGTGGTGTGCTCGGGGAGATCCTTCACCTTTGAAGGCAAAGACTGTTCCATCCTGTCAAAAGGTGATGATTTCAGTGTTCTGGGACGAAGATGGATTGATCTTGGTGGACTACCTACCGAATGGCGCGACCATCAACTCTGAATACTTCTGCAAGCTGGTGAACAAAGATCTGCGGCACCACTCAAGAATCGAAGACGTGGGAAGCTTTCCATGAAGCCAATCTTCCAAATGGACAACGCCACGCCGCATACCGCTGCGCGAACTAAGGATTTGCTGGAGAAGTTAGGCTGGGATGTGTTGCCACATCCCCCCTATTCGCCCGACTTGGCCCCTTCAGACTTCCATCTCTTTCCTCGCTTGAAGGAACCCCTGAGAGAAAGAAGATTCTCCTCTTTGGATGAGATGAAGGAAGCGGTGGAGTCCTGGAGGCAAAGTACTCCCAAGGAATTCTACCAAGGTGGACTCCGTTCCCTGATAAGTCGGTGAAGGAAGTGTGTATCGAGTGGGGGAGACTATATTGAGAAATTGCGTGATGACAGTGAGTAATGTTATATGATAGTTTGCATGAAATTACACTGTTACTGAAATTGGAAGTTTTTATTTTTCTCTGTCCGGGAACTTTTCTAACGATCCTCGTAACATCAGGTATGAAGACTGTGATGCTAGGTATGTAGGAGAAACAAAACGCTGCGTAAAACAAAGGATAAAAGAGCATAGGAAGAAAGTGAATGAGGCAGATACATTAACATCGGAGCAGCCAGGCATGCACAGAACTGTGGACATCGGATCAAATGAGAAGGGGCGGAGGTGGTTACAGAAGAGAAGTTTACAGATAGAAAAAGAGTGAAGGAGGCGATTTGGACTCGAAGACCGGCTGGTTGCAATCGCTGCATCGATATCGGTCAGGCCTGGAATGACCTATGGTTATGAGTGGACAATTGAAAATTGTGGCCTTCTTCTTTTCACTCACTTTGGATGACTCAACAAACTTTGAATTTTGCTATCTTGTAAAGTTCATAAAATGCATTACGCCTGAAGATGTCTGATTGATCAGACGAAAGGTGCCTCGTGAAAATTGCAGTTTTCACTTTTTTTGGGTGGTACTGTCCGAAACTAAGAATAAAGATATCAATTGCTATTGCTATCAAAGAGCTGATGATAGAAAACGAACCACCTAGATTGTGTTGAAGTTCAATCGGTTCTCATGCTTTCTAATCGTGCTGCACAACGCCGTGCAATATATCATTCCAGAGCTTGCATTCTCAGCTTTAAAATGATCTACTATCGGTCCGTTATTATTTGCTGAGCAATGCTCAAAATGTGAAAATCGCTCAATTTACAAAGTGCAATTTGTCTACAGGATAACATAATGAATCAGGTACGTGGAGAACGAGCATTATCAAATGATTAAAAGAATTGGGAATAATCTGTGGAAAAAAATTAAAAGTTGTTGTCTTCATTGGAAATATTGGAAAATATCAGTAATATTAAACGTTTTGCGAGACATTTTATATAAATTGACAAATCAAGAGAGGAATTGTAAGACAAATTTTCATCTTGGTAAAGTGGTGGAAAGTGAAGAATGTGGTTAGCACGGTATGGGTAGGTATCTGAAGGCAAGGTAAGCAGGAAATAGTAGGATCATTCAAGCGACCCATAAATCTTTGAATCATTTTATTCTACAAGTCACTATCTGGACCCCTTTGTACGGACCACATAGTCCCCACATAGTGACTCCCCGGACCTATGGATAATGACCATTTTGTACCTTCAATACAAACCATTTAGCTTTACAGTGTAGGAATGACTGAGGTTAGAAATGCATGGTTTATGCGTTCTTCAATCTGTTTTCAAACTTCTGTTATCAAAGCGTCCAGGATTAAGCGGTCGAAACGCGATCGTCCTGACCAAGTTCCTGTTGATGACCTCATTAAAAATAGTCAAATAATTTGCATGCATATTTTGTAGAATTTTATTTCACGTTTTAGCTTAAGGAACTATTATTAATTCTCTTACACACCTGGTAGATTTTAGATAGCGTAATCCCGCTGTGTTAGCTAGATCTGCTATTTTGATTGGATACAGACCTGTCCTTTTATCATCTGAATGGGCAGACTGTCAAATAGGATCTTTTCAATATGTAAGTGATAAACATAATTTTGAACAAAACGACTTACTCGCCAATTCATTACATATGAGGAGAGGAGAAGCGTTGTTTGTCCCTCTAGTAAGTATTTTTAAAATTTTTAGACATTTTAGTTTTCATATATAAATTTATATATATAAAACATAAATAACACATAAATATCACATATTTATGCTAATATAATTCTCATAATTATTATTTATATTATTACATGACATAAATATTATAGACATATATAAATATATGTTTTCACTATACATATAAAAATTTTCTTTTAAATCATATTTTGTACCTACTGAAAATTAACTAGTCATTAGCTTGTATTTTTAACTTTGTTACATTGTTACAAATTAACTTTGCTAACATTTGTTAATTCAATTTTAACTTTGTTACAAATTGTCACACACTTTGCTACGTTGAACTTAGAATTTCGGAATCTCTTACTGAATAGGGTCTACTGGGAATATTATGCTGTTGCTCCTTTCGTTAAGATATGCAGTGTAGGCTTTTTTTAGCATTTCAGCGGCCAGCGATCGAAGGTATTGTCGAGATGTTGACCATCTTGCTTGTAGATGACAGTGACATTGCTTCGAATTATATTCCCTGATGAATTCAAGTATTTTGAAAAAAACAATAAAAAAACTCTTCCTTTGCAAATTGCAATCAATGACTTTAAAATAACAAATTAAAATCCCGACTTTTTGTGCGTCACAGACTTAGTAATTAAGACATTGTAACTTTTTGCCAATTTTCCAATTTCTGATTTCATCTAGCTTTTGATAGTTCCGAGACTTCAATTCAATTTAACTATCATGAAGACATGTCGGTCAAGTATGATAAGAGTCATCTGCAAGTATTGGCAAAATAGTATGTGGGCTTACGTAGGGATATATAGGTAGAGTGTCGACTCAAAAAAGTATCTGTATACAGTGAAAATGTTTATATCAAAGGATTCAGTTTTTTGCGGAGATCACGATCCCGTGGTCCAAAAAATTATTTAAGCACTTTTGAAAAAAGTCAAGATTTTGCCAATTTAAATACTATCGAGATGACTCTCCTATGTAAGTAATATAAAATAAGTTGGATATCAACAGGAATGAATATTTGCTAATAATCGCCCAACTGAGCGGAAATCAAGCTGATTATCAAGGGAATTTCATGCTCCGTATGATAATCCCTGTGGGAACGAATCTTGCGAAAAACTGGCGAATGTCAGCTGCAGAATATCATGCTAAAGTTCAGTCATATTTGCGGGATATTCGCTGGCGAAGTTCGCCGGCGACAATTCGCGCTCTATATGTCACCTTTCACTTTTGACTTACTGTCATATTTCCTTTAGTAATCGGCCTCTACAGCTGAGGCTCTATTTTCTCCCTCACCTCCTCACCACATATGGCTAATCTATCTAAGAAATAAATACAGACTATCATTCTTTGATAATGATAAGAATATAGAGAATCCGCTTGTATCAATTTTCACAACATCTCTTGACATTCAATAATTTACAACAATGACAAATATTTGAATAATATAATAGTATTTATTTACTGAGACATTCATGGAAGATAAATATTTTTTAGTTTAAGCCTTGGTGAATTAAAAAGATCCCTTTTTATCAGATCAGAATGAGTATACAATATATTTTTATGTAAAGCTAATATACGAACATTACTACTTACCACTAATTAGTTGCTACAATATCCACGATTTCGCCGGTTGGCAAAAAATCAGCTCGCATTAGTAAACAAATATCTACCAACTAATTATATCAACTTCTTCGCCACCTGTCGTTTTTAAATTTTACACATGTTTTTGGATAGATGATGACCATTTTCACATGCGGAGATAGTTTTTACACGAAAATGAACCTTTAAAAAAATTATCCACAAAATCGCTACCTCGCCAGATAATCTGTTGATATTAGCAAGATGCGTTCCCACAGGGATGGATGTCTTCATGAAAAAGTCGCGATCGATATTATCCATGCTCTCTTGGCTGAAATTTCATGTTTTTTTTATCAATTTTCAGCGGTATGATTTTATGATTCACTAAATTCATGTTTCATTTCTAGAATCTGAATAGTGATGTGGAATCATTTACTCCTTTGAAAGTTAATTGAAATCATTGTCTTTCATTAGGTGATTTTGCTTTGCAAGTGGCAGGTTGCCTGTGATATGATCACGCTTAATTAAGAGAATGCTCTTGAGGGTCAGCATAAAAGTTATATATAATCCATCGAAATGCTAATTTAACAAACATTAAATCTCCAAGGCTGTCATGACACTGAGAATCTGTAAAATATCACCATTCCGTCTGCATTACAATCATGATCAGTTAATTCCGTGGCAATTTCTTCAAAACAGCAAAAATTTGCATTTCTAACATTTGGAAGCAATTCCGTGTGTATCTCCCTTGTGTTCATTTAATAAAATCGAAAATGTATACGCATTGGGGATTTAATAAATGCGGATTTAATAAATGGGCCTACGTAAGTCTGCTTCTAATTCTTTAGTACAATTAGAGCTTTCCAGTAGGACTAAGCTGTTTCGCTACTTTCCATCTGTGCTAATTGACAAAGACAAAAGCCCGACAATTCGTAATGTCGCAATTAAATTCTATCAAGCAATTCACGATTACATAGCTGCAGAGAATGACAGAGACAATTCAAATTTGTTGGGAGGCAAAGTGTGTGGATGGCTCGAAGTTCCAATCCTCAAAAATGGCAACACAATTGTATTAGAAGTCAGTGCGTCGCCTATCAACACAGATAAGGCGAGAAGAAAAAGGGGAGCGAGTCTGACGGGCACGGCAAGGCCAGACACACGGAGACCTTGTCATACACACGCAACACGCAAACTACTGTACACTCGCACCAAAAGGTCAGACAAACATTACGCCATACCAAGCTACACTCAAACAAGGCAAGGAACAGAATTTGGAAGAAATGCAGAAAAGATAAGCCTCAAACGTGCACCTCAGAGATAAACTACAAACGATAAGTAAACACAAAACAAAATCAGAAATTTCGAAGTTGCTCGGAACAACCACTCTACAAAATTTACATTGAATTTTAGAAAATGTGGACATTTAGAAAGATAGAGACACTTCTAGGACGGAAGCTACTGATACATTCTTCCTAAATTCGCGTACAATGGACTTAATAGCATGAATTTGTATATCTTGAAACGCTGAATGCAAAAATCAAATTATTAAGTGTCACAGCCAGTCGGTTTTGGTTATAGGCAAGGTTAAAGGATTACCATTGGAATCCAATGGTAAAATTCAAGAAAAATCTATGGATCGTGAAATACGGTAATTTTCCTACATTTTCTTTTGCAGAAAAGAAACTATTTATCAGAATGCCATGAAATTTGAAACATGATTGAGTTCAGAACATCAACTTTGATATAAAAGTTGAAGTGAGTCACATGATTCAGTATTTGATGTCTGAGAGCCTCTCCAAAATGAGTAAGTTTCATGTTTTGACTTAATTTTGGCGATTTTGCTCATTTTGGAGAGGCTCTCAGACATGAAATACTGAATCATGTGACACACTTCAACTTTTATATCGAAGTTGATGTTCTGAACTCAATCATGTTTCAAATTTCATGGCATTCTGATAGTTTCTTTTCTGCAAAAGAAAATGTAGGAAAATTACCGTATTTCACAATCCATAGATATTTCTTGAATTTTACCATTTGATTCTAATGGGAATCCTTTAACCTTGCCTATAACCGAAAGCGACTGGCTGTGACACTTAATAATTTGATTTTTGTATTCAACGTTTCAACATCTACAAATTCATGCTATTAAGCCCTTTGTGCGCGAAATTAAGAAGAAAGTGTCAGTAGATCCCAAACAATCCCGAACACGACAACCTGGATTGTCAAGCAAATTATATTTAAAAAGTGTTGAATGACTGCTTCAGTGAACCTTATATAAATTTTGGTTGCCAGTAGGACTGTGGCTACTCCCCTCCCCCAGTGCTAGTTGACATTTGACTTATATTAATAGCTATCAATAAGTTCACAATACTTCGAGTTTGGTGACGTAGCAACAGCGGTAGGAAATCATTCGGCTAATCCCTTGATGAATTTCTAAGGATATCTACCCTCACAGAAGCAGTGGCGACGCCAGCCGTCTGTTTTCGGCAGGGCCAAGGCAGAGCCAAATAGATTCGTGGCAGGGCCGCATAAATGTATGCCAAGGTCATTCCAAACAATGTTGAAAAGTACATTTTTGGGGTCCCTACAGATATAATGAGAACAGTAAGTCACCAAGAGGCCTGTATTATGTGGCCTTATCACTATGCGAAACGGTAGTAGCAAAATTTACTGATGCTTAGCCAATTATGCCAATTCGTGCTTATATTCTGATGACATGAGGCAGATTTCTACTTCTATAAGCGGCGTCCTATAATTCATATCCCGCAATCCTCACCATCATTTACATATGATAAATACGGAGATAAGCCAACCTCGTACGTATAGGTTCCATATTTAGAGGATTATTTTTTTCATTGAGGCAATTATTCATTAAACCATTTGAAGAAAAAAAAAAAATAGTACAATAAATTCTTTTAATAGCAGTATCTTGTGAAAGAAAAAGTCATGAAAATCTGAAACTAATCGCTCCAGATAAACCGGAACAAAAAAATCACGAAGCGTATGGTAAAACAGCAGGATATATCGTACAATCAGATAAAGCAAGATTGTGTGTACGCGTATTAAATCTCAAATACCCTAAAAAATCAAAAATGGTAGACCGAATTGGGAGAAAATAATTGCCCCCAAAAAATTGTATACCGGATTGGCAGACAATAACATGAGGTGGGCATCCCTCTGTTTCATGAATATCTTTTGCCTGAGAACTGAAGAGATACACTCATGCAATTTAATACTCATGACACGTTCATGCTCATTTTATAATGATCAGTTTCTGGGGAACTCAACGAGTTTGTTAAGATATGATACACTAAGATGTGCATGAATTCAGAGGGATGCTTGAGAAATACAAAGAAGGTATAAATCCTCTTTAGCTGCCACGCAAGCAATCAATAATTGCGTCAACTCTACTGTAAAATTGGAAATACTTCCTTGATTCTGAAATCTGGTCAATCTGGACGTCCGCATGAAATCCGGACTGTCGGCAGCCCTGTGCCAAAAAATGAAATAAATAAGATTTTGGCCGTATTGGCCCTCCGATAAATATAGCGTATTAATTGTCCTAATTTTCTTTAAAATTGTAATTACGAATTCAGTTTATAGTTATAGAGTTTATTTTATTTGCATAAATTAGGTATTGGTGAATGATTAGCCTAATAAGAGTGCAAGATGATAAGAGTGTAAAACAATTTGAAAAAAAATATCACAGCTGATCGTCAAGGTCATGGACATCCAATTTAGATTGTCCGTTTTTAAACAAACCGATAAAAATAATTGGTTTGTCAATGGAGTGAGAACAGCCGTCGTTACAACAAATACGTGTCAAATATTTCATCTGTATTCTCTGCAAAACAACCATACCAAATAAGAATAATACAAAAAAATGAATAAAATTGCTACACTGTTAATTTACGAAATGTTCAAAATTCTCTCAAAAAGTTGGCAGGGCCACAGGCAGGGCCAGATGAAATTTGGCAGGGCCGCGGCCCTGCCTGGCCCGCCCCTGCCGTCGCCCCTGCACAGAAGGGATAATAGGCAGAACGAGATGGATGATTGCATGAGACATCATTCCATTTAAAAGCTTGCTTATTTCTTGACACCATCTCGATACATTCTTCCGACGAATAGTTTGGTTCTCCAGAATTGTATTCCTTAAAAGGACATGTGGTTGTCAAGTCCTGCAGTCGACAATTACCATTAGGCCGATCGATCACTCCAACGAAGAATTTTGAAACGACTGAAGAGTGTATTTTCTCAGTGTATTTGCTTGGCAGTGACAGGATCACGATCTTGGCCACAAAATCATTCTCCAATTTGTCATCAGGACTCCAAAGGTACATCCCGAACTTACCGCACGTTTCTCTGTTTTGTTCGTATGTTCCACGTGGTGATGCAATCAAGCGATACAAGTGATGCTGGAATTCCCATTGCAAATCTGTAGAATTATTGACCATTCGAATGAATAACTCTTCAGGTTGTTTAGCGGCCGTGCAAGCTCTGTGATGTAGCGAGCACTGGTTTCCATCAAAGAGGAATGACAGACAGTTTTCAAAATGACACCAGAGTGCGCAATCTGACTGTGAATGAGCGACGTGAATGCTGAAAGTAACACCAGCGCACGGAGCTGATTTTCCAAGCTTGAAATATTGAGGATCAACAATTGAGAAATAGCTTTCAATTATCTGCTGACATTTTGCGATAACGAAAATAGCTAAGAAGATGAGCGGTGTTAGAGAGTTCATCTTCGCTTTCCTGTATCAAAAATGTGTGAAAATGCTCAGGTTAATGACACTGAACATGTTCTCATTGGATTGCAATGACTGCAGTTATTGGCAGATGGAAACTTTGGAATGTCTTCCATAAGGTCGACCTTGTGATGTCAGAAAATGATGGACGTATATTTCTTTAAGTCCAATAGTCCTAGTCCAATATTGGCAATTGAGATGGGGAACACAAATAATTGGGTACCTAGTGGCAGAAGTAAAAGTGATCCTATAGTATGTAAATATCCATCAGAGTCGTGCTGTGGCTGTAAATGATAATTGAAATTTTTGGGATTAGCTCCTTGTTGGTAAAGAAAAATGTTAAAAAAGGATGTCAGCTTAGTTAACCGTTGATCAATATTCTTTCGTCCTTGTTCAATGTTGAATATTATTCAAAATGAAATACACAATTTCAATAAAGGCTCAGGTCACACGCAGGGAACTAGTTTACCAGTTTGTGATTCAATCGATGCTTATCACAGGTCAGTAAGAAAAGCATCTGACTCGAAGCAATAATTTGATTTGTCGAAGAGCAAAAGTAAACGCAAAGGTTCAAGCAAGCTGACGGGCATTCGGCGTTCAGCATCTTCATTACGGTCGATGGTCAAATGGCGTTCTGCAGATTCGGAGTAAATATTTACAAAGAAGTGGATGATGTTAAGAACTGCGGGCAGAGCTCGTCAGCGCAGATATCATTGGAGTTAGCTGATGCAATGCATTGTCGTCATAGATACTTATAGAACTCTGTCCAATATCGGACATGCATCGCCATCTGAATTGTCACTCGCTGTGCGCTTTGACGGCATCGGAAGGTGCATTAAGGTGCTTGCGGAATTACACAGCTCTCTTGTTGGAAGTACAGACTTACATTAAAGCCTAAAAGGTCTATTTGCATCCAATAATACGATATGGTCACAATAAGTCGAAGTTTATGAATATTATGGCTGAGCAAAGTTGTCAATTTGTCATATAGTGGATTATGTGAGGAAGGACCAGTATTTGAGGACAATGGTGAATTAAGTAGGCATAATCCGCTTTCCAAATGGCTTAATGTAGATGCCGGTATAAATGCTGGTATGTCATTCAGATTATTCGTCTTGGCAAACATGTAATTTTATAATTGTAAATGGGATAAATGTCAACTAAGTTAGAATCATAGACATCGGATATCAGCGCTGAGGTCTACAAAATATCCAATGGAAAATTAAGGGATAATCAACCAAGTTGCTGATGACGTGTGCGCGGTGACACCGTCCATCAGGTCCTAGGTTGCAATTAACCATCTTCATGCGAGCATATGGCCGTCAATCTTCAAGCTACAGTTTTGAGGTGACACGTGCCACACGGATGCATTTGAAATGACAGTGTATACTGCCTCCCCCACGCGCGGTTCGTGCACTTCTAGAAGACTGAATTAGGTTAGCAATTGCGACGAGTATAAGACAGGTGGGTGGACCTATTTCTAAATTTTTGCAAGTCGAGCTCCTTGATTGCCCGCAGCATTTCTCATAGAATCAAGGCTTGATGAGCTTCTGATTTACAGGTGGTACATGTTGCCTGCCAGTACAAACATCAAATTCATATAACATTGATCAGATTATAATAGCAATTTCCTATGAATGTCTCTTTAGTCATGGTATCGCGCAATCGTGCCAAATTTTTGAAATGCTCTATCGTTAATCGGTTTGTTCACTATAATGCATTACCTCCTAATACTCATAAATGTCATCGATATATTCACAAATATTTTTAATTATTAGCTATTCAACGCAATTTCAGATTATTAACTACATGACTTCAATCTACACATTGACTTCAGTTTGTTCATTATAATGCACAGACTACCATTTGGACCACCGTGCATTATAATGAACAACCTCAGAAATTGACCAAGGGTTACTTGAAAGGCTATCAATCAATCGTTTTGGCTCTCTGCCAATCCAGAAGGTACTTTACTTTTATTCGAACCGCCTGCATGTTTCTTAAAACGTTGTCGATTTAAGGTTAATCAGCTTGCTGAATTAGTCATAGAGTAAGGAATTAGTATTACTGATTATTCGATTTTGTTCAGTGTAAAAATCACACTCAAACCGTAAAATTTGACGAAAATATCGAACCCACTAATCAATTGAGTATGTTTTGATTGTCTAGGGTACACGTAAAGAGAAAACATTTGAGGGAAGATATTCCATGACGAGGCGTGAACGCATGCTCATGACTGTGCATCAACAACTGGCACTCTCGACGACATTGCTAATTTCTGCAGACTATTCTGCGCTTGAGTTTTTAGAAAACAGTTGTCTTTTTCCAGGAAATGCAATCGTTCAGTCAACCACTAGGTCTGTTCCATTGAGACAACGCGCAGAATAGGAGCCTTTTATTCTAGGGAGACGTGCGATGTTGTGCTGACATCCAGCTATGTTTGGCGCAAACTTCTCATTTATCTACACTTTCTGTCTAAAAAAACATGTCGAGGAAATGAATCACATCTGGAGTCTAACCCATTAATGCCCATGAATAGAAAAGCAATTATTTCTTAAACTTTTCTATTATACAAAAACTTCTACCGTCTGAAGCAACTACGAACTAATGACGATTAGAGGAAAAATAAATTCTGTCATAAACATTGATGTTCCGTAAGTGGAACATTGGACACTTCTGACTATATAATGCTTAAGAATGAAAATTTGAGAAACAGTCAATATGAAGAAGGATACCACAAGTGGAGCACTTTCGTTTTGTGTTCTTTCTGCATACTTTACAGCGTCCTTGTTTATCAGATGAAATTATCATGTGAAAATTGCTTGTTCTTTCAGTTTGTGAAGGGGTCTTGCTGGGTCTTGGATGTTGTAGCTTACTCGGTGTCCTTGCCATGAGTGATCGAACAATCGCCCTGTAAGACAAAAGTAGTTTTTACTATTGGTCATTGTACGTTTATCAGTAATGGGCAAAAGACCGTTCCAGGACACCATAAAATTCAAAAAAATAGTATCTTTAAAAACGACATAAATTCATGAATTTAGACCCTTTTTCAGGTTTTTAAGACCTAAATTCATGAATTTAGTCGTTTTTAAAGATACCGATTTTTCAAAAAATGGTAGGGGAACCAGGGGCTGGTTGTCACAAGGGTTGGTTGTCACAGAAGCGAATTCAGTATGAAGGTGAAGTCGTTTCAAGCTGAGAACGCTATGACATTATCTGAGCCTCGTCTAATTAGAGCGCACGAATTTTCCATCCAATCCGGTGCCAGCTACTACGTCATCGGGAAAATCGACATCTTCAAGTAAAATTTTCATTTCAACGAAATATCCATTGTGTGACGGTGAGTAGAACACATGATCATATCTACCGGTAGAACTCTCATCTTAAGTACAAGTAGTTTACATAAATACATCACGGTTTTAAGAATAGCTAATATTCTTGGGACTTGGAATCCAAAAAGGTGAACAACTACCTATGGGGCAGGTTGTCACATTGTCCATGGGGTTGGTTGTCACGTGTGAAAACCAACCCTGGCAGATATACAAGTAAAAAAAATACAATGATCACTGATGTTGTCATCAGTTTAAGTAGCTAAGTCATGTAGTCAAAGTAGTTTAGGTGAAGTAGGCTAATTAAATGACTAGTTTATCTTATTATTTTATCCGAAGCTTATTATCAACTACTGTTAAACAAATAGGCCTACGTAAGTTTTTTTACCGCTGTCCTCATTACCTTATTATCATTATCATTACAATTATCAAATTATCATTACCTTTCTGTTATTCCAGGAATGGTAAGAAACTTTCAAAGAAAGACGGAGAGGGGAAACGTAGACGCTGGTATTATGCTGCGTGCTGTACGGCAAGTGAGAAATGATAGCCGAAGTATTCGATCAACTGCCAAAGAATATGGTATCAACTCTGGCACGAAAATGTCAACGATCAACTGAGGACGATTTGAAAGATAGTTGTGTAAGCCCTTCCTTACACGTGAGTTACTATCCAAATAGGAAAGTATTTCCTGCCTCAATAGAGCTTCTTCTCTCTAAATATCTGATAACAGCATCCAAAACATTCTTCGGTCTTACTTCTAAAGAAGTGAGAAGATTAGCATATGATCTTGGAAAAGCCAATAGCATTACAATGCCTCCAAATTGGTCAAATAATGAGCTGGCAGGGTGCGACTGGTTCAAGGCCTTTTTGAAGCGACATCCTGAGCTATCAACTAGGTCCCCAGAGGCAACAAGTTTAGCAAGAGCAACAGGATTTAACCAAAACAATGTAAATGCATTTTTCGATCTCTTGCATTCTGTTATGACCGAATATAAGTTTGAACCCGGAGACATCTATAATGTTGACGAAACGGGCGTCACGACCGTTCAGAAACCAAATAAAGTCGTGGCGCAAAAAGGAATTAAGCAGGTTGCCAAACTTACATCAGCAGAACGAGGTTCCCTTGTTACTATATCTTGTTGTGTTAACGCACTTGGTAATTCAATTCCACCATTTTTTGTGTTTCCCAGAGTGAATTTCAAGCCACATTTTTTGAATGACGCTCCTGTTGAAAGTAAAGGTACATCTGTCCCTTCGGGATGGATGAATGATTCAGCTTTTGTGATTTTTCTCAAGCACTTAATCGAAAGCACTAGATGTTCTAAGATAAAACCTTGTCTTCTTCTGTTGGATAAGCATGAGTCCCATTTAAGTATTGAAGCTCTTGACCTTGCAAACGACAATGGGATCGTAATGCTTTCGTTTCCCCCGCATTGCACTCACATGATGCAACCATTAGACCGCGCGATTTATGGACCTTTCAAAAAGCGAATCAATACTTCCATAGATGACTGGATGGTTAATCATCATGGGCAAAGGTTCACGATCTATGACATTCGAGGGAGAGTTAAGATAGCGTTTCCTTTGACTTTCACCCCGACAAATATAGCGAGTGGCTTCTCTTCCACAGGGATATGGCCGTTCAATCGGTATGTCTTTGACGATCAGTTTCCTTTCCCTTCCTCCATGCCTTCGTTCACTCATCTTGCTGATGCTTCATCTGGTCAGGAGCAGACTCAGGCCATGCATTTACCTGAAAATTCTGTGGAAAATCCAAATCCTGTGCAGTCAGAGAATGTTGATAATTTGCTTTCCACACAACCTTGTTGCAGTAAAGATACATGTATAATTTCTCCGAATGACATTAGGCCAATAGCAAAAACGTTGAGAAATAGAAATAGAAGGCCTACAAAGATAGGAAGAAAGAGGAAGTCGTGTGCTATTCTCACAACTCCAAGATGCAAAATGCAAAAAGAACCTGAGAAAAAAGAAAAGAAGGGGAGTTCTAATGACGATTGGTATTGTCTCATCTGCTTTGAGGCTTATTCCTACAGCAGACAAGGTCAGGAGTGGATATGTTGTATCCAGTGTGAAGAGTGGGCACATCTTGACTGTATAGGCCTAACTGATGACATCATCTAATTCATCTGTCCTAACTGTAGATATCATGATACTTGAACTGACGCTTTTTCCTTTAAGTTTAAAGGTGAAAGAAAACTGAGCTATTTTGTAATTTTGTTAGATTGATGATTTTGTGAAGTTTGATGAAATAGATGGATTTTTGTATCAATTTTTTCGTTTTAATTTGAATAAATGAATAAAGCTTATTGTTTCATATGGGTCAGGCTTTATTTTATACAGGGTAGCTACGGCTTGTTGTGTAATACTTCGTGTGGATAAAATCTGGTTTTACAAAATATCACATTGGTGAATTTATTCAGCTAATACTTAATCAATAATTGTGACAACCAACCCCATGGGATGTGACAACCTGCCCCTCGTAGGGGCAGGTTGTCACAAAAATTTCGAATTCTTAAAATATCGATATCTCAAAATTTGTACGAATGATTCAAACTAAGTCCATAAACTGAAGGGAAATATCACAAATTGATAGAAACTATCATTGAAACATCTCTAACTTCACTAAATACTGTGTGACAGAGAAAATTCGAAAAATGTGACAACCAGCCCCCGATTCCCCTACTTTTTAAATGGTCTAAATTCATGAATTTTGGTCATTTTTCAGGTTTTGAAGAAAAAAAACCGTTTTTAAAAATACCCAATTTTCAAATTTTTCAAAATCTCAAATTTGAGAATTACAATTTTCTCGCTTAAAATCATGACCGTTCCAGGACACCGAAAAAATCAGAAAAGTCAAGAATCTCAAAATTTGAGAATTACAATTTTTACCTTGAAAATCATGACCGTTCCAGGACACCGAAAATCATAAAAGTTAAGATTTTCAAATTCATGAATTTTATCCATCTTTCAGGTTTTTAAAATATATCATGTGACTAAAAATATTTCTTTAAAAATGGAAGAAACAAAAGTGGATGAAACAAAAGTGGAAGAAACCGCAAGAATATATCCTTCGTTATCATATGAACGTAGTTCTACTTTAATGGACATTGAAAAGATTAACATTGAAAAAATGAACATTGAAAAACACAAAGATAGAGTTAGGTATATGAAAGATAAGGAATCTCAATTATTATTAAGATTAGAGCATTATAAAAAGTTAAGAAAGAGATGGACCAAAGTTAAGAATGTAACACAAGGAATTGGCATATTCTTAACAATAAGTTTAGGTGCTTTGACAATTGTTATATCTTCTGGTGTTTTAGTAATTCCAGTAGTTGCTACAGCTTTAACAGGTACGGGTGTTTTTGCAACTTCACTTGTTACAATGTTAGATAAATCTTTAATAACTAAGAAACGAAAATCATTAAAAACTAAGCATTTACATATTAAAGAAGTCTATGATAAACTACACTACTACTTTCAAAGAGTATGTGATGATAATGTTATTACGTTAGATGAGATTGAAAAATTTGATCAAATAGCTAATGAAGTAAATCAGATATCATTTCAATTACAGTCAGAAAAAGTTGATGATAAGAATAAACAGGATGGCAAAATTTCTAGTGATGGTAAAAGTTTTACTGATGGTAAAATTTCTAATGAAGAAAATGATAAAATTGTTTTAGAAGAGCTAAAAACTTTAAGCGAAAATTTAAGCAAAACTTTATTAAACAAAACTTAAAACGAGAAAACTTTAAACGAAAAGATGTCAGACAACAAAGCAATAAAAAAATAATTTGTTCAGTAAAATGTTTTTGTTGTATTCCAATGTTACCACAAAATTCAAATATTATATTTTAAAAATGGATAAAATTAGAGCTGATAATTTTAAAAGAATAAAACAATTAGAAGAGTTAATAAAACAAAGAAATATTATGAAAGAAAATCATCTTCAACATAGAATGATAAAAGCTGGTATTCAATCTGATATGTTTGAAAAAATGCAGCAAACCGAGCAAGTAAAAACTGATTTTGAAAAAACTATGAAACCATTTAAAACTCTTGAAAAAGAACTTACAAATAATGATAAACAAATTGATATAACAGATCCAGAGCACAAAACTATATTAGATGACTATGGATTACTAGAATCAAACATTAATAAGAAATTACCAAAATCTATGCAATTTGAACATTCTATTTCATTTATAGATGGAAAAACAATACCTAGATTTTATCTCGGACAAAAAGAAATATTTCCACAACCTTTTCGAGGTTTAATTTTTTCACCATATAAATCTCCTTTTAATTTAGATAGAAATTTTGTTGATCTTTTAAGAGGAGCAGATTTAAATAATTATGCTGTAGAAGATCTCATAAAATATAAAGCTATGTTAGATAGAGTTGGTGCAGTAAAATCTCTTAGACGTTATAAACAATTAGAAAATTTATTATCAACGGGAGTGAAAGTAGGAAAAGGTTTTAAAACAGAAACAACTGTATTTTTACCAGATGATCCACAACAATTACTAAATAGATTAAATATTTTAATATCTGCAATAAAAGAAGGACATAATTCTAGTTTCAATGAAATTCATGCTATATTGAAAAGACTGTTAGAAAAGAAGATTCTAAATGAAGAGGATTATAAAAGTATAACGGGACATCAAAGATGTCTTCCAGGGCTTTGCCCGTAGCTGAAATATGTTGTTGTTTTTAATTTTTTTATAAAAAAATATTTATTCAAAATTTTAACTAAAAAATGTGTTCAGCAGATTTAGACAAAATTAATAATCATTTAGAAAATTTGACAGAGATTTTGGGTTCATCAAAATTTAGTACGACGTTAAAAATTATAACAACTACTTCATCACACACTTGTAATTTAGAACCCATTCTACATTTAGAACAAAATAAAAATTATCAAATTGCATTGACTAGTTTCTCTACATTTAACACTTCAAAACGTTATCAAAGATGTGAATGACCAATTTAGATATTCTACTGATAAAGGCAAAACGTGGAAAATACTAACTTTTCTTCCTGGTTCTTACGAAGTTGAATCAATATCAAATGAAATTAAGAGAAATTTAGGTATACCATTTAAAGATAAGAAACAATTACATTTTGCAGTTGAACCGGCAGTTAATAAAATTTTCTCTTACTTTAGACGAAAATCATCAAGTTGATTTTAATCATGATAGATCATTGTCAAAGCTATTAGGATTTAATAAACAAACCTATAGTCAACGTTATCATTTAGGTGAGAAAATTCCAAAAATAACTGAAATAAATTCAATTGTTGTACATTGTGACATTATTGAAGGAGGATATATAAATGGTAAATTATCAAATTCAATATTCTGTTTTCCAGCTTTTACTGTACCCATTGGTTATAGATTAAATGTAATTCCACAAACATTAATATATTTCCCTATTACAAGAAAAACTATTAACAACATTAACATTAAAATCACTGATGAAAAAGGACAAGAAATAAATTTTGGAGGTGAAGAGATTATGATAGATCTTTTGGTTCGGGAGGTATAAACTCCCGTTCGGGAGGTATAAACTCCTACGCGAAGCTAGAGAAGTTTAATTTTCTTCTTCTTCTTTTAAAATAAAAATAAATTTTTTTATTAAAAAATGAGTGAAGTACTACCATTAAATAAAAAAAAACTTAAATTTAATCATCATCCAAATTTATCTGATAAAGTTTTGTCAGTTATTTGCGGAAGATCAGGTTGTGGTAAAACGTATCTATTATTTAAAATTTTAACGACTCCAAATTTTTTGGATTATAACAATCTTATAATTTATACAACAACAGCAGAACAACCCGTCTATCAATTTTTAAAATATGGATTTGAAAATAATCTTAAAAAAAACAGCAATTGCTTCATTATTCAAAGAATATGAAAAATCTGAAGATGAAGAAGAAATAAGTTCGTGGTGTGAAGAAGCAGCAAAAAATAATCAATTAGTTGAAACCAATAAAAATAAGCATATAAAGATACAACTAATAGATGATAGTGGTAATATGCAAGATCCCAGTAAACTAGAAACATTGTGTAATTTTTGATGATTGTGTTAATGATAGAAATCAGTCAGTTCAGAGAAATTATTTCACAAGAGGCAGACATAATAACTGTAGTGTTATTTATTTAACACAAAGTATGTATTCATTAGACGGAAGTGTTATTAGAAAGAATGCAAATATATTTATACTATTTGAAATAAATGCAAGAAACTTAAGTGATTTGTTAAGAGATTTATGCGTAAGAAATAAAGATGAATTTAAACAATCGTGTAACAATGCTTGGTCAAAAGATTATGGATTTATCACAATTAATATTGATAAAAAAATTCATGATAGAGTTATAGAAGATTTGTTTGCCGAGTGATAAAAGATATACAAATATAGTGTTATAATATTTTTTTTAATTTTATATATATCAAATTTGTCTATCTTAGAAATTATTTCAATATTTTGTCTATTACGCACATTTTCTAAAGTCTTCCCATAAAATGCATTATTCATTAATTTGAAGAACACGTTTCCAACATCATCTTTATTTCTTCTAGCTATTTTACGTTTTTCAATATTGAACTCTATACAATTTTTTAACCATTTAGATTTTTGATAAAATAGTTTTCGATGTATTTTGGTGAGAATCATTCCATGTTCTAAATACCAATCTAGCATTCTTCCTTCAACAACATACTTTCCTTTATTACTTTGTGTTAACATAAGTTTTTTTGTTGGTCTGTATTTCTTAGGAATTAAAGATTTTTGATAATCTGAAAAATCTTCTATATTGGGAATTTTGTTTTCGGGACAGAAAGGAAAATATTTTGTTGCACCTTTTATTTCATCAGGATATACTAAAACTTCAAATATATAACCATGATTATAATTTCCATCATATGTTTTTTGATAATCAAGAATATTACACCATTCCATCTCACCTGTTGGTAATTCTTGTATCATGCAAGAAGAATATAAGCTATTAAAATCATAATATAACAAATAGTTTTCTCTCATGATTTCATCAACTGCTGCTTGACTAACTTCATTTGATATAAGTCCTTCTATATTTTGATTAAACAATTTTATAAACTGATCGCTTTCTTCTGGAGATAAAGGTTTCATTATTCCATAATCATCAGGATTTACTTTTTTATTGTAACACTGTACATAACGATTATCTAAAACTGATGAAACTCCACCTCTAATTCCAGATTCAAAAAATAATAATTTATCATATGTATTTTCTTTATAATGTTTAAGTTTAATATTTGTATGTTTTAATCCTGCTAACCATGTTAAACCTGGTGTAGAATAACAATAACATGGATCTATTCCGTAATATTCTAAACACATGTCACGAAAGTTTTCAAAAAGATCAGCTAGTATTAATACATCTATCTGAAGATATTTCATTGTATAATCATACATTGTTTTACAATTTAACTCTCTCCAATTCTTTTTAGCTTCTGCATAGTCTTCGTCAGATAATTGTGATTGTTTTAATGTTGATTTAAGTTTATTTATTGGAGGAAGTTGTTTTTCTTCCATAATTTTATTCACAGAATTAAAATCTCCAGTTATATATTCATACGGAAATATGCCTTTTAAAGGTTTTAAATTATATTTATTTAATATTTTACATTGTTCAGGTTTCAAAATTTTCCCATAACATCTAATGAATAAGGAGTAAAAAATCTGAATGCATCTAAAATTCTAATACAACCTAATTGCATTGAAAAATATTCTTCTTCTGTTTGAAATAGTACATTTATTTGTTGTTGTTGTAATTTTTCAGATGAAAATAAATCTTTCATTACTAGATGGAAATCATATTTAGAACCATTGTAGAAATATAGAGGAACAAAGTTATATTTAAATTTATTAGCATTAAGATTACAAGAATTATGTGCTGCACCTCTATATAATCCATTTAGATGATCATGATCTTTTACTTTGACGGCAGAGCCGTCGCTTCGCTTGTCAAGATACCTACCTTTGCCATTTTTATAATTTTTTGTAAATTCTTTTCCACAGTAATAACAATTTGTTTCATTAACGAAATTAATTTTTTCTTCATCCGTTAATGGAAGCATTGGTATATTTGTTTCAAGCAATTGTGAAAAGCGACCTTGTAATTCTTCTACTTTCTTTGTAAACATTTCTGAACTATCTTCACCATAGTATTGAAAAGATTCTGATTTAAATAATTCAGGATAATTTGAATGAATGTACATTCCCCAACATAATGGTTTTTGTTCAAATAAATATTTTTCTTTACTTTGTTCAGATGCACTTTTTTCATATTTATAAACCGAAGGTTCTAGGGCTTGGCCCGTACAATTATCAGAATCGGGCGAACCCTGGAAGACATCTCCGATGTCCCGTGATTTTGTGTCATATTAACATTATATGCTTCAAAATCACAATATATTGTAAAGGGTACTTTATTTTTCAAATAATGTTTATTATATATTAAATAATCATCTTTAGGAAAAGTATTTTCAACTGCTTCATTTTGTTGGCAATTCTCCAAATGTCTATTCATTTCTTCTTTAGTTCTAAAGCTCGTCATACATTGGAGACAAGGAAAATTAGCATTATCTGAAGTTTTTGTAAATATGGATACATCTTTACACAATATAAAATGACCCTGATAATATAATATATTAGCTTGTGCTGGTTGCTTTGTTTGTTTTAATTTTTCAAATTTATCTTGATATATTTTATGTGTTTCATCAATTTCTTTTGTAAGATTAAATGTATTTCGATGAAAATTTTGATTTAATATTTGCAGCTGATAAATATATTCTTTATCATATTGTTCTTTATATTGTTGTAGACATTTTTTTAAAGATACATTTATTTTTTGATTGGTTTCATTTTCTTCATTATTTAATTCTTTATTGTCTTCATTATTTTCTTCATTTAATTTTTGTATCGTTTCTATCTTATTTTGATATTTATGGTGATATTCTTGTAGTAACATTTTTGTTTGTTGTTGATAATCTGTTTTACAATTTTGTAAAATTTTATTTAAAGTTTGTAAGTTTTGTTGATATTCTAAAGATAAAGATAAACAATCGGTATCATAATCATAATTATAATTACGTCCTTTATAATTATTATGATTAATCATTATTGGTGATAATTTTTTAACAATTTGAAATTTTTCAGTACATATTATATTTCCTTGGTAAAAAATATTATGATGCATGTAATTTCCTCTATCATTATATACTATTTCTGATTGACATAAATTTTTATTATTCAAATAAAATTTTTTTGAATCTGAGTAAAATGGAGTAATATTACCAATAGAAACATAATTCACATTTAATTCAAAAACATTTACTTCAATTAAATTTTTATTCTTTTTATGAAACTTTATTAACCTATTATAATCATATGGAAATTTATCTAAGCCATCAGAGAGAACAAATTCCTTTATATATTCTTCTTTATTATAATGACTTTGTCTTTCTTTATGATATTCTGCAGGATGTAAATGTGCTATAATACTCCACAGAAAACAATAATCATCTTCATTTTTTATGTTGATTATTTGTGGCGAACTGAAAGGTAAAGGAACATAACTACCACCAGTATTATTCTTATATTTATCAATTACTATTTTCTTAGATAGTATTTTATCAAATCTCCAACCAGATTCACGTAACTGTGCTTCAATTATACAATTTTCTAATTTAAGCATCATCGATTGAAATATGAGTTGTATATCATTTACATTATGAATTTCTTGTGAATTTGTAAAATGTCCTTGTATTATTTCTTCAGGAATTCCATCAGGTCCATTTTTTGTATAAAGTACTTCTACATTCATATAACATTTGAAAGATTTCATTATGTTCAACCGATTCATTAAATAAATATTTTATATCTGTCACGGGCGAAGCCCTAGAAGCTTCGGTTCGTACAGCTTCATCGGTTTTTTTAGTTTCATCAAATTCATCTATTTCGTTAAATTCATCAGTATCGCTAAATAAATATCTTCCATCTGGTGCGGGCGAAGCCTTGGAAGACATGTCCGATGTCCCATGTACATGTTCATCTTCACTATTAAAAACTTTTTTATATTCCGAATGTGAATAATCATCAAACATTTTTTTAACTTTTATATCAGTAGGTAATGTTTCTAGATAGTTTATATAATTATTTGATTTTAATATATTTCCTTCATCAACTCGATCTACATTTTGTAAATGCAATTTACTATTTAAATGAGATTGATAACTTCTTTTTGTTTGCAACTTTTTTTTACATAAGTTACAATAAAACTTGGTATTTTCCATTATTTTTATTTTTTAAAGAAAAATTGTGTTTTAATTTTAGATATAAACATTCTAATATCAAGGACTTGAGTGTTATTTTATATTATTATATATTTCACGTTCCTAAGTTATTTTATTTTCTTTATCATATTAAGTTTTATCATATAACGTTTTATCAAAAGATAATTTAAATTTTTTTTCACTAACTATTGATTCTTCATCATCATCATCAATTGATTCTTCATCATCATCATAAATTGATTCTTCAACATCATAAATTACACTTTTTGGTATAGGATGCCATTCCCTGATAGGATACCATTCTCTTATTGGAATATCTAACTCTAAATTACATTTTTTATCTGATAATAATATAATAGAGAAAATTTTTTGATCTCTTTTGGAAAATTTAATAACACCACCATAATCTGAATCACTTTTAGTTTTTATTAAAGATGATAAAATTTTAAATTGATTAGATGTAAATCCTAATTTAAATTTTGTAGACCCGACACATAGTTGTCTAACAGTATCTTCAACTATTCCATCATTATTATTTTCAATTGTAAGAAAATGAAATTTAGATAAATTTTGATTATATGTAGTATTAATATCATGTACATCAGTATGAGATATAAATTTTTCTTCACTTAAATTTTTATAATTACTAATATTTTTGTAATCTTTGTTACCATTCACACCTTTTTGAGATGTTTCAGAATCATCATTTATATTATCATCATCTATATTATTATCATTATTATTATTATAAGATTCTTTAAGATCGGGCAAAGCCCTAGAACCTTCGGTTCGTTTATTATGATTATGGTCATTGTTAATAGTATAAGGTGTTGTCCACATATAAATTTTCTCTTGTTGAGCTAAACCATTTATATAAGATTTTAACAAATTAATATTTAAGTTTGAATATAATCCTATATATGTATCATCATCATATCTTTGGGGCTTTTCTAATGTTTCTTGTTTATAAATTGTATCTCTATAATAAACTTGACATAATAATTCTTCGTTATGCTTTTTACTCTCTATATGAATGTTATATTGGTTTTGTTCATCAACAAATAATCTAATTTTTTCTTTGGAAAAAGATTTTAATTTTTTAACTAATTCTTTAATATTGATATAATTATTAATTTTATTTTCTATCCAATCAGTATTACTAATTGGCAACACTGCTCTAATAAAACCGAAAACATTATTATGACCTATTATAACCATATTTTCTTTATTTAATTCATTATAAGCTACATCATTATATTTACTTACAATCTCCATAAATTTAATAAATGGATCACCTGGAAAAATACAATAATTAGTTTCTATAGAAGGTAAACCTTTAGCCTGTTCTCTAAATATTTCAGCTTGTAATTCAAATAAAATATTAACATCTATACATGGATTATTATTATTATTATTATCAAAACATTTATTTTCAAATCCCGTTGATCTCGTCGAATAAGAAGAACAGGATGATGTGGACAAATATAATTTTTTTAAATTTGGTTTTTCCATTTTTTTTATTTTTATTAGAAAAATTTTATTTTTTTATTTTTATTAGAAAAAAATTTATTTTTTTTCTCATTATATAAAAAAAATACTTTTTATTGTTTTAAAAATGATGATACCAAATGTTGGTGGAGGTGCATATATCCCGAATAATCGTAAATTAGAAATAGAGATAGAAAATTATATCATGAAAACTGGAGACGTTTTATCTGGTCCATTGCATCTTTCTATTCTTCCGCAACAAAATACAGAGTTGACAAATAAACAATATGTTGATACACAAATCAATGACTTAAAAGAAAAATATATAAACGATGTTTTGGTTCCACTGATGAATGAATTAAAGTTGCTTAAACTTAATGACAAATCATTAAACGAAAAATTATTAAAACTTGATAAAAAGGATACAGAGCTAGAAGCAGATATGGCAAAACTTTTTAAAAAGATTTCTGAACAATCAAAAATTTTAATATTACTTTCTATAAAGTTAAAATCTGCAGTCATTAAAAATAAACATCAGATACAACTATTGAAAGAACAATTAGAAGATGAAATAGAAAAACTACCTGAAAGAATTAAAAAAAAATTAAAGCAGTTACAAACTACATTCCAAAAAAGTGTTGATGAATTAAATTCTAAAATTACTCAACAAATGAAAAAGATGAATAGAATAATCAATGAAGTAAACTCACTTAATCAAAAAGTTGATAAAATGAAAACTCTTAAAATCAATTTAGAAAATGAATTAAAGAAAAATTTACAAGAAAACTCTAAAGAAAATACGGAACAGTTAGATGCTGTTAAAAGACAATTAGATGTTCTTAAAATTAAGTTAAATGCTCTTAAAACGGCGTTGAAGATGAATCAGGAGAAAATGCAAGTTAATAGAAAAGAAATTAAAGTACATCACACGCTACTTGACGCAATAGATAAAGTGCAAAAGAAAATTAATAAAGTTATCACGAAGTTGTTGGACATTCACAAACGTAAATCCTAACGTAAATATTTTTCCCAAAAGTCAAATTTAATCTTAAAAAATGCCTATAATTTATAAACACAATCTTAAACATTTTGCTTCAAATCAAAAAATTGCTCATGAACCATCTATGAAATCTGTTTACCATTATGACAGTGTAGAAACAATTCAAAAAGAAGGGGCTGGCATCTTTTCTGGTATTGGAAGTATCGTTAACTTAATTAAAAATAATAAAGATTTTATTACATCTGCTGCAAAGGGAGCAGCTGCTATAGGTAGTACAGCTAGTGCAATATCAAATGCTGTTAAGTCTCAAAACGAATTAAAACAACTAGACGCTATTCGTAAACTTAGGAATGATTCTGAATGACTAAAAAATTTAAAAAAACTTTCAGAGGAAACAAAAAACAAAATTGCTAACATTGTTGTGGGGGAAACCTTGAGGAGCGGCGCTCCGTCTGATAGTAAACATAAGAAGAAATCAGGCGTAGCCATAAAACGTTCAATTGAAGAAATAAGAGGTAATGGTCTAGCAAAATTCTAAAATATATTTTTTAGTAAAGTTTTTTTAGTAAAATTTTTTTAGTAAAATTTTTTTAGCAAAATTTTTTTAGTAAAATTATTTTAGGAAAATTATTTTAGTAAAATTTTTTCTGTGTGTGAAAAAAAAAACAAAAAAGTCAAATTATTTTTTATAAAAATGTCTTCGCTTATCGAAAATAAATTTAGATTAGACGATCCTCCGTTCGTCAGTTATAATCAAAAAAAGAATGACTATATAAGAATTGCTATGAATCCTGGATCTTCTAGTAGAGTAAATACTGGAGGAGATTTAATTTTTGAAGTTGGTAATCAGCAGAGTTATTTATATTTACCTGATTCATTTTTACACTGTGAATATTCTTTATATAGTTATGCTAATTTTACAACACCATTACCAGAAACCGATAATATTGCATTAGAGAATAATTTCTTTCCAAATCTATTTACACAAATGCGTTTAGATGTTGCAACTCAAAATATAGAAACAATAAGTGATTCTCCAGGTGTAATTGATACAATGCTTAGATTTGTTACAATTGGTGAAAATAATAAAAAGTATGAAATCGAAGGTTGGTTTCCTGATACTAATGATGGTATAATTGTTGATGATTTAACTCACGCTGGAACAGATGCCGCAGGAATTGCGAAAGATGTAGAAAATATTGCAAAACATTTAAATAAAACAAATAATGATGCATATAAAGAAAGACGTGAATCAAACAAGAAAAGTAAACAGACAGTAAATTGGTCATTGTCTCCATTATTCGCATATTTAGATGATGATAAAATATCATATCAATTAAAATTTAAATTAATAATTCATAGCACAGCAAATAATGAATTAATCTTTTTTGGTAAGACTGGAAAAAAAGCATATTGAAAAATTGATAGACTTGAATGGTGGATTAAGCATATTACTCCTAGTTTAGAGATTGAAACAGCTATTGCAAAAATATTAAATACTAACAAACCAATTCCAGTAAATTTTCTAAAGCGTACTGCTAGTTCAGTAACTTTTTCCGAACAAAGATTTAACTGGCATTTTACTAGAACTGCGAATACTCCAAGATATTTATTACTAACTTTTCAAAGAAATAATTCTCCAAGTTTTGATAAGAACAATAATCTCTTCCATATTAATACAATTCGAAGTTTACAAGTTTCATTAAATCAAACCCGATATCCAATTGATCCATTAAGATTCGATGATACCAATAATCAATTTATGGAAGGATCTGATTCTTATAGAAATCTTTGTATAGAATTTGGAGTTGAACCACAATTAACTCCTAGAGATTGGAGACATTTATATCCTGTTTTCTGTTTCGATTTAAGTGCACAATCTGAAGATATTATCAAGACTGGTTGTGATGTAACAATTAATATTGGAAAAAAAAGATTCCACAACTTCATTGATGGCTTATGGTTTATTGCTGGAAGATGTAAAATATTCTATTGAAATTCTTAATGGAAAGATGGCTAGGATCGGCTGAAGCCTCGAGGAGCTTCGCTCCGATAAGTTAATTAAATTCTTAGATTAAATTTTTTTTAGTAATTAGTAATAAAATTTTTTTGTAACTAGAATGGATTAAAATTTTTGATAACTTAAATTTTTTTATTAAAAATGTCGCAAGCGAAAAGTAATAATAATAAAACTGTTGAATTAAAATTACGTAATATTGTTGACAAAAATACCCCTAAAACTATTACGATTAACAAAAATAAGTATTACATAAGTAAACCAATGATAGAGAATATTCAATTACAAGAAGAAGAGAATGGCGGGATTCTCCCATTAATTCCACTAATAATAGGTGGCATAGCTGCAGCAGGAAGTGTTGCAGGTGGGACAGCTGGTATTGTCCAAGCAGTAAATAAAAATAAATCAGAGAAGGCAGCATTATAAGAACAAAAACGTCATAATAGAGAGTTAGAGAAAGTTGCTAGGAGTGACGGAATAGTAGATAATTTTATTAGTAAATTAAAATTAGTTGATGAAGGAAAACGAGTTCTTAAAAATATTCTCCACAATGTTGATGATTTAATTGAAATTAAAGAAACTAAAGATGGTTCTGCAATATATCTAAGTTCTAGTATGATTCGGTAATAACCTCAGGACCTTTGGTCCATAAGGTAAAACTTTTATTTTATCTTTTAAAATGAATTCTACAAATTCCGAAAATTTAATTAAATTAAAAATTGCTAATTTAGATTTATTAAATTATCTATTAAACAAAAATAAAAACTCAAATTGTCAGCATATTGGAGGTGACATACAAAAAGCATTAGAAAACTTTCCTGGATTTATTTGGAGTAAATATTTGAAAGAAAAACATCTTCCTGGTCATTCATATACTGGTCCAGGAACTCGATTAGATATAAGACTAGATGAGAATAATAATCCGAAACCAGGTGAAGAATCAATAAATAGAGTAGATGCCGCCGCTTATAGACATGATTTAGCTTTTCGAAATCATGATCTAAGTTCTCGTCATGCAGCTGATAAGAAGATGATTCAAGAATTAGATAGTATTCAAAATCCTACATTTAGAGAAAAAATTGAAAGAATGTTTGTTAAGAAAGCTTTACAAGCTAAAATATTATTCGGTCAGGGTTTGAATGAAACGACAGCAAAGCTGTCTGAGAACAACGCTCGAATCTACGCGTCCGAAATTAATAGGGAATACAGAAAGCCTAAATATTTATTGAAAGTAAAAGTATTTAATAAAGATGATATTTGGAGTGCTGATCTTATTCATATGCCAAATGAAAAAGATTATAAATACGCATTGACCGTTATAGATTTATATACACGATACGCTTGGGTAAAGCCTTTAAAAAATAAAAGTGGTCTATCAGTTAAATATGCGTTTGAAGAAATCTTTGAAGAAAGTAATAGAAAGCCAAGGAAATTGTTTGTTGATAAAGGATCGGAATTTTATAACCGAAACGTTCAGCCACTATTTGAAACTGTTTATTCAACTGAAAACGCTGGAAAAGCTGTAGTGATAGAAAGATTCAATCGGACGTTAAAAAATAAATTATTCAAGAAATTTACTGAGCAAAGAAATCAGAAATGGTTGAAGATATTACCAGGAGTTGTAGAAGAGTACAATAATAAAGTTCATTCTGGTATTGAAGAAACTCCAAAGAATGCTTCTGACGACCCTGATTTGATAAGAAAAAAAATATTCGAGAATAATTATTCGAATGAGAGTAATCCGAATTTGCAGAAACTTAAGCCGAAATTTAAAATTGGAGATAGAGTTAGAATATTTAAATATAAGAATAAATTTGAAAAAGGCTTCGTCGGATACTGGACGAAAGAAATATTTGAAGTTTGTAAACTAAATCAAACTTATCCGATTACTTACGAAATCAAAGATTTAGATGATGAAAATATCAGAGGCCGATTTTATCAAAATGAATTACAACGAACTGATTTTTAATTATCATTATCATTATTATTGGAACTAACGTTTCGGGAATGAAATTCCCTTGTTAGGCGTAGCCATAGAACCTACGGTTCGTTCAATTCTAACATAATATCAAGAAATGGTACTCATTTTTGTAATTTAAATAAAACATAAGGACATAATTGACCACAATAAGTAGTTCCCGGTTTTTGAATTTAAAATGTATTATAAATTCCATTGCCAAGTAATTTTTTGACTTCGTTTGTAGGTGGAAGTCCATAAGAGTCGAACTAATAGTTCTCAGTCTCCGGGCGGTCGAAATAGTAATTATCTCGATTTTTATTAAAGATACCTGCAGACCAATGTATTTCTTTTTCATCTGACGCATGAAGATTTGTTATGAAATTTATAGATATTGTTGGCTTATTTTTGATCAATTGTAATTCGTCTCTCATTAGAACATGAAAATTCTTTATTCCCAATTGATTTGCGATTTTCTTTAAATCGAAATTCGTTGTTGTTTGTGTTCCATATAATTTCAAAAACTCATTTATGTTGCTCATTTTATAATAAAAAAATTTCTTAAGGGACCCCTAGAAGTCAGAAGGGAGGGGGTATTAATTTAAAACTGTTCTCTAATGATGACTTTCCTTACTACTTGGGGGTATTGATTTAAAACTGTTCCATAATGATGTCTTTCCTTACTACTTATTCGATTTTGAAATGATTTAATTTAATCTAAATTAAAACGTTACATTTGTAAGGAATCAGTTGATTAGCGGAGTTAGTGTTTCGCACATCTTTTATCAGTAGTAATTCATCCCTCATCAATATGTGGAAATTCTTTATTCCCAATTGATTAGCAATCTCATTTAAATCGAAATTTGACGTGGTTTGTGTGCCGTATATTTTTAGGAAGTCAGTCATGTTATTAACCTGAGGACATATATCGCCTATATTATTACTCAGTATAACTGTCGGATTTTCATCATTCATTTTAAAGGAAATAAATTCTATCATTCAAACTACAATCTAAACGTTACAACTATTGGTGTTGTTGATTATCTTCTTCTCTTTGAGCATGCTGTTGCCGTTGTTGCTCTTCTATTCGCATTTGTTCTTGTTTTTGTTCATATGTTGGTGGGTTTGATACTTCAATATTAATAGGTTGACTTGTTTGCTGTATAATATTTTCTTCCTCCACTTCTGATAATTGTCTATTTATATTATAAAATAATTTCTGTCTCTGTTCAATAAGGTTTAGTATTTTTTTGTCAATTATAAAATTGACTCTTCTTTCACCAAGATTTTGAAACAAGACACCAATGTTATGATCACGAAATAAATTGCTCCTCGATTGAAGTTGTATGATTTGCCTTGTCAGTCCTTCTATTCTCTGTCGTTTTACTTGAAGTCGAAGTCTGCGTTCAATAGATCCAACCATGATATTGTGATAAAGACAACGCTTTACGCAAGTACTCTCTTTCAAACGAACTGAGATAAGTTTAAAATTTGTTAAATGAGATATAGTTTATAAGCATCAATGAAATCCCTATGACAACGTTGACGAGACAATTGTAACTTTCTAAAACAATAGCGTTCAAGTAACCAATGAATCCCTGCCAATTTCTGAGCCAAGTTGGCTAACAAAACGGTTTTGGTCGCGGTTTCGGTCGCAAAACTGGCAATACATTTGGCAAGCGGGGGAAAGAGAAAGACATAAGTGCGGGTAACAGCTGTTTGATCTGTAATGCAATGGTTCATGAATTCGGGAAGTAACTGCATTGTTTTATGAATGCGGGCATCAGCTGTTCCCTACAATTGGGAGGTTCATCAGAGTGCAAAGCAGTAACAATAACAGGCATTCTAAGAGATTGTGTTACATTCTTAAAGAAATATTTTTAGTCACATGATATATTTTAAAAACCTGAAAGATGGATAAAATTCATGAATTTGAAAATCTTAACTTTTATGATTTTCGGTGTCCTGGAACGGTCATGATTTTCAAGGTAAAAATTGTAATTCTCAAATTTGAGATTCTTGACTTTTCTGATTTTTTCGGTGTCCTGGAACGGTCATGATTTTAAGCGAGAAAATTGTAATTCTCAAATTTGAGATTTTGAAAAATTTGAAAATTGGGTATTTTTAAAAACGCCCAAATTTATGAATTTAGGTCTTCATAACCTGAAAAATGACCAAAATTCATGAATTTAGACCATTTAAAAAGTACCATTTTTTTGAAAAATCGGTATCTTTAAAAACGACTAAATTCATGAATTTAGGTCTTAAAAACCTGAAAAAGGGTCTATCTAAATTCATGAATTTATGTCGTTTTTATAGATACTATTTTTTTGAATTTTATGGTGTCCTGGAACGGTCTTTTGCCCATTACTTTTATCT
The DNA here is from genome assembly GCA_907163375.1 of Prostheceraeus crozeri. Classification (NCBI taxonomy): domain Eukaryota; kingdom Metazoa; phylum Platyhelminthes; order Polycladida; family Euryleptidae; genus Prostheceraeus; species Prostheceraeus crozeri. The sequence continues at coordinate 31,659 of CAJQUW010002912.1, read as the reverse complement.
AGTTATGCTCATCCCTATTAATTAAACCAGGCCTCTTATAGAAGAAAATCCTTCCAGGTTTATACATGTATATGTTATCAACGTGTGACCATTCACCCCTACGTAGTCACAACACATGTAGGCTTACATGTATTGTTTGTTATTCTATTTATTCTTACCTCCGAAACTGAAGATGGCTCATTTCTCCTTTCAAGCTACGATGAAGTCGCCATGCAGCGACGACGGCCATATTTAAAAAGTTGGCAAAAATATTCCACCACCATTTCTTATTTCTTAGCTTAGACCGATAATCGCTCAAGAATCGATCAAGAAGATCCACCCCGCCCATATATTGATTGTAATCATGAATCAAATGGGGGATGGGCACTGGCATGCGTTTTCTATCGGCTCTACTCCAACGACTACCACTGTGAACGGGATTCACAGATTCGAACTTGCTGATGGCAACTACTACACGACTGTCGTTCCACTGGCAAACAACAACTTTACCGTCTGAAAATTCAATGTGACTACCTCGAGGAAGCTTCTTCATTGCCGCTTTAGACATAATTGGGCACTTTTCAAATCGAGATTCCATTGCAGTGCCTGGACAACGCAATCCGTCTTCTCTAAATTGTCTGAACGTTTTCGTTGAACAAAAGAATCTGTCCATGTAGATTATATGTCCACTTTTATTTGGAAGACACTGTGTTTGCTGTAGTAACCCCAACTGAAGATGATAGTACAATAAGATTCAATAAAAATGCAATATGAAACAATTGATTAGTATCAGTTTAGAAAGTCTACTTAGAGTAGCCCTTTTGTGTAAGTACTATCTCAGGCGATCTGACTAACTTGAAATTCCTGCTTGCAAGTTAAAATTACAAGTTATGCAATCACTAAACGAATGTGTTGCATAACTTATAACTTACTATGATAAGCATCCAGATTTGACATTGACTATTTAGCGTATTATGTAAAATGTAACACCCTAAATGTCCAATGTTTCATCACTGGAACATTGAAAATACATGCAGTAAATGGAACAACATTTCTAAAACTCAATATGAACGCAGAAAAGCAACGATAAATGAAATAGTTGTATTGTACGTCACCAGAGTAATGCAGAAATTGTAATCCGAGAAGTTTGACTTGCCTTATTTTTTTATGGGCAGCAGTGGGAAAAATAGTTTCAGTGATAAATTTTGAAAATTTCCAAAATTTCAAATTTCAAATTTCTCTGGACAGAACCCAATTAAAACAAAATGCTTTACCAGGCATTGTTGAATTTATTTACATCATGCTTCTAATATCTGCATGCTTAAATGATACTTATAAATATTTCTTATGCTTATAATTTTGATTCAAAAAATTGTTCCCCATAAGTGCAACATTGGGCGTTAAATGAATGAATAAATTATTAAGGCCTACGTAGACCTATTAAAAAAATTAGCAATTTTATTGCAATTAATTGATTGCTAAATTTCCAATTAAGGATTAATTGATTTCTAAATTTCCAATTAAAATTATTTAATTGATAGAAACATAATTATTTTTATTTACCAATCAATAATTTACAATCCCTACCCTGTGGGAACGAATCTGGCGAAAAGCTGGCGGATAATCAGCTACATATTATCATGCAATAGTTCAGTAATAAATATTAGCATATTCGCTGGTGATGTTCGCCGGCGACAATTCGCGAATTCGCGCTCTGTATGCCACCTTTTACTTTCACTTTCTCTCTTATTTTCTTTAGTAATCCGCCTCTACAGCTGAGGCTCTATATTTTCCCTCACCTCCTCACCATCCCCCACATATGGCTAATCTATCTAAGAAATAAGTGCAGACTATCATTCTTTGATAATGATAAGAATATAGAGAATCCGCTTATACCAATTTTCATAACATCTCTTGACATTCAATAATTTACAACAATGACAAATATTTGAATAATATCATAGTATTTATTTACTGAGACATTTATGGAAGATAAATACTTTTTTAGTTTAAGCCTTGGTGAATTAAAAAGATTCCTTTTTATCAGATCAGACTGAGTATACAATATATTTTCATCTGAAGGTAATATATGAGCATTACTACTTACCACTACATGTATTTCACTTTGTAGGATCACCGACGAATTGTCTGTTGCCGATCGATAGATAAATTAATGTTCGCTTCCAGACAGCTAGCAAATACATATAGTAGTGCTTCAAAATGAGCATCAGCACTCAAAAATGGTTTTTGAAAAGGATGCTCATTGGGTGAAAACAATTATATTTATAAGCCCACAAATTCAACATTTTTTCTTTTGAAAAGTAATAATTCGACTATTCATTAATGTCCCAGTTTCGGTCGCGGATTAACCGCTCAAAATATGAAAATGTCTCTAGAAAATTAGAGTCTCTAGAAATCTGGTAAGTCAACTCATACCGATGTAGATAACTGTTTTCCCATGTTTCATCTGCCAAGATCAACATGATTCTGAATCTTTTCAATAAAAGCAATTGCTGATTAGATACAAAAAGTATGAAAATATTCTAAAATCATATTTCAATGCATGTACAATAAGCAGATGATTTCAAATTCAAAAACTTGCATATGTGAATATCTTTCTATTGATAGATTGAATACATTTATGTAGTCTCAACTTATTTCATCAACAATTGACACCGCAATATGCATTAGAAGTGAATATACTGAAATCAGCCATAATATTCCACACATTCCGAACGTGCTTACTAGGAAGGCTGAGCGACATTCAAAAAGCTAAAGATTTCACGCGAACATCATTGTTTGACATCAAATAAACTTCTCTAATGTTTTCATATCCATTCAAGCAACAAAGCAAATAAGTTGTAAAAGGGTCCAATTGGACAGGGTGTGAAAATACTCAAGCCTCTGTAGGTCAAGAACTGAACACCACTGTATCATTTACAAAGAATACATCTATAACAATCTATCCTGTAGATACATCTAAAATATTTCCATAGTTCGCATCGTCATGATTGTGGTTTGAAAGTTCAACAAAAACACAAATTAGACTAAATTTACAGCTATCATTTTGTTCATGACACTTAGTTAAATTTGGTGATGTATCTTTATACGTAGGGAATGAATCGATTCTATTGTTGGATTTCTAAGGATATTTACCTTCACAGAAGGGATATTGATCAGTACGATTGCATGAAATATCATTCCATTTAAAGATTTGATCGGGTCTTGTCGCAAACTCGACGCATTCTTCAATCGGTGAGTTCGGTTCTACGTGATGGTAATCCGTATGAAGACATCTTGTTTTCGCATCTTGAAGTAGACAATTACCATTTGGCCGATCGATTACTCCAACAAAGAATCTTGAAATGAATGCTCTGCCCAATTTCATCAAATATTTGCTTGGCAGTGACGGGATCACGGTCTTGGCCACAAAATCATTCTCCAATTTGTCATCAGGACTCCAAAGGTACATCCCGAACTTACCGCACGTTTCTCTGTTTTGTTCGTATGTTCCACGTGGTGATGCAATCAAGCGATACAAGTGATGCTGGAATTCCCATTGCAAATCTGCAGAATTATTGACCATTCGAATGAATAACTCTTCAGGTTGTTTAGCGGCCGTGCAAGCTCTGTGATGTAGCGAGCACTGGTTTCCATCAAAGAGGAATGACAGACAGTTTTCAATATGACACCAGAGTGCGCAATCTGACTGTGAATGAGCGACGTGAATGCTGAAAGTAACACCAGCGCACGGAGCTGATTTTCCAAGCTTGAAATATTGAGGATCAACAATTGAGAAATAGCTTTCAATTATCTGCTGACATTTTGCGATAACGAAAATAGCTAAGAAGATGAGACGTGTTAGAGAGTTCATCTTTGCTTTCCTGTATCAAATGTGGATGGAAATGTCTAGCTTTAATGACACTAAACATATTCTCATTGGATTACAATGAAACTTTAGAATGCCAAACCTTATTTGTTCTTGATTCTAAAAAGTAGCCGTTCTGTGATTCTCACTTTGTGATGTCAGAACAGAAAATGGGAATTGCTGCGGAATAGACAAAGGAAAGTATTTTGTTCAATTTGATAGGATAATGGATGCTATCCATTGTTGTGTCATCGATTTAGAACACGGCGTAAAATTGAGACATGCTAATTCGGAACAAACCCTACACAGAAACTTACTAACTGCGCAAAGTGATGTTTTAATGTACAGCTGGATTACTAGAATGGTAAATTCTGTTGTTCCTTGCTTGCAAAGTATCGCAGATTCCCTCAAGAAGCTCCGATCGATGCAATTCCTTCATATTCAAAGAATTGAGATGCTGTTAGTATACTTTAAACCGTACCACTGTGCAGTATGATGAACAAACTGTCTAAAGGGCTGTCTACATCTAGACTAGTAAGATACGTACTTAAGCATGGAGTAGATATATTTGGGAGAGTAGTAACTCAGCATTTATTAAATCCCCAAAGTGTATACAGTTTCGATTTCATTAAATGAACATAAGTCGAGACCCAGTATCACCTGTAAGATATGCAAATTTCTGCACTTTTGGGAAAATGTACACGAATCTAGCTGACAGCAATGATAGCAATTATAGCAATCCACAAATCCCCATGTCACGTCAATTTGGAGAGGTATCATATAGTTTGTTAAATTAACAATTACCCTGTGGGAACGAATCTGGCGAAAAGCTGGCAGATAATCAGCTACATATTATCATGCAATAGTTGAGTAATAATTTTTAGCATATTCGCTGGCAAAGTTCGCCGGCGACAATTCGCGAATTCGCGCTCTGTATGCCACCTTTTACTTTCACTTTCTCTCTTATTTTCTTTAGTAATCCGCCTCTACAGCTGAGGCTCTATATTTTCCCTCACCTCCTCACCATCATCCACATATGGCTAATCTATCTAAGAAATAAGTGCAGACTATCATTCTTTGATAATGATAAGAATATAGAGAATCCGCTTATACCAATTTTCATAACATCTCTTGACATTCAATAATTTACAACAATGACAAATATTTGAATAATATAATAGTATTTATTTACTGAGACATTTATGGAAGATAAATACTTTTTTAGTTTAAGCCTTGGTGAATTAAAAAGGATCCCTTTTTATCACATCAGACTGAGTATACAATATATTTTCATCTGAAGGTAATATACGGACATTACTACTTACCACTAATTAGTTGCTGCAATATCCACGATTTCGCCGGTTGACGAAAAATCAGCTCGCATTAGTAAACAAATATCTACCAACTAATTATAGCAACTTTTTCGCCAACTGTCGTTTTTTAATTTCACACATGTTTTTGGATAGATGATGACCATTTTCACATGCGGAGATAGTTTTTACACGAAAATGAACCTTTAAAAAATTATCCACAAAATCGCTACCTCGCCAGATAATCTGTTGATATTAGCAAGATGCGTTCCCACAGGGTAGTGACTTTTCAAAAACGTGCTCGTGTATGGAAATAAGGCTGCACTCAAATAGTTTTTAACTACTAGATAAATGAAACTGATAAAGAAAGCTTAAGAAAAATGCTGTCAAATGAAATATACGCCGGTTTCTGGATGATTAAAACAAAAGTTCTGATTTTCTGAAATTTTACTTTTTTATTGAAATTTAAGGAAATCCTGTGAAAATAATGATGAAGAGCATAAACAATTGAAATCACAGAGGAATCATGTTTATTTGATACAATAACATCGTCTTAAAGTATAAAGTCTTCACTATTTGTAATTTCGGAGATGAGGCTGGTGGTTCAATGTGCCCCATCCTCCCCTACTGCCTTGAGGTAGGCCTATACTATTTGGGTCCACATTCCTCAATTGAAACAACAGAAGAATCCACTCGATATGTTTTCACCACAAATGGGCAGTTTGCCAAATCTCCCATTTATCGCGCACTAAAACTTCCGCCTCAATATGCACCGCAGGCTTTTCGACATCAAATGCTTTATAACACAGACAGTGCATTTCATGTAATTCGTCCTATTAAAAGTATAACAGCCTAATATTGGTTGACTTAAGATGGAACATAATACGCCTCCCTATTTCATGAAAACATGCCGTGCCAACTGATTATTTCAATAGAAATTGAACTATATCTTTTCGATGAGTAAGAATGCGCAGATGTGATGCAACCTCAATCTAAAGGATTTCAACATTATAGTAAAAACTAAACTTGATGAAAGATGTAAGATTTCACATCTTCAAAATTGCGAGTCTTTGGTCGTCATCTATTCATGAAGTTGGCTGCATATAGATCTTCATGAACATTACATGCGTAGTAGCTTTGTCAACATGTGCATGCATCTACTTTGCATTTGTATTAACACTCCAAGTCAGTAGTGTATTGTATTGAACACGAAGCAACAGAGGAACAAATAAGGGGATTTAGATTTTATATTGAGCATTTAGCTATTTACTATGGAAAAGCAGTTCATATAATTTGGCACTGTTTACTCTTGAGACCAGATGAGGTGCACGTCATCCCCGGTGTTGTTGACCCATTGTTCACAACACAGCATCTGGGGAGTTGCAGATATGCCCGAATGACGTGCATTGCACGTCATGGGTAGTTGACGCAGTGTTACAGATTTGGCCTCGGGGCTCAAAATATTAAATCAGTACATACGCCGAATTATGCGAATTCGAATGCACCAAAATGAGGCAAATCAGATTTAGTATGTATAGGCTAAGTATTTAGGCTATACAGCGTTTTGTTATCTATGTGGGCCTTTGGATTTCAGTGGCCTAGCAGATCTTTTTACAAGTTTAATTACTTACAATATTTCGATGCGACTCTGGACATGAAGCTACCTTGCCTTGCTACCACTTGGTTGCAATTTTCTTGACTTGAGGGTCTGATTAGACCCTAAGTTGACATTGTCTTTGAATCCGTTTTTTATCTATGGTTGGAAGTGCTTCCAACAGAGCTTTGCACTGGCTTAGTGTTTTTCTGAAGCCTGTTCGCAAGTTTTTTAACCCATTAAACGCGGCTGTGATTTCTTTGAATATTTCGAATTATATCAATAAACATAGCTTGAAACATCAAGAAACATGAATATTTTCACATGTAGAATGGATACGCACATCGGATCAAATTCAAAGATGGTATATATATATATATATATATATATATATATATATATATATATATATATATATATATAACAAGAAAAATATTAATAACTCTACTCAGCAACCGGAGAAAAATATAATGAAATTAAAATTTAAAACACGACTTTTACTTATAAGCATAAGCGCTTTCTTTTCTTCAGATGCTTTATAAGTAATGAGATTTATATAACATGCTATTTACAAAATTTAAAATATACATCATAAAGTTAGTCATTAGAAATAACATGGAAATTTGGAACATATCTTCAAAGTCATAGGATTATGTACACCATAGATTTCTGCTGAGGGTAGTAATAATTAGGTCGAATTGAGTGATGGATCAAAGGATTCTATGAAATATCTTTCTTTGTTTTTTCTCTCTACATCACAATCAGAAAACATCTTATAAAAAGGGAAAATAGAAAAAGATTTTCGTCCACATACATCTAAATGTTCACTTAAACTTATCTGTCTATAATTAGGGTTGTTAATCTGTTGTTTGTGAATTCTTTAAAATACACCTTATTGTATTTTTAGTCTCGCTAATGTAATATTGGTTGCATCCGTGGCATGTAATTACGTAGATAACATTTTGTGTTGAGCGTGGCGTGTCATGTCTTATGGTAAAGGTCTTTCCGTTGGGATTATGCATAGATCCTTCCCTCAGATAACTACAAGTTCCACATCTAGGATTTTCACATTTCTTTACAGGGGATATTTTGTTTGTTGTTAGTTTAGAACTGCATAAAATTCTCTTGAGACTTTTTGGTTGTCGTTTACTTATAATGAATTTTGAGTTTTGGAATATGTCTTTAGTTCGTTCATCTTCTTTTAGCAATGAATTCAAAGAATGGATTGTTGGGGAAATATTTCGAATTTTTGGATTATTTGTCATGACAAAAGGAATAAGATATTGATTGTCACTGTTGGCTTTTAAATTTTGTTGCTCAGTTAAAAGTTGAGATCGATCAAATTGCAAAGCCTTATCAATTCCATTTAATATTAATTTTTTGGGATACCTTTGTTTAGTTAAAAAAGAGTTCAATTTATGAAGTCGTTCATGTCTTACTTGTGGATCGCTAACAATTACACAAATGCGACGTGCTAAATTATAAGGTATAGCTCGTTTAGTATGTCGTGGGTGACAGGAATGAAAATGTAAATATTGATGGGTATCTGTTGGCTTATTAAATATGTCTGTTGAGATGCAATCGTTCGTTTTAATTACTTTTATATCTAAGAAAGAAATTTCAGCATCACTTGTTTCCATAGTAAATTTTATGTTGGGGTTAAGACTGTTTAATAGATTGTAAAATTGATCCAATTGGTTCAAGTTGTGATTCCAAATCAGGAAACAATCGTCTAGATACCTTTTCCAATATTTCAAAGTGTTTTCAGCAAAGTCCTCACCCCATAATTCTATCATTTTCATTTTCAACTTCACTTCCAAATATCCCAACGTCAAGGTTGCGTATGTTGGGGCGACTTTAGTCCCCATGGCTGTTCCTCTCTTCTGCATACAAAATTCATCGTTGAATAAAAGTGTTTTTCGTAAGGATGAGATTCAAACTTTCTAGTATAAATACTTTCGAAAATCTCGAGTCGAGCAAGTTATGACATTTATCGATCAAGTAACTTATAGCTTCCAGTCCTAATTCATGAGGAATATTCGTATATAGATTTACTATACATCAAGTGTTACTAATTTTGAGTTTTCGTAAACTTTCGTCGGTAGATGATTTAGGAAATCAAGATCATCTCTGACGTAACTGTCGACTTCATTGCAAATAGGTTTGAGAATTAAATCAATAAAATTACTTAGTCTTTGGGTAGGGGAGTTTGGACCACCCACTATACGTAGGACGAAAAGATAGGTCATTTGGATTGTCACAACATACGTAGGACGAATTTTGATTTTCTATGGCTTCTTTGATGAGTTTTGATTTATGAATTTTTGGCAATCCATAAAAGTTGCTGCTCATATATTCAAAATTAGTCAAATAGCCGATTTCTTTATGAGTTAAATTTTCACATTGTTGGCCAAAAATCAGATTTTTTATCTGTGTCATAATATGATTGTCTTGGTTTTGATTGATTTTTGCATAGAAGGAATTGTCATCTAACATTTTCAAAATATTTTGTTGATAATATTGCTTACTCATTATTACAACTGCTCCTCCCTTATCGGCCTCTTTGATTACAATGTTTTGATCCGATATTAAGGCTTTCAATGCGCATTGTTCCATACTATTTATATTTGGTCGAGTGGTACCATGATTATCAGTGATTCCAGTCAAATTAAGATTTTCCAAAGTATTGCAAACACAGTCTATAGTTCGGTTTCTACCACTAGATGGGGTAAAACAAGATTTATTGCTTACCAAACTTTCTGGTTCATTTTCATTTAAGTCACTGTCGTGAAAATACTCTGTTAATCGTAATTTTCTGGTATAACATTTGATGTCAGATTTCAATTGTTGTTGATTTTATTTGGAGTAGGGGTAAATTTCAAACCTTTCGACAGCAACTTTATTTCCGATTCTGTCATACTTCTGTTAGAGAGGTTGACTACTTTCGGATCAATAGATTTTTCTGATTTATTCATTTTCATATCCTTCGTCGGTTTTGGAGTAGCTTGCCTCCTCCTAAAAAATGTCGTTGCTCGTAATGTCGTTGTCGATTATTTGCTTGAATATTGTTTTGATTATTTGTATTTCGAAAATTTCTTGAATGTGTTTCATCACTTTTTCTGTTTTGGTAAGAGAAACTTCTGCTGAATTTTGCGTGATGATAATTTCTGCTGGATTTAATGTGATGATAATTTGTGCCATAATTGCTTCTCGGAGAAATTGTACTTGGATGCAACCAATATTACATTGGCGAGACTAAAAATACAATAAGGTGTATTTTAAAGAATTCACAAACAACAGATTAACAACCCTAATTATAGACAGATAAGTTTAAGTGAACATTTAGATGTATGTGGACGAAAATCTTTTTCTATTTTCCCTTTTTATAAGATGTTTTCTGATTGTGATGTAGAGAGAAAAAACAAAGAAAGATATTTCATAGAATCCTTTGATCCATCACTCAATTCGACCTAATTATCATTACTTATGCTAATGACCTACTGCTCATTACTTATAAAGCATCTGAAGAAAAGAAAGCGGTTTATGCTTATAAGTAAAAGTCTAAGTATAAGTATTATAAGTATAAGTATATATATATATGTATGCCATCGCGTCCTACCACTCCTAAAAAGTAGTAAATTTTGGTTGTGACAATATAAGGCAAAATTGAAGCACTGAACTTTATAAAACTGCAAAAAGAACAATTTGTGTGGTGCGAACATCTTGCTTGTGTATTTCAAACTTCATTTTACACATCCGTTATTCATATCAACTGCCTTGATGTATTATTTAGTTACATGTAGGCTACATGTAAATCAAATTCTGATAAGAGCAATGTATAATTTATAATTTTTACTTGTAGTTTTACTCAAAAAATAATTTGTGTCATTGTTGCATGATATAAAAGACACCTCACAACAGTGTATAACTGCTTCTAAAACTCTCTTGCAAGTACACATGCTTGCACACATGCACTTATATCAGTAATTCTCTCTTTAGTAGGCCTAGTTTGGTCTGTAAAGCGACTATCTTGCTTGTGTGCATGCTCAACAGTTCATCTCGTCATGAAATAAGTCACCAAATGTGGCATGCTTTGAAACACTTGTCGCACAATCCCACACCGCATTTGTAGCATTTCCTTCGTGAAAGATCTTGGCCCAAAGCGCAGCAACTGCTTGGGTGTACCAATGGTATATAGGCCTACCATCGTTGCGCATTGCCACCGACAAATTCTGACATCCAGCTTCTCCAATGCAATAATTTATTATAATTTTTAGATATTATAATCGTCTTCCTCATCTAGACTATGATGGTTAACTTCAGTGGGTGCCATATGTTGCTATTCTGAAATAAAGGAGAATTATTGAAAATTGCTTTCTCAAGCACCGTTTATTTTTCAAAGTCATGCTTACCCTGCACCACAAGAGAGGAAAATAATCAAGTGTTGTATCTTCAAAAAATTGACATGCTGGTTTACACTAGGAGTAGAAAGTTATAGTAATAGCAACTACGAAGCTTCTTGGGCAAATAGTGGTGCAAGTGTGGTCAGAGTGTGCCCATCGTTTTCAAACCATGGGTGGGCCCACTGTCAATCCTGATCTTACATTTCATTAACTTCCTACAATACTTTGCACATAATTTGCATAATGAAGATAATGGAAGAGCCAAACAAACTGATAGCTCACAATTTTGCTGTTAAAAAGTGCCACTGCAGGGCAGTCGACAGACATATTTATAGTAGTAGTAGGTACATGTACAAATTAGGCGTACTGGATATCTCATCGTCAAGGCCACTTTCGTCTTCTTTACCACTGTCTTTGTACTGTCCTCACCATCTCATAACGGGGGATACATCATAATATCATCCTCTCCATTGTTAACTAGATCATACAGTGCACGAATCGTTGAGGTTTTTTTATCTGAAAGAGACACTTATTCTGACATTCACAGTAGCGGATTACGCGATGGCATATATATATATATTCCAGTACGTATTGTTGCATTGCCACTGAACTAAGTCGAATTTGAATATCAGACTGGTGCACAGGGCTAGAAAATACGCCAAATGAAACATGCATGGACACGAAAAGATTATGAAAGTTCAAAATTGAATATTTTGCTCAACTTGCCAAAACGAAGAATTTCTTCGCGCCATTTTGAAAAACAATTTGAATTTCCCGTCAAATGGACGAAATTGTAAAAGTCATTTCACACCACAAATCTTGAACATTGTTCTAAGTTGTGTTTTGTCAAAAAGAAATGATCCGTAAAACGAGTTTTCACGGTTAAAACGTAGCATAAATAGAGGCAAGTTACCTGGCATATATATATATATATATATATATATATATATATTTGTTTGTAAGCTTTTTATCTCAAGGCCTACAAGGCTTGATTGAAATTTTTCTGCTAATTTGTGATGTTCTTTGTGTTGATTCCTTTTACTGATCTTCGTATAATTTGGTAATAAATTGGTCTGTACGTAGACCACTTTCAAGCTAACATATTAACAAAATGATGAGCTGTGGTTGAAATTCAAAAAGTCTCAACCAAAATGCTATGCAGAAAGCTCAAAGATATAATACTGGATGTAGGTTACATGTTCATAGTTTTTCAGGGAGGATTTGATGACATATTGAAGTTGTGAAAGAAAAGAAATCAAGAAATGATATTTAAGTGTCTTTTTAATCCCTTGTCGTGTTGATTTAGCACTGGAGCATTTTCCTTTATTAGTATTGCTTCAGCGATTTGTAGGGTTTTAGCATTTGAAAAGCGAGCTATAACTTTTGTGTTGTTTGTTAAGTCTCTTGGTTTTTGTTTGTTTTCTTTCATGTGGTGAGATTTTATCGAACCATTATTTTCGTGTTGCATCATTCTCACATTCCGCAAGTGAAATGAAAAGTTTTCTGTATGCTGCCATCATGATTCTCACATTCAACAAATTTGTGGTATATCCATTGTAGTGAGCATTATTACATATACTCTCTGGACATGCATATTGGTACACCACATTGTTGTTTGAATGAAACCTGTCCATTTTTGATTTTATTGAGTTAACCAATTTGACATTTTTGTAATGCACTCGCACATGGACATCGCATGATTCAACTTTTCCCTTCACATTATCCTTGATAATCTTTTGGATGCGCTTTTCTTCTATCCGGTAATTTGATGTAAGCTGGCCTTTAAAATAGAACACCATCTCTGTTTTTTCCCCTTTTTCTTCATTTTTGAAGTACTTTTTTAAAATCATTTTCACCTGTTGATCAATTGCACTTATGGGATAGCAACTGTTGGTAAGAATTCGTTTCACATTTTTAATTTCTTGATGAAAAGATTGCCAATCTGAGCTGAGATGTAGTGCTCTGTAAACATAACTTTTCATTACTGACATTTTGTACTGATTTTTTGTAAAGGAGTTGAAGTCGAGACAAGTATTTGTTGCTGTTGGTTTTCGAAAAACTGAAAAAGTCAAGGAAAAGTTACGCTTGATGGAAACATCCAAAAAAGATATTGTTCTCTCCTTTTCAATCTCATATGTGAATTCCAGCGTAGAATTTGATTTAAATTGCTCTATCAGTTCTTGTAGATATCAGTTCTTCATATATATATATATATATATATATATATATATATATATATATATATATATATATATATATGCCACCGCGTTTAATGGGTTAATGCCAATGGTCAAAATAATCTTTTGAGTTTGTCAATTTTATTCATAATATCGATGTTTTGTATTTGGATAAGGCCCCGGACAGATTCAGAAAATTACATGGAAACATGGATCTAAGCAAAAAAGTCAAAAGTCATTCACGAAATAAGAAAATATCCATCGAATTTGCCGCGTGAATTCTTTCACGAAGCTGCGTTAACTACTGAAGGTGGTAATGATTTCCAATGCGAAAAAACACGCACTGTGAAAAAATTGCGCCGTAAAAGAAGGACCTTGCAACAGGTTGCGATTGTACGAGCGAGTTCGTGCAAGCTCAGACATGGTGAGAAATAGATCAGAGTCACAATAACCACTTAACACTACAACCGCCGACTTGCAGATATACCGCCAAACCCGTCAATTGACGATTGCTTATCTTGGCCACTATTCATGTATTATTTCTGTACAAAAATACCGTTCAAGCTCTATTCTCTCAAGAGCTACAAAATCACGCCTTTAGCCTATGCATACAACCAAATTGTGTCTTACATGCTCTGGTGATACGGATCTATTTGTCGACTTTTCTCTATCTACATGTCATAATATTTCGGTGTTCTTTATATCATTGGAATCGTCGTTGTCTCCTGCATTCGTTTTCGTTGGATTTATACGTCGCTGTTATCACAGTTCGTCGATATCTCGTGGCATCTGTATCTTAGTATTTGGCTGTTTCCTCTTGTCAGAAGTGAGTGTCAGAAGTGAGTGTTAATTTACAGCCTCTAAGAGACGAGAAATTATCCGAAAATCCAGGCAACTAAGAAATTCAATTTTCAACAGCGTCTTTATTCACTCGGATCTCGCACCTACCCAGCAACGACTTGACCGACGCTTGCGAAGTGAACTAAAGGAACGACGTGAGGCTGGCCAGGGCGTTGTCATCCATCGTGGCGAGATGAAACTTCGGTCAGACATTTCAAATTTTCGTCGGTGATTTTACCTCATCAGTGTTTGTATCCGGTAATATTTTTGACAAATGCCAGATCCATTCTACCAAAACTTGATGAACTTCGTTTGGCACTGACCACTTTTCAGGTCGACATTGCCATCATATCTGAAACGTGGCTTCACGAAGAAATTTGTGATTATCTTCTCCAAGTAAATGGCTATCAATTTTTCCAATGTGACCGTGAGTTCCGGAGAGGCAGAGGTGTGTGTATTTGGGCACGTGATTTTTTCGTTCCAGAAGAAATTAAAATTCATAACATTCCATCGTCTATCGAAATCAAGTTTATCCGCTTGAATCGCGACACCTCAATAATTCTTTGCGCCATCTATGTTCCTCCTGGTATGAGAAAAAGTGACCACAACAATATTGCTGAGTTTCTTATCTCTGAATTTGACAAATTGCTCACTTTGCATCCTAGAAGCAGTATTGTGGTAGCCGGTGATTTCAATGATTTGCAGACATCTTTTTTAAGAGAACAGTTATGCTGTGTTAATCGTGTTGAAGATCCCACCAGAGATGAGTCTTATTTAGACCAGATATGGGTTGATGAAGATATAAGTGACGCATACAATGTCAAGGCTGAAATCGGACCTCCACTTCACAACTCTGACCATAAGTGTGTTTTGCTTCGTCCTGCAAACCAGCTGCAACGCTCCCCGGAGCTCCGATCTATTATGGTTTGGGATTACCGTGCTTCTCACTTGCAGGAATATCTCCGTCGTCTCTCGGTTGTGGATTTCACTAATTTCGAAGATCCCTCGTCAGTTGACAGTATGTTTTCTTCTTTTACGCCAAATTATCCTGGTGTCTTTTTGCCATTCCATGTGAAAGTGTTACGTTTTCGCCCAAAGACAAGCCATGGATGACCCCCATTCTAAAGACATTTATCAACAAGCGATGGGCTGCTTACAGGGGAAGAAATTGGCCAGCTTTCCTCCACTACAAGCAGAAGGTAACTGAAGAGATAAGAAAGGCCAAGCGCATTTGGGGTAGTAAGCAGTCTCATACTTCAAAAGGATTATGGAATGTCGTTAAGGCAATCAAAGGGTCAGAAGCTGGTGATCGATGGCACCCTCTTGTTGAGAAGTACAATTTTTGTTATGACTCTCTGCTTGACGACATCACGCATGAGTTCTGCAATAACTTTAATTTGGATGACGATGCTGAACTTTGCTGTCTCCACGATACTAGATGGAATTTTTATATTTCACCATCCTCTGTCAATACTCAGATGAGAAGACTGAAGGCAAGAAAATCATGTGGTCCTAACAATCTCCCTCCTTATTTACTAAGCATAGGTGCTGACTACCTTTCTGTGCCTTTGTCACATATTTTTAACAGTTCAGTTTCGACATGCTCCTTTCCCAAATGCCTATGTTTGTCCTATACCGAAATTGTCTTGTCCGAAGATTTCCGATTTTCATCCAATATCCCTGCTGTCGCCTCTGTCCAAAGTTTTTGAGCAAATCGTCCTGGAGAAAGTGAAATTCAATCTCATCGCCTGTTGCGGGCCAAGTCAACACGCATATCGACCCCCAGCATATCTGATGTAATGCTACGATTCCCATTTGAATTTGAATAAACGATCTCTCTCTCTCTCTCTTGGTTCTACAACCTCAGCTTTAGTTGAGATGTGCGACAATATATCAAAATGCATCGATGATCGTGATACATCATCCGTCAACTTGTATTGTTTGGATTTATCAAGAGCCTTCGACAAACTGAAACGTTGTCGTCTGATCTATTTTCTTGAATCTCATGGATTTGATCACGGTTTTTTGAGATGGCTATTCTCCTTTCTTTCTGAACGCTACATGAGTGTGAAGATCAAAGGTCACATTGGTCCTATGGTGTCCGTCTTGCATTGGTCCTACATTGGTCCGTCTGGTGTCGTACAAGGATCAGTACCTGGGCCTTACCTTTTTGCTGCCTTTATGGGTTCTCTTAGGTTCGAAGACAGTGCTCACAATTTAAAAGCAATTAAGTATGCTGATGACAAATTACCATTGTTGAACCACTGTGTTACAACCAGACCCCTATCATTCATATTGATGCATGTAAGGCTGCTTTTGATAATGCTGGTCTTGTTCTAAATAGACAAAAATGCATGCAAATATGTGTCAAGCGCTCTCATGATTCTTTTTGTCATATGAACAATGGGTTTAAAGTTGTTGAGTCATGTAAAATTCTTGGATTTTTTATTGACTGTAACATGAAATGAAACCTTCAAGAGTCTCATGTGTTAAAGGTCGCTTCTCAAAGACTCCACATTGTTAAATGTCTTAATCCATTAGCGACCATGTTCCCGCTGCGGGAACATTCTTTTAAGACATGATTTTGAGCATTGAAGAACACAATAGGAAGGAGTTGGGCGCTAAAGATATACAACAATGATCCAAAAAACATATGTCTGACAGTTTCATGGTGATATAGTCAACAAGTTGCGTCATGGAGAAGGAGAAATCCATTTTTTTGGAAAATCATCTCAAAATTATCAATGGTGCTGATCAAATGCCTTCATAATCGAAATTTGGACCAACAAATCACATCAGACCGATGAGTCGTGAGCTCCTGACATGCTCCACCCATTGGTGACATATCTTTTGAAAAATTGATTATCTGCTTCGATTCCCAGTTGTTTGAAAAATGTTCCCACAACGGGAACATGGTCGTCAGGGGGCTTGTGCACTAGAGTTGGTCGGCTCTTTTGATTGATGTTCTACAAGTAATTTTATCTTGCACGTGCGGCTACTTGAGTGAAATTTCCGCGAAGATTGACCGTAAATTTGATGTTTCTGTGAGTTACATGCTGCAGAAAGTGGTTGTAAGTGTACACGTGCATGCATGTTTATTTTGAGTGTGATAAATCAAAGCTATTTCCGCCGAAGAAACGGCGAAACAGTGTAAATGAAACACACAAATCTCTCTGACCCTTGACTGTGCCTTGAGCTTGCATCAATAATTGGGTCGTAGGACAATCCCCAAATTCTCAGGCAGACTATGACATTGTTAGCAACCTCATTGTACTGTTCACAACCTAGATATTTTCTGCATTCCAGTCTTCTCACGAGTTCACAGTCTTTCTCTACCATAGTGTGCGGTGACAGTTGCTATTTTGAATCAGTGTGCTCTACAAAGTCATTTTCTCGTCTGCTTGAGAATAGTTCAGCGAATCTCATTATGGTGAAGAAATTGAAGTTGGATGAAGTTGTTGCAATGCTAGAAGATGACGAGTCGTTTGTGAGTGCAGACATTGCAATACAGCCACCTGGAGATGGAGACTGTTCAGAGGAAGACAGTGCAGATGAGGACGATTTTGACATCAATCGATTGAGCGGCAATCAGCTATTGGCCGAGGGCTGACGTTCGAATAAATTACGGTGATCGAATATCTGATACCATGGATGATGATTCACAAAGTGAGTCCTTGGGCGATGCCTTGCAGACTAACTCCATCCAAGACGACAGGATTCATAGAGGACGTTTGAGTGATGAAAAGCCTCCACTACTGACTGATTTGAGATGGACTAATCGTGACATCAAATCAAGGAATTCACAGAGCACACCTGAAGTGAACCACTTAGAGGAAATTGGGACACCTCTCTCTCTGCTTGAATTGTTCTTTGATGATATGTTGATCTCAGACATTGTTGACTTTACAACGTTATACGCACGAAGAGAGAAAAGTGACACAGAGTTTGGCATCACAAAGGAAAAATTTCGCTTATTTTTGGCAATGCTTTTGATGAGTGGATACCACAGATTGCCAGATCGTCGATTGTATTGGAGTCTGTCTCCGGATCTCTTTGTTGCTGCCATGTCGGACACTATGCCACGTAATGAGTTCGAAAGAATTCTACGAAATTTGCATTTATGTGATAACTCGAATTTAGACAAAAGTGACAAATTTTCAAAGCTGCGTCCTCTCATCACAAACCTCAATGAGAAGTTCTTGAAGTATTCGTCAAATTGTGAAACAAAAAGCGTGGATGAATCCATGATTCCTTACTACGGCTCCCATGGAAGTAAACAAAGAATCAACAACAAGCCTATCAGGGTAGGTTATAAAGTTTGGGTACTTGCAGAGGCCAACGGGTATGTGATTCAATTCGAACCCTACCAAGGGGCTAAAACGGGGCGGCATATCTCGACAACAACAACATGGGGACTAGGTGAGCACGTTGTTTTGAATCTAATGGAGCGCTTACCTCCAGGTCAAAGCTACCATGTATACATGGATAACTATTTTACTTCATTCCGGTTGCTTTCCTATCTCGGAACAAGGGGCATTAGTGCAACTGGTGTAATCAATAAGAAAAAATTGAGCAAGTGTGATATCATGGGTAACAAAGATCTTGAGAAAAAAGAACGAGGACATGTGGAACAGGTGACTGCAGAACAGGATTCGACAACTATAACAGTTGTAGGTTGGAATGACAACCGAGCTGTCTACATTGCCTCCAACTGTCTTTCATCCAAACCAACAAGAAATGTACAAAGATGGAGCAAGATTGAGCGAAAGTATATTCAAGTGTTGCAGCCAAACCAATTCCATTGCTACAACCAGTGCATGGGATACGTCGATAGAATGGACCAAAATGTTGCAAAGTATAGAATCGGAATTCGCATGAAGAAATGGTGGTGGGCTCCATTCGCATGGATGCTGGATGTGGCCTTGCAAAACTCTTGGATTCTTTATCGCATCAATAAATCATGTGACAGTGCTCAACTAAGTTTGCTGGACTTCCGATGTGAAGTCGTGAGCTCCATCCTTCTGAAATATAAAACCAGTCGAAAGCGATCATATTCCTCTGCTGCAATTTGCAATGTTCCTTCAGAGGTTCGATTTGATGATGTGAAGCATTATCAAACTCCCGCACAAAAGCAGGGTAGATGCAAAGTCTGCAAAACGAACTCAAGAAGATGTTGCGCAAAGTGCCGAGTAAATTTGCATGATGAGTGTTTTGAAGTGTTCCATCGATACTGACTTTAGTTATATATGCTATGTCGTCTTGTATTTCGCTAGTGGGCGGGCTTGAGATCACCTACACGCATAAAGCAGTTTACAGACTTGGTATAACATTTGAATTTCAAACTGATAGTACAGGTTTCTATGATTGATTCTGAGTTTTCATTCTAGCAGATCTCATGGATTTGACACTTTTTATCATAGTTGAAGTATAGTCAATCAAACATGTCATCATATCATGAGCAGATATTTCATAGTTGCATGTTATGAAAAAATATCGCAATTTTCATAGACAGACTCTCTGCCGCCCATGTTCCCGCCACGGGAACATTTACAAAAAAATCAATATATTTTTCTGCAGTGATGTGATATCTTTTTCAATGTCATTCCGTTTGCTTTTGGATCAAGGCAATGTAATGCAAGCAGGTTTGAGATCATTTTACGTAGTTGGTCGTTAATGGGTTAAACACATTTTGTCATCAAATGATTTGATTACTGTTCATCACTCTATAATAACTTCACTTTTCTTGTATGCGTCACCCGTTTATGGAGCTTTACCTGTGACTCTCCTGCAAAAGTTTGAGCGATTTCAAAAGCGCAGTCATCGTTTAATTTGCAACTCGTCATGCAATTGTGATGCATTCCCTGATTTGTCAATTCGTTTTCATAAAGCTGCAATCAAGTTATTGGCATGTTCTGAGACTCATCAGTTCCATCCCTTGCATCATTTGGTCCCTGAACGGCTACCTCACACGCAAAAGTTATCGGTTCCTTTCTCTCGTACCCAAAGACGTTTGAACTCATTTCTCCCTTGGGCGACGATCTTATGTAATTTATAATGTCTTCCTTCTTTACATTCGTATGCTTGTTCACTTGATTATTTTACTTGGTTTATTATCTATTTTGTATTTAACAGTTTTTGTATCAAATGTGATTGCTTGTGATTATCAATCTTTGAAAATATAGGCTACGCTACTACTACTGAATGAAAATAATACAATTCATTCAATAGGCCTATTTATTTTGATTGCTGAATGTGAATATTTTTATTCATTCTCATCAGTCAGATTCAGATGTCTTATTTTCACACGCATGCGCATGTACATCATGCTGTAGAGAGTTGGATTTTGGTTGACTCGCTACAGCACACCGCAAACAACTCAACTAGGCGAACAATAGTCTATGCGACGGACTCTGTCGAGTCATAGCACCACCGATGTCGTTAGGGAACCTCAGAGATCTGAGATTTTTCGCAATCTTTGAGACCTGAGAGATGAGGGTCCAGTAACCCCTTTTACAAATTCTTGGTTTACCTCCTTAAATCGATGTTAAAACATTGGGATTTCTAGTAAAGCAATGATTAGATTTGTACTACGAGGCCGGTTTTCCGATGTTTGCTGCCACTAAGAAACCTCAGACAGTTAATTTTAATGATGCACTCCACCTTTGCATTTGTTCATTTTTCAAATTCACCCATCACTGTCTGAAATAGGTCAACATTTTAACCCTCAAACAGCTGTTGAGGTCTCAAACTCATCAATTACTGCTGTAAAAACCTAGTCAATGCATGTAGTCTGTTCTGGGTGTTGAACTATTAATATAATGACAGTTCCATCTTGAACATTGATTTATGCTGAGTTGCTCATGTGGGTCTACCAGTTATGCGCTATCATTATGCGAAAGCAAATAATTCAAATTTTGCGATCTTCTAACACAATGCACATCACGAGCATGATGCAAACAATGACTGAATGAAGTCCACTCATTATGCACCATCGTGGACATGCAGAAAATCCTTTTTCATCTGATAGTAAATATTTCTGGACATCCTTGCCCTATCTACCATACTTCTGCTGTTTCAAGTGAAGTGAAATGACAGATGCATGCAGAGTCACTGTTAAAAATGATGATTTTACATGGACATGACCATTGAGTAGATAGGTTAGATAGAGTGGTAACTCCGCATATATTAAATTCCCAATGTGCATGCACTTTCGAATTTATTAAATGAACTCAAGGGATTATCACCAAGTCTGAGATATGCAAATTTTTGCAGTTTTGCGGAAATTAGAACGGAATTGTCGAGTGATCATGATTGTAATGCAGAAGGAATTATGGTATTTCATAGATTCTCAGTGTCTTGGAGATTTAATGTTTGTTAAATGAGCAATTCGATCGGTTCCTATTACTTTCATGCTGAGCCTCAAGAGTATTTTCTTAAGCATGATCATATCATAAGCAACCTGTCGCTGATGGAGCAAAATCACGTAATCAAAGACAATGACTTCATTTAACTTTGAAAGATGTAAATGGGTCCACATCACTATTCACATTCAAGAAATGAAACATGAATTTAGTGAATCATAAAATCATGCCGGTGAAAATTGAATTAAAAACTTGAAATTTCAGCCATTCCATTATAAGACTTTCATTATAATACAATTCATGAAATTCCCTTGATAATCAGCTTGATTTCCGCTTAGTTAGGATGCTTTTCAACAAATATTCATTCCTTTTGATATCTAACTTGTTTCATACTACTTATATAGGAGAGTCATCTCGGTAGTATATAAATAAATTAGCAAATTTTGACTTTTTTCAAAAGTATTCAAATAATTTTTTGGACCACGGGAACGTAATCTCCGCAGAAAACTGAATCTTTTGATATAAAAATTTTCACTGCATACAGATAATTTTTTGAGTCGACACTCTATGGGCATGACGGTTCAAAAATCCTCAGCACAATAGGTGAAAAAGAAAAATATGGTAGATCGTGGTAACTCGGCTTTCTCAATACATCTCAGTATTTTCTGGAAGCAATGATAATTTAAAAAATGAGTAACAAATAATTGGAGGAATTTAATAATTGATTATCATTATGATAAAACAATACAAGAATATCACATGATATGACTATAGATCTCATTATGTAAGGAATGAAAGGCATGAAGTCAAGCTTTAATCGGTAAGAATTGATATCGTAATAGCTTCGTCAATTGACGCTATCGGCGCTTAGAAATATAAAGACCTATATTTCATATATCTATGTAATTTTTCTGTAATGATGCTGCAAATAAGAAAAAACATGAAAGGAAAATAAAAACCAGCACCTGGTTAAAAAATTAGGAACATTTTAGTTTCTAAAATGTTTAATTGACGGGTTCGGCGCTTCTATCTTATATGTTCATATGTAGTACATAAATTCATTTCTTTTGATGTTGAGTCCATTTTTCCTAATGTCCCAGCTAACTGTATACATCGCTTCATCGACTATCCTTCTAATGGACATGCTCCATCATCTTCTCAAACTGCGTACTAGAATTATACAAACAAATTTCTTAATTGTCAGTAAAATGCGGGATGTCCCATGAGTATAGTTGTCTATGAACTGGTTGACATGTTCATGGGTATCATTGGACTAAAGCTCAAACATATTATTTATAGAAATTGCAAAGTGTATTTAAAACACTACGTTGACGACTGTGTTGTCTCTGATGAGTTTGTGCAGATACTAGTATTTGCTTTGAGTAAAAACACGTCAAGTGCATGTAGCAAAAAATGTATTCGCTTTGAACAAATCAGATGTTTTCAAAGTCTTATTAGACCTATGATTGAATAGAGCTATTGAAGTTCTCCGCTGACGGTGACGCAGTTCCTGTGGCTTGATCTCTACCTTCCGCGGTCACTTCGTATTCTCCCTGCAAAGTGAATCATGTCATTCATTTTTACGTCTACTAGAAGCATATGAAGGGTCATTTTGATGTTGGAAGTTGTCACAAACGCTAACCTAAACATCAATGCAACTCACGGAGGTCAACCAGCTCATCAGAGTTGGAATGAAGGGGAAGTGTGAAGTCTCTGCTCATGTCAATGGGACCTGGATGGTTGGTTTGGTTGGTTGGTGGAAAAGGACAGACAGAAGCTCACAGCCGTTGTCATAAGGTTTGAAATGATAGAAGGTTACAGAGCTAGGACTACTTCTGTTCTGATGTTTCGTCTTCCTATAATATTCCAATAACTTTTGATTTTTTGCTCTTTCTTCTTAAAGAATTGTACAATCATCGATGAATGCCAAATCAAATAGCAGTAGTACTTCAAAAATGATTATCTATATTTGAGTGAGTAATGTAGATGTCTTTACATTTCATGTTTGATGGAATAAGTCAAGTATTTGGTGGTCATTTTGCATGGTGCGAAGATGAATTAATGTCGGCTCATTCTCAAGTGAAAAGAAAGGAATGCAGGCGTTCAAAATTTGAAATATAGACTGGTAGATCTCTCTCTCTCTCTCTCTCTCTCTGTACAGTCAAAAGTTCATAATGGCAAGAAATAATCAAACAAGAGCAGGAAATCAAAGGAGTCCAAGAAAAACAATCAAACGTTGATGTTACCAGTCAATCAACAACAGTGACTCTTGTGGAAAGCGTAATTAGGCGTGCCTGTGCACTTAATGGAAGTTGCACTTGGGGTCGCAAGTATACTTGCGCTTTCCTGCGCAAGTGCGTTCGCAAGTAAGTGCAAGTGAAAGTGCAATTGCAGCAGATTACCCAAGGATCCAGGACTCCAACCCTGCATCCCTTGTACTTTGTATAATGCGTGTAATACTGCCAATGCAAGGACCATCTGAAGTATTTTGACTTTCATACATGGCCTTATTATGCTCTCCAGATGGTCCAGGGCCCTCGGAGTGGGAACACACCGATTGTCAAGACGATTCTACACGAATTCTCCTTAAACTGTCGTTATTCATCGTTATTAATTTTGAATACATAAACTGATCTGCTTTGATATGCCATCCTTCACATTTTATCCTTGCATAACTAAGATAGCGCATGATTTTAAAAAATATACCATGACTGGCTCAAGTAATCAATGAAAATGTCCTCTCCTTTCAGACTGTGTCATCTCGTGTTTCATCATCAAAATTATTTAATCTCCACTCCTCTTAATTGTCATCATGTAAATATTTCAATTCGCCTTCTTATCATTCATCTAGTTCATTTGTATCTCCGTGCGTTGTATACGTGTTTTTCAGCTAAAATTATATGCATGCACGTTTCTGATATTCTGATATGACAAACGCTAGCGTCAACAAATACATGGATTTAAAGACCAACTGGATGTACACAAAACAAGTTATGTAAACTGACTAAAACCGGTTAAGGCGCGGGCTTATAAGTTCAATATCACGGAACCGGGACTTATCCCGAGTGACCTTGAAAATAGTCCAACTCCACTCCAATGACGGTGGATCAGACATTTATACATGGCTTTTGAAGGGCATTAGATGGAACTAACTACTCAATAAGATCTCCAGTGAATTTAGGACACTTACAATTGCAAATCAAAATGAACTGACTTGCTTCTCTCACTTTGCAAATTGGTGATTTAATATTGATAATATATGCATACGTACGTCACCTAGCCTACACCTACAGTACATACGACACCTATAATATATTTAACAGTTTACAATGTAATAGGAGCCTCTGCGTTAAGCGAGAGCTAAATTCAAATGTATGATGATATTTATCAAGAAGAGTTCACCAAGGGAAATTCTGAATAATTGAGCAGTGCGTCAACACTTTCTACAGCAAATTTAAGTATGCGCAATATAAACAGCAAACAACAGCTCTTCTCTGCGTCTGTTTTACTAACAAAAATCTAAGTCACAACCGATGCATATATTTGCTGTCCTTTAATACTGCAGGAAACGTTTGTTTTGTACTTTACTTTGCTTTATCAACCAAGAAAAGTTCATGAATTAATGTAGAAAATGGCATATTGACTCGATGAAAATGAAAATTAGTGAAAATAGAAAATATTTTTCCCAAACGGCTTCAGCTACACTGGATCGGATAGACGAAATGTCTTCAATGATTTTTAAATATAAAAACGTCGCAAAAATAGATAAAGAGAAATATTGGATATTACTTGTTGCTAACTGAAACCGATAGAGATTAAACAATCAATTCATTTTTTTGGCGACGGTTTCAAAATTTAAAAATCAAAAAAGATGAAACCGCAATGGCGTCGATTATTTGCGGAATTGAATTGCTGATGTTTGTAAAGACATTTAACTCAGAAATCTTAATTTATATGATTATCACTGTAAATCGCTGGATACCAAAATCACATACAATTTGAAACTAACATTTGACACGAGATTCTGGTATGTTTACAGAGATCTGGTATGTAGCGATACGAACTATTCTATCTGTGATTGGCTGTTTTACACTGAAGTACAAGTTGTTGGTATATACGAGACCCGATGCAAATTCATCCTTATTCGTATGCCTCTGGTATGCATTTCGTATGTGCAGCTTTAAGTCACATAGAAAAAAGTATATATTTATTACATGCTACTGTCAAATAACTTTTTTCGGCAATACCTATCGTGAATATGTTTTGTTTGATAGAGTGATTTTTATCTAGATTGAATTTATTGTGAAGTTTATGCTCCACGAGATTGTCGTCCTTGCTACTTGTCTAGCAACATTAACAGTACGCTTAGTGAGCTCTACTTTAAGAACCAATGATAAACATCAGTTCATTCAAACAGTATCTTTCGTGAAATCATGCTGACTTATATATCTCAAACATAACAATTTTTGCGTTCATTAATTCTAATGTGTTTTTATTTCGGATTGATATAATGTTTAATTTCAAAATTACATAATGCATAATTGTTGATGGTTGAATACTTATTGATTATTCATGAAATGCCTTAGACTTACGTGTATTAAAATCGACTTCAGTATTGAAAGTATGAGTCTTGAATGTCATTATCTCACTACTTACAAAACGGTAGTAACATTAGTGCGATCTTTATTGGCAAAAGACCTTAAATCAGCATACTTTGGACATGATTGATGCTTTCTTTTAACATTGTGCTGGTATGGCTTTAGTATGTAAAGCATACCACATCTGAAATAACATACGAAAAGCATACAAATATATACCAAGAGAATACAGAAATATGCCAAAAAATATCTTGGTATGCACCATTCGTATGTGATTGGTATTGAGTGATTTACAGTGTATAATGTGCATGTTAAATAAAGTGCATATCAAAATTAGAATTGTTAGTAAAAAGCATGCAATATAGAAAGGCTAAGATCTTATCAAATTCCTTTTGCATGGCGTAAGTAATTTCCTGGTCATTCATGTCATCTTGCTGTCACTTGTAAATTCAGCCTATAAAAAGTTCAGGGCATCTATTAACGGGCATGTATAAGGTTTAAAGATCGAAGAACTTAATTAATGATGCAATCGATGTGGCGCTATCACGGTAAAAGACGTGCACCTGTGTGGCAGTGTGTGTGTGTGTGTGTGTGTGAGAGAGAGAGAGAGAGAGAGAGAGCGGATGAAGTAACACATGAATTAGATGTGTTCACTACTATTTCCATGTGTGTGGTAGTCAGCATTCACATCCTGTAACGTCTATGAGATAGTTGATGCTGAAACCATAATTTTAGATCTGACTTCAATGTTGCTTTGCAAAAGCTTTTATCACGGTTATAACGTCCTTGATTGGTATACTAGGGTACAAATTTCTAACGTCAAGTGAGATGAATGTTTGATCACTTTCATTAACAATATGCTGACTTTTATTTTTCATTTCATCAATCAGCGAGTTAGTACTATAGCACTTAATATACTAATAAGTGCTGGTGCATCTTTAACTAGTTGATTGAGAGGAACACTTGCTAACCGGTCAACTTTCTCAGTTGGTGTGCCTATAATTGACGCTATCGGACGCAATGGAAAAAATCCGTTTTCTCTGTCGTCATGATCTTTTATATTAACTTGAAGTTTGGCCGGATGGATCCCTGTTGCGTGAAATTTTGGTGGTCGTTGTCATTTTTCTACATTCTGATCTAGCCAAACAATTGGCTTGGCTTTCTTTGGTTTACAAAAATCTCAACGACCTTGAACATCAAAACAATGATGATATCCTGAGTCATCATCATAGGAGCTTTCATTTTGTGCATTTTGTTTTGAATTTGGACCTTTAGTCTCAGAAATATGGAGGGGTGATGAGGGCCATCCCCCAGCAGGACGTGCTTGTCAAAACACCGCAGTAGAGCGATGGTTAAGGAGATCAAAGATTTCTAATTTCTTCAGTAACTTATCAACTGAAGGATCCAGCGTCCCGTACGGTCAGAACCTTGTGAAGGAAATATCAACAAAAAAAGTATTTTACATTAACTATCGTGATGATTGAATACTGTCCCAATATGACACTTTCTCGAAAGACCCCAAGATAGAGTTTATAGTAATGTATTGCTTACACAATATAGCTAAACATGTCATGCACGAGTATATTAAGAGTTGAGTCGTATTAGAATATCACTTTCAATTCTTCCAGGAACATGTTTGCCTCACCTTATTATTTATAGGTGGTAATAATTTGTAATGAATAATAATAATTATCTTTAAAAGTATTTACGGGATAGATAGAGCCTTTCCAATGTTAAGGCTCGGATACTTCTGACTTATGGGACACGTATGTCAAATCTAAACAGCTTTTAGAAATCCGCTTCAATTATTTAGAATATTGTTAGTGCTTGAGACATGTAGGTTCAGGTGCGTCAAGTTGGCTTCAAGTGTTCTGGTTCACGATGAGTCGTGGATCAAGTGGATCATGGGCCAGGTTTTCGTGAGGAGTTTGTGGGCCGCAGTGGTTCAGCTCAAATTCTGCCTAGTACGCGTTGCTTGGTTACCTGCTTAATATCGCTAGAAGTTTCAAATCTAGGATAATTATAATTAATCGCATTTGTCACGAAAGCAATATCACACGATCATTGTGACCAAAATGTTTTGATCCACGTGATTTGTAGCCTACAATTAGGGCTAATATTTTCAATACAGCAACAGCGTGATAATCTGATTCCATTCAATTCCGCTGTAACGGACCTGAAGTTACTGCATACATAGAAATAAACTATGACTGCATACATGCACTAGGCCTCAGCCACACTGAAAGCAAAGCAAACGTGTGATTGTCGAGAGCATTAAAAATCGATAGCAAAATGAATGATTGTTGAACAAAGAACATTCACCTGTTCCTGACACGCGACATGGCGACCGTTATAGAATTACCTGCATCTATAATCCTTTTGCTCATCATCACCAGACTTTCCCAGACTGCGACATTCAATTCAATATTCTCACCTGCACAGTTTTTTAGTAGCTTTATTACCCACAGAATTAGACAGGTCGTCTCTTCTTCTGTTGACTAGAAGGGAAGCATTGGAACATGTAACGTTATTGAAATGGCGCACAATCTCCAGATTAAATACCATAGCAATTTTGTCAAACCACATATCAATCGAAGGGCCATTGAAAGAGGATTCAGAAAAACAGCATTATTTTTGAGGTCATCCTTGGGCTAAGGTGAAGGTCAGAAGTAAAAAAACGCCAACATTTTAACAAATTTCCATCAGAACACTGTTGGAAGTGGAAAATGATAACAAGAACTAATAAACCACACACTAATCGAAAGATCTGGTCAAGGTGGTTACTCGTATTTAGTTTCTGCAGGATAAGAAACAACCATTCGGTGAACTTTCATCGAGAAACTGAGAGTAAAAGTAACTTGATTCTGAAAATGTTCAATAATTGCTGATTAGATGCAGAACTAAAAAGTACAAGAACAATAAAAAATCATATTAGAATTTTGAATTTCAATGATGAACACATAGGAATCAAATAGTTTCAAATTCAAAATCTTTGCATTTGTTAATATCTTTATATTGATAGGAAGAATCCTTTAATTAATCTCAACTCATTTGATCATGAATTGATACCGAAATATACATTAGAATTGAATATATACCGAAATCAGCCAAAATATTGCAAATATTCAAATTTTAAGATATTTCTCACGTCTAAAGGTATTGCACCAAATTTATTTTCCTTCAGTCAAAAGTGGCTATAACTTGCTTGCTTCAAGAGACACTCAAAACATTCGCCAGGTGGGGAGGAACAACCCCCCTCCCCCAATGCGGCTAGCGTTATTAAACGCTCTTTGAATATGATTGTAAGCAAATATGCTTATATGAAATATTTCAAAATAATGTTTCTCTGTTTAACTGATAGGAGCTCATGATTCACGTGTTTGGAATTACTGTTCAGTTTTCCAACTTGATAGGACACGCAAATACTCAACAAAGCAAAATCAGCTACAAAATGTGTTTGTGAGAAAGACTTTCATCACATCTGTGTTGATGCAAATGATGCTCTCCACGTGAGAATGAAGATATGAAGCAATGAGCAATTTTGTCGTTACTAAATGCATTTCGTGATGAAAACTGTTAAATGACAGATGCTCAAAATCTCCTTCATGAACGACTCTCTGATGAAAGGATTTAAATACGATGCAAATCATTTTATTGGCACATTAATTTAGCGATGGAAAGATGATGTCCGCTGATAATGGTGAGGCATATAACCCATAACCTGTCGCA
Organism: Prostheceraeus crozeri; assembly: GCA_907163375.1. Taxonomy (NCBI): domain Eukaryota; kingdom Metazoa; phylum Platyhelminthes; order Polycladida; family Euryleptidae; genus Prostheceraeus; species Prostheceraeus crozeri. The sequence continues at coordinate 1,800 of CAJQUW010002912.1, read as the reverse complement.
GAGATTGATTTTGAATTGCAAGTGCAACTCCAGTGGCCGCAAGGTAAGTCTATCACTGCTCTCACTGTAACGCTCAGATTCGCAGCTGTGCCTCAATAGCTGCTCATTTAAACGAGATTTTGTATATTATTCTGAATTCTTTATTATCAAGAAATGCATCAAACATAAAGAAATATGAATATAAGTCGCCCACTTACATTTGTAGTCATAGCTATATGTAGGTGTGATGATAAATCGTTAATATAGGAATATTGTCACAGTTTAGAGGACAATAATGAATATCTGCATTATTTGTAAACCACAGACCGACAATTATCCTACAAAATTACTGACAAAATCAATCGACAATTGTCACCTCCAATATCCTGCGATATCCGACGAATTTGTAGGTTCTCCACCGACATCGAAACAGATGCTTTGTATGCAAATTAACTAAACAAAAACTGTTGAATATTGATTGATTTTTTCGATTAGTGATTGCTTGACTTTTGGGCAATCTGTATTATTGTGTGGCAAAACCATGATTTATGTTGACATAATTTGATTAATTGCCTACATTTTTGATAAAATTTAAGCTATAATTCATTACTATTCATTTTGTCGCATTTTGTCAGATATTGTCGGTGTTCAGTGGCAATCATCCTACAGGAACCAACAATGACCGACAAAATAGATTTTGTAGGATAAATGTCTGTCAATTGCCAGTCAACGGTTTACGGTGTATGACAATACCGGTATTCCTATCATAATTCATATAATGCATGATATTGCAAGGCTTTCTATGTCCACAGGTTAATAAGTTCCACGAAACAGGTAATTATTTTCCTGATTGGAAATTATTAACCTGGTGCAGACTTCTATGGAAAAAGTCATGCATTATAACAGATGATGCATCTACTTCGGTCATTATTTGTCATAATAATCTCGAGCCTGCGGTTCTCGGTAATTATAGCAAATAATGACCTCAAATGATTGCATTTTCCATTACCTAAGGTTCGGACTATGTTAAAGATGACAACCATAGAACATTAGAATTCAAATTTCTAGCAGTGGAAATTCATGCCAGTCTGATCAAAACTTTCTAGACTACAGGCTATCTAGCAATGGTTAGTCAACATAAGGAGACATATAGAGCGCAACTCTATAACGTGAGCAGAATGGTAATTACAAGTGAATGGGACTTCTTATGCTTCATTCGGTTTGCTTATTTATACTTTCTTAAGTTTTGTCAACTGCATTTCAAAAAATGGTGGCTGAGCAAGAAAGGAGAATTTGTTCATCATGTGAATTCATTAATGGATAGCAACTGACACCATTTCTAGTGAAAATGACAGGATCAAAGTAAACACTTTGGACAGGATAAATTTGTGAACATTTTCATCCGGAATGCTAATCTTCATGGAAGGATTTGAGAGAATAGATTTTTTATCAAGCATGGACATTGCGGCATGTAGTTCAAGTAATTGATTCAGCAGCCATTGATGCGATTTAAAATTCCAGTCAGATTTAATGTCACAATGGTCGTAAGATGCTGATATTATTCTAATTCTGATATCGCTTATTCTAAAAGTGGCATCCTGTGACTTAGACACAAATCTTCCGACGAATCTCTGCCAGTGTAATTTTGCATGTGAGGTCACATGATCACAGGGCCTGATAAATGTTTCATCTACGCACTTGAATGCATTGAATCCGTGCTTTACATCAACACCAATAGACGATGGGTGGATCCAAATGTCGGACCTATGGAAGCGTAAAAATGACAAATGATCTCATTCTTTAGTCATGTAGAAATTTGTT